>ONZH01020852.1:0-45394 GCA_900303285.1 Rhinella marina | reverse complement strand
TGCTGCCAAAGAAGATGTTCCAAGTCTGCAAGTCATCCTCAATCCTTAGGATAGGGGACAACATTCTCTATGGGACTGCTGGAGATAACCGAGTACAGCACTAAAATTTGTCTACAAACATAAAAATTCATCCATGTTGGCCATAACGCATCACAATGCAGCTTTCATTTTTTCCACGGCATTTTCACAATTGAAAACGCGGTGGTTAGCACTGGTGCCTTACAACTCTGGAGTCTTGGGTTAAAATCTGACCAAGGTCAATGTCTGCATGGAGACATCTGTATTTATGTGAGTTTCCTCCAGCTATTCTGTTTTTCTTCCACACATCAAGATACTATGGCCTGGGGCTACAATATTTTCAGTTTACAATGGTCTTTCCTGGGCCATTGTAACTTGAAACCACACTCAACATAGAATGCTGACTCTCTAGTAGCTTGTCTCTACTGTAGAGCGCTACATATTCTGTACTGCCCAATGTCTGGTGCAGAATGAGAAGCCCCTGTGGACACCAGGTGACGATGGCTGTATGTTATTTTTTTGGTACACTGTATGTACTGGAAAAGGTCCTGAAGAAGGTCATGTCCTCTACATACAAAGGTAGGTTCACATCTGTGTTCCACAACTCCGGTAGTATGTTCTGGCAGAAGAACAGACTATTGAAGTTACCGTATTTGGCACAGCCAGACACCACCAGGTGCCTGCAAGATCCCCATTCACTATAATGTGACCCAGAGGGTTCCCAGCATGAACGCCTGCTTTCTGCCGAAATTCATGCCACAAAGCCGGAGGATCTCATTATTGTGAATGCAGATCTGGCACTGTCCGAATATGCTGGAAACGGTAACTCTGAAAAATAAAACACAGAGTTAGTCACCACATCCTGCAAAATTAAATACAGGCACATGTGCACATCGCAGTGGCTGAAAAACACAGTAAAGAAAAACAATGCAACAGCACATCGCAAACATTAAGTATATGAACAAATGCTACATTCACTATATAAATGAACATAAGTACTTAGCAAAAATATGTTGATCAAAATCATTTGTGCCCATCCACCACAGCAAGGTGACCTCTTTTTGGAGGAAACTGTTGTGGATACGGTAACTCCGCTGGGCTGCTGGTCTGCTGCAAAAACTACCGGAGTTACTAAACACAGATGTGAACCCACCCTAAGGCTAAATTCACATGGCAAAATGCACAGGAGAAAAATAAGTAGCAGGTCATCTTTAGAGGCAGTTTTCTAATTTGGTGGAGTATTTACAGGTGTTTTAGAAGAGTTTGTGGTAAAGGATTTTATTAGAGGTTTTAGAAAAGGTTTTGCCCAGTGTTTTTTTAATCCAGGATTCCAGCCCCTGGTTGGGATAATTCAGAAGCGTTTACTTGAAAGTTGCTAGTGTTTTTTTCTGCTTCCCCACTGACAAATACAAAATCCACTTCTAAGAAGTAATGTGCCTCTTCAGAAGTGGATCTCAATTTAGTGGTGGAAAAAATGCCACAATGTGCACGTGTTGACCTATTTTCGACTGAAGATAATAGAAACCTATTGATGGCTTTTTGATTGTAGATTTTGGAATGGAATAGGATGATCTTTAGCCTTCAGCCATATACAGTACTGCAGATCTATTCCAACTGGCATCTGAGTAGAAGGTGCCTTCCACAACTATGGGAGTTCCAAACGTAGCCAAATGCTTGCTCGGCTATTTTTGGGTGTACCATAGCGGTGAATGGAGAGAATACAGTGCAAGTGTGGTGTACTCTACTTGACTTTGAGGGCCATGTTCTGAAGATAGGGGCGTGTCCCAGAGGTGGGACTCGTATCTATTGGACACTTGTGGCATATGGCACCTACCTTAAGATGGAAAGACAATAGTCTTTTATATACAGAAAGAGTTATATATGGGGATCTTTTTTTGCTTTATTTTCATACCAATTCATTAAAACATACCAAGAATCAGCTCTCATATCTACACGTCGTCTTGTACTTGGTTAAAGGGGGTTATCCAACGTGTAAAACATGCCCCCAAATCCAAGGCTCCTCATAAAGATTATATTTACCCGGGGTAAGTATAATCTACATGAGGGGCCGGGGAATTGAGGGGGCATGTTTTACAAATTAGATAACACCTTTAACGCCTCACTAAAAACAAAGTACTTAAAAATACGGCATGGCTGACAGTGATCGCAATGTGATATCCATGGCCAATCGACAATCTGCATGTCTCAGTCCCTAGACAAATACTGAAATGTTTGTTTGGATGTGTGAGGAGTGGGGGTTATAGCTGCACAGCTGTTCATAGGTAGAGAAGGCAAGATAATAGATCCTCAAGCAGGAGTAAAAAAAATTTCAGCAGGCAGATCAAACACAAACATTGGTGTGTCTATTACGTTTCTGAAAAAAAACAAGGCGGCTGCAAGAGGTTCACATCACCGTTTGGTAAAAATGAAAAATGTAAAAAAAAAAACAACAATCTTTTATTTGGAGCATCCGTTGTGCTTATTTTGCATTTGTTTTTTATCCATTTCTGTCTGAGGTCAGTTTTTTTGCCTGGGGGGGAAGGCGGTGAAGCCCTTCATGGAAGACTTTTCCTTTGTCAAAAACAACAGATCTTTGAAAACTAACTAAAACAGATGCCAAATAAGCAAATGATGTGCAAAATAAAAAATCTGACGGATAAGAAAATTAAACGATGATGTGAATCAAGCCTAACTCTCTGTAAACTTGCTGCCGGGCATTTCAATAGTGAAAACCATAACTGCATGATACGTTAATTGGCCATTGCTAAAGGGCAAGATTGGAGAGAGACTTGTTGTTCTTTTGAAATAGGTATTTGTCACCTATTGTTGCATATATGTCTTACTAAGGGCTTGTTCATTGTTAGTGCTGTGTTTTATATATTTGTGTTCAATCAGAGAATCGGAAAACTGGGGAAAAAATATTCCATCGCCATTTGTCTGAATGGATTATACCAGCACCAGTTGTGCTCAGTTTGTGTTCATTCCATCAGGTTTCCATTATATTTGACAGTAAGAAAATTGCTGTGTTTCTGCGACAAATAATGGAAACCTGAAGGAAAAGAGCTTTTATCTTTTTAAAATTGAAGTCAATGACTGAGTGACGGATAAAAATATAATGTGTTTTGCCTGTGGGGTCAAAGCACTCATTGCACGCACTCCTCAATAAATTCCTTGGAGGGTGTAGTTCTCAAAATGGGGTCACTTTTTCTACTGTTTCTACTGTAGGAGTGCCTCATAGTGTTTTCAAATAGGACAAGACCCAGAAACCATTTCAGCAAGATCTGCCCTCCAAAAACAATATGGCGCTCCTTCCTTTCTGAGTCATATGGTGTGCCCATACAGAAGTTTACAACCATATATGGGGTGTTTCTGTAAACTGTACATTGAAATTTGTTTTATTGTTAACCCTTGCTGTGTTACAGGAAAAACATTGATGAAAATGGAAAATTTTCAAAAAAGGGAAATTGTGAAATTTCACCTCCATTTTCTTTTATTTCTTGTGAAACACCTAAATGGTTAACAAAGTTTTTTAAGTCAGTTTTGAATAATTTGAGGGGTGTAGCTTCTAAAATGGTTTCTATTATGTAAGCCCTGGGAGGCAATACGGATAATAACAATACATTAGTAAGTGCATTGTATTAACTCTCTGTACATGATAAATGCCAATTGCTGAAGTGAGACAACCCCTTTAAAGTGAATTTTTCATCAGAAAACGACTTATTGCTTAAAGGGGTTGTCCGGGCTCATAGCTGAACCCGGACATACCACATTTTTACCCAGGCAGGCTGCCTGACAAGAGCATCAGAGCATTTAATGCTCCGATGCTCTCCCTTGACCTGCGTTTCACAAGCTAGGGCAGCGCTAAAGCCCACCCATTAGTGTCGGTGACGTCACTAGACTCACTGCTGGGCGGAAGCCTCTGCCTGGCAGAGCCTGGTTCATCACTAGAACCCCACAAAATGCCTTTGCCCTGTTCAGCACAGGACAAAGGAGAGCATCGGAGCATTTTATGCTTCCATCCTCTTGTCAGGCAGGCTGCCTGGTTGAAATTCTGTGTATGTCCGGGTTCAGCTCTGAACCCAGACAACCCCTTTAAATAATGTTTTTATGTTAACCTAATTTTTTTAAAAAAATTTTATGTTATTTTTAATTTTTCATGTCAATATGCAGTCAGCCCCTGAGGATTCAGCACAGAGGATGGGAGTGGTAGTAGAGATCAGGCCAAGTTGAACTTAAGTTTGTCTTTACTGTGTGCACAATAGGAGTTGTAGTACATCTAGCAATTATCTATACACAGTGCAAATTTTCTAGATGTCCAAGCAGGGGTGGACTGGGAACTTGAAGGGCCCTGGAAAAAATACTAAAAATTGTTTTGTAGTTGGGTCTAAATTGATGGAAGGCAGGGCCAGCGATACCATATTGTGGCACATTATACCACCCCAACAGAGCCAGATACCACAGTCCATCACAAAAGACTGCCAGCGTCACAAAATACATCCCCAAAAACTTCCACTGGCCGGCTGTGAGGAGGGCCTAGGCGGCCCCCTGGGCATCAGCCCACCGGGAAATTTCCCTGTAAGGTCTATGACCAATCCGCCCCTGTGTCCAAGCATGAGCTAAACAGATGTTTACAGCAATTGCCCTCAGATCACTCCTTCTCCAGTCTCTAGTACTGGGATCTGTCAGAACGTCGACATTTCACATGGTGGTGTGCGGTTCCAATAATACAACTGGCCAAAATTGTACCTGAAGTGTGCAAGGTGTTTGAACTCATTATCCCTCCATGAAGCAGAGTCTGAAATGCTGTACACTGATCACTTTGCTGACTAAAATGTTGTAGCCTCTGTGTCTACTACATAGGATGTATTAACTTGCTCCCCCTTTGCTGAAGTAAAGTCTGTAATGCTTTATGCTGATTATCTTGCTGACTCTCATTGTAGCTATGCAAATTCTCCAAAATCTTCCCACTCTCTTGTGATGGTAGAGGACACACAGGGAGCTTTTAGCCTCTGGAAGTATTGAAGCTGAGAAGAAGTGCACATCATGTCTGCTCCCTACTGTACAGTGGACTGGGGCAGGAACATCTAGCTCATGCTGTGACATTCTGAGCATACAGTGCATTAAATTACATGAAATGTAGAACATTACCTTAACAGTACATTATCAAACAGTTACAGATACTCCTGATACTGGGGTACTGCAAATATCTGCAATAAATCCAAAAACATTAAATCCTGCAGTTTTCACACTGGCCACCAAGTCTAAAACTGGCCAAACATTTTATACTTTTGTTGACTGAACCCACCGAGAACTCAGGTGTGTGGGGAGATTCGGACTCTCCACTGACAGATGATGTTGGGGAAGACAAGAATAGGGCAAGATGAATATTTTGTCTGATCCTTTTGTTCTCCGGGGACATAAGCAGCTGCCAGAACTGTTTTGGAAGCGGCTTTCTCCGCTCTCCCAATAGTATACACAAACACGTTCAACCTAGCTTAGCATGTATGTGTATGGGAAAGCCAGTAGGGAGACGGGAGTGATAGCTGTCGAACAAATATTCAGCTGATAGATTTGGAAGGTGTATGGCCTGCTTTATAATAGGCGCAACGAGATCCACTCCTGTCCATTCTGTCTATGGCTCATGTGGTTACTGTAAAGCAATTCTCTAAAGTCCCCATAATCATGTTCAGGAAATTGAATAGAAAAATCTGCAATCAGAAAATACAAAAAGATTTTTTAAAAAGGATACATGTCGCCATCTGGTTTTAACTGCTACAGTGACATTTCCTTTAACCCTTTCGCTACCAGCGTCGTACATTTATGATGCTAGAACAATAGGCAAACATGGCAACCGCTTGCATGTGCAGTGGGGGTCATAGCTGGCAGAGACCTGCGGCTAATTACTGCGATGCTGATCGCAGTAATTAAAGCCTTTAGATGCCATGATTAAGTGAGATCACAGTATCTAAATGGTCAAAAAGCCGAAAGCTCACGCTTCCAGGCTTGTTACCAGCACCCTCTGTGGACAGTAAGGATGCCGGTAATTGATTTAGATGCTGTCCACTTCGCAGAAGAGGCTGAAGGCATTCATGCTGCAATTCTTATTTTGGCCACCAGGTTGGCAGGCCAACATAAGAAATGAGCAATAGTCAGTAATAAATGCATTTAAAAAACCATGATTGTTCAAAATTAAACATTAAAAAATGGATTTTATATGCTCAAATACGAGCTTTAAAATCATTACAAAAAAGTTTAAAAAAGCTCAAAAAAAATTATATATATATATATATATATATATATATATATACAGAATATATATATATATATATATATATATATATATATATATATATATATAAATTAAAACCCCCTTTCCGTATAATAAAAAAAATGAAGGGCATGGGTCAGTTTTGCCACAAACAGAACGCCGTGGGAACAAAATTCATAAATCGGTGGAGGAATTGCGTTTTTTTACAATTCCACTCTATTTGCATTTTTTTTTCCTCTTCCCACTACATTGTATGCCCTAATTAATGGTGGTGTTAGAAAGTCCAACTTGTCCCACAAAAAAATAAGCCCTCATAAAAAAGTTATGGCTCAAGGAAGATAGGGGAAAAAAAATTAAAATGCAAAAATGAAAAAATCTCTGGTATCCTAAGGGTTAAAGAATCAGGGTTTGTTTTTTCTGGGGAAAGTTTTATTTTTAATGTCACTATTTTAGGGTACATCAAATATATTGGATTAAAAAAACACTGCAATTATGCCATTGTTTTAGGGGTTAGTTTTTATGTTGTTCACAGAACAGTAAAAAGTACGTTAAAGGGGCTATCTAACCCCTAAAATGCCTCTCCAAATGCCCAGACCCCTAACACACATTGTACTTACCTCACTGCCCGGCACCCGCATCGCTTCTGACGTCTGCATGGTCCCCGCTGCATCTCCCCATCGCACGAAAACATCCGGCGATGGGGGGGGGCAGCCAATAGCAGATCACGACGGGAAGAAACCTTCCTAGCATCCGCATGACGGGGAGATGCAGCGGTGGCTGTGCGGGCATCTGAAGCGACGTGAGTGCCGGGGAGCGGGGTAAGTAGAATCTGTGTGAGGGTATTTGGGGAGGCATTTTTGGGGTTGGATAACCCCTTTAAAGGGGTTCTATAGTTCTTTAAAACTGATGATCTATCCTCTGGATAGATCATCAGCATCTGATCGGCGGCGGTCCGACACCCGGGAACCCCGCCGATCAGCTGTTTGAGAAGGCAGCGGCGCTGCAGGAGGGGCCTGGGAGGGGCTAAGCTCTGTTCACTTGAATGGAGCTTAGCCCCGCCCAGGCCAGTGATACTAGTCGTGACGTCACTGGCCTGCGATAAACACAGAGAAGGCCGCGGAGCTCCTGCAGCGCTGCTGCCTTCTCAAACAGCTGATCGGCGGGGGTCCCGGATTTCGGACCGCCGCCGATCAAAGGCTGATGATCTATCCAGAGGATAGATCATCAGTTTTACAGAACTGCAGAACCCCTTTAACTTTAATCTGTGGGTCAGGAAGAGTATGGAGTTAAAAAATGTATATCATTATTATGTTTTATTACTTTTAAAGATATAAAACTTTTGGGATACATGAAGCTTTTTACTATTTTTTTTATTTAAGTTTAATGGGCAAGGAAGTAACCAAAAAAACTATGGTTTTTGTTGTTGTTTTTTTTTTTTTACTAAACTTCCCTAGGCATTATGTTATATAGTAGATATGAAACATTGCAAAGAGAGTATGTTTGGTGGTGGATGGGATAAGGGATAAATTTGCTGTTTTTGTTGTGGCACCAGCACACTTGGATGCCCGTCTTTAAAAAATCCTGTGTCCACATGGTGTATAGATAATGAAAAAAATAATATATAGTATAATGTGCAGCAGCTAATGCTAAGGTAGAAGAAGCTTTATTGCTCTGATAAGGGTTAGTGATGAGCTATGTTCAAATCAGTCAACATTAGAAAAATTTTTAAATTTCCAAATTTCAATTTCTCTACTTTTAAAATACAAACTACACCCCTCAAGGTATTCAAAACTGATTTTACAAATGTTGTTAACCCTTTTGGTGTTCCACAAGAATTAAAGGAAATGTAGACAAAATTTCACTTTTTTGGCAGATTTTCCATTTTATTCCATTTTTTTTCCGGTAACAAAGCAAGGGTTAACAGCCAAACAAAACTCCATATTTATTACCCTGATTCCGTAGTTTACAGAAACACCTCATTTGTGACGGTAAACTGCTGTGTGGGCACACGGCAGGGCGCAGAAGGAAATGAACGCCATATGGTTTTTGGAGGGCAGATTTCACTGGTAAAATTTTAAGTTGTCATGTCACATTTGAAGACGCACTCCTAGAGTAGAAACTCCAAAAAAGTGACCCCATTTTGGAAACTACAGGATAAGGTGGCAGTTTTGTTGGTACTATTTTAGGGTACATATGAATTTTGGTTGCTCTATATTACACTTTTTGCGAGGCAAGGTAACAAAAAAATAGCTGTTTTGGCACCGTTTTTATTTTTTGTTATTTACAACATTCATCTGACAGGTTAGATCATGTAATATTTTTATTGAGCAGGTTGTTACGGACACGGAAATATCTAATCTGTATACTTTTTTGGTTTATTTATGTTTTACACAATAATATTTTTGAAACAAAAAAAAACATGTTCTAGTGTCTCCATAGTCTGCGAGCCAAAGTTTTTTTGGGCGATTGTCTTATGTAGGGGCTAATTTTTTGCGGAATGAGATGACGGTTTGATTGGTACTATATTTTTTTCTATTTTTTTTACAATTTTATGTATTTTATTTTGGGAAAGGGGCGGGTTTTTTTTATGTGAAACTTTATTTTTTTTTTATTATGGAAAACACTTTTTTTTTACTTTTTATTTTTGTCCCACTCTGGGACTTCAACTTCTGGGCGTCTGATCCCCTCTGCAATACATTACAATACACAATGTACACAAAACTTCGTTGCTGACAGCCTGCGTGTGAGACCCAGCCTCAGGAGCTGGATTTCACAGGCTTCCGTAGAAGGCAGCCCCGATGCCTATGGAAGGCATCGGGGCTGCCTTCTGTGACATCGGGTCCATGTCACTGCAGCTTTGACCGTGGTATACAAGGAGTTAATACGCCCGCATCAGTGTTTTCACCGATGCGGGCGTACTCAGCAAGTCTCCAGCCATTTGTGACAGCGGGACCCCTGCTGCTGATCGGACGGGCGCAGCTCCTGCACCCGCACGATCAGTGTGCCGTACATGTACAGCGCTGGTCCTTAAGGGGTTAAAGTGACACGTCTGTCAAAAAGGGGTATTTTTTTAACTCAATGGGGTGAATTTATCCCACCCTGCACTCCAGCATTCTTGAAAAGGTTGCAAAATAGGGCTTTTGTGACTTTTTGAAGTCACTTGCGCAAGAAATTTTTCAACTTTTTGTTTTTTTCACTCCACTTGTTTCAGTTTTAAAAAGTGGGTGGTAATTTGAGCGTGGTTACGTTTGTTAAAGGGTTCTCCGGGAATTAATAAAATATAAATACTGAAAATATTACTTTATTAGAAATATATTCCCAAATACCTTTCATTAGTTATAATGGCTCGTTTTGTCTGGGGAGCAATCATCAAGGGAAATAAAATGGCCATCGTCCTATTAGTACACACAAAACCTGTCCTAATCACACAGCAGGATGAGTTACTTCACAACACTGAACTAAAGAGCTGCTGCATCCTCTTCTCTGCTTGTCAGGGATCATGATCCTGAATACAGTTTAATATGTTCTTCAGATGATTCTCTGTAGGAATGGAGTTCATAAGGAGACATGAAGTACAGAGAAGACATATAGGACAAATTGTGGTGTTGTCGGGCTGTGGTAATGAAGACTGCATACAAGTGCTGCTGCCGACACACAGACTGTGTATCACAGCCTGATCACGGTTGTATGAATCAGCCTTAACAGTGAATTTCTTGGTGACAGATTCCCTTTGTGGGGGAATAAACTATTTTAAATTGCATGTCTGTCACTAGTTGTATTTTTTCTTTTTTATTGTTCTACATACATTTTTATAGTATTTACCACTTTCTGTGTAAGGCCTCTTTCACACTAGCGGGAGTCCGTATCCGGCAGGTGAAGGGTGCCGTCGGATCTGGACTGCCGCCGGGACATGTGTGGGGCCGGAAACGCGTTCCGGCCCCACACATGTCACACAGTACCATAGACAGACATACACACACATACACATACACACAAACACATACATACTTACATACTCCAGGCAGGCAGGCGGCACGTCTTCACGCCCAGGAGGCGCGCAGCTATGACGATTCCCCACAGCGCCCTCTGCTGGGCGCTGTAGGGAATCGTCATAGCGGCGCGCCTCCTGGGCATGAAGACGTGCGGCCTGCCTGCCTGGAGTATGTAAGTATGTATGTGTTTGTGTGTATGTGTATGTATGTCTGTCTGTATGTATGTGGTGACGGATCCGTCCTGAACTCCATTGAAAGTCAATGGAGGGCGGATCCGTTTACCATTGTGGTCACACCAAACGGATCCGTCCCCATTGACTTGCATTGGGGGTCATTCTGGATCCGTCTTGGTGCGGATGCCTGGACCGGAGAGAAAACCACAGCATGCTGCAGTTTGTTCTCCGGTCTGAAGACGGAACGGAATGCTTTCAGGAGCATTCCGTTGTCTTCAGTTCAGTTTTGTCCCCATTGACAATGAATGGGGACAAAACTGAAGAGTTTTTTTTCCGGTATTGAGCCCCTATGATGGAACTTAATACAGGAAATTAAAAACGCTAGTGTGAAAGTAGCCTAAGATGGCGATAGAGAACTTACAGTAATAATTCTAGGTCTATTAGTGACACTGCTTTAACAGTTTAGGGCTCGTTCACATCACCGTTAGGGCTTCCGTTCTCCTGCTCCGTTATAGGAGCAGGAGAACGGAAAGGACGGATTCGGGGCATAACTGAGCCCAACGGAGCCTAAGGGACCCCATAGACTATAATGGGGTCCGTTAGGTTTCCGCTCAAAAGATGATTTTTGAAGCGGAGACAAAAGTTGTGCACACAGGACTTTTGTCTCCGCTTCAAAAATCATCTTTTGAGCGGAAACCTAACGGACCCCATTATAGTCTATGGGGTCCCTTAGGCTCCGTTGGGCTCAGTTATGCCCCGAATCCGTCCTTTCCGTTCTCCTGCTCCTATAACGGAGCAGGAGAACGGAAGCCCTAACGGTGATGTGAACGAGCCCTTACCTACCACCCACGTTTTTATATAAAATGATGTAAACATGATAAGTTGTCTCTGCCTTTAACTGATCTCATTTAGAAAATTGCACGTCGCACTGTTTGCCTACTGATACAAGATGATTGGTAAATATTAACTTCACTTTATAGTTGAATGTTGGCATTCCATGATATTTATTTCAGTAACGGGGAACAGCAGGCAAATGAGGCAATGGCCTGCTTTGTATAAATGAAATTTAACCTCTCTAAAAGTGTTCATTGTGGCTAATTGATAAATAGGTTTTGGGGATGTATGTATCACATTAATAGTGCTGTAAAATGTCAGTGTTGCTAAGATACAGATATTTTTACTTCATGCAACATTTTAGGCATTGTGTGTAGAGATGAGTGAACTTCTTGAGATTTGTTTAGTGTTTGTTTCATGAAATTTTTTAAAAAATTTGATTTGTGTCCAGATTGACTGTGCACTTATCAAATATGCCCCAATTAGTCTATCTTTTCGTTATTTTATTTTTTTTACACATTTTTGCCCCTTTTAAGCTCTTTAAGGTAATGACAGCAATAGCAAACAATGTCAGAGTGACACTGATATATATTTATACCTGTTAACCAATAGCAAGTTTAAACACACTGCTCTGTCGCATGTTATGATTTTACATATTAGAAAACTTCTACAAATCCTTTATACTCTCTCGATGCTTCCCATTCATATACCAGCATCTTTCTTCTCCTCCATTAGAACACTATTCTCTCGCTTTTTATGGAAGGGGAAAAGACCAAGATTGCCCTTCTCACTACTCGTGAAGAGGAAAGAGCATGGGGGTATGGGTCTCCCAGACATAGTACATATTACAAGGCAACCCACCTCAATAGATGGCTGAAACTTTTGTCCCCACTAAGACAAATGGACCTTGATGTATGGGCTCAGCAGTCTAGCAACATCCCACTCCCTAAGGCTCTATGGCTGCCGGATGCCAAGAGACTGTTGGACTCAGACCAAGATCAAAGTTACTAGTGCAGTGTGGAGTGCATTAAAGGATTCATTGGCCCCCTTCCCTTCGCCATTGCTCCCTGTTAGCTTGATACCTTATGCATTAACAAAAATTGACTCCCCATATGATGACTTTTGGTGCAGGTTTAAATCCCTTACTATAGCTGACATGTTTCCTAAAGGGGAGGTCCCCTCGTTATAGGTCATTCAAAACCTATCTAGATCTACTTTAATCTTGCCTCTGCACTTGCCCATTTCCAGAAAGTGGCAATGGGCTTTCTTAAATCTTTCTCTTTTAACAGGCTGCTCACTCCCCTGGAGGCTACACTTTCCTCCTCCCAGAACACACCTAGGAAAGTAGGCAAACTGTACTCGCTACTTATCTCCCCTAACCATCAAAGCAGACCCGTTTTTATATCCTCTTGGGAGAAAGAATTAAGCATCTCGTTAACCGATTCAGAAGTAGGCTCGGTCTTACGATATGCACACGGTTTCTCCCCCTGTGTGAGGATGCAAGAGAACCATTACAAGCTCCTAACCCGATGGTACAAAACCCCTGAGTTTCTCTACACGCATAATCTCTCACCTACAGACTTATGTTGGAGATGCGGCTCTCAAAAGGGTACCCTTTCACACATCTGGTGGCATTGCCACCTTGTTCACCCTTTCTGGTGACATGTTGAAAGCACAATCCAGAAGGTCTGCGCACCATCTTTCTGCCTAACCATTGAACAGGTGGTGCTAGCCAGGCCTGACTCATCATACAGGCCCTCAAAACAGAGCTTGATCACCCACCTAATTGCAGCAGCTAAAGCACTCATACCTCTCCACTGGCTTAGCATCTCAGCACCTACTCTCTAAGAGTGGGAAAAGAAGGTAGACCAACTTTGTACATTCGAGGAAATGTCTAGCTTTACTAGCAGATCCAGGGATATGTTCTTAAAAATATGGTCACCCTGGAGACAGTTCCGCTCCAAATAAGCATATGGTGGTACATGTTGGGCTTGGTTGGCGCCACCTCAGCGCCACCTCAGTGTCAATGCCATTACTGGAACTTAAATGGACCCTGAAATATGTTACTGACAGGCACAATACCCCCCCTCCCCCTCCCCTCCCCACCCAACTGATATATGTTTCGTATTGCTTCCATAACCTTGTTAAGCATTGTTCTGAAAAATAATGTACACTCATCAACTCATCTGTACAAAAGTATATTGTTTATTAAAACAAAAATAAAGAGTTTATAAAAAAAAAAAAGAAAACTTCTACAAATTGTCCCTTATAGGGGGCAAATTATGTTTAAATACACACAGTGTTATCAGAAAAAAACAGTGGCTGGTTGGGACCAAGTGTAGAAAATTATGCCCTATTGTGGGCAGATCCCTGCCCTTGTTTATACACAAAATTTAATGTCATAAGAAACAGTGGCTTGCACAAGCTTCCAAAAACTATGCATTAATGGGACAGAATGCCTGTCAGTATTTATACACAAATGTGTTAATAGTCAGAAGAAACAGTGTATTTTCTGAAGATGAACAAGCCTGGAAAATGTTCCCTTCTATTTGGGAGCAGTACAGTGTGGATGTGGAAAGGGTAGGATTTGTAGGAGTAATAGTTGGCTATGTAGAGGAAATGGTAGTGGCGTAATAGAGGGTAATAGAAGTGACAGTAAAAGGATTAGCAGTATGGAGGAGTAGCTTTGTTGGTGGCGGCAACAGCAGCAGCCATATGGTATGGAACATGATGGTAGGCAGGCTAACAGCAGTAGTGGCGTGATGGGGCCGGCAATCAATAGCCATTGTCATCAGCCTCAGCTGGAGGTGTGTGGAAAATCCTCACGGATTCATGCCTGATTCATTTTGGCAAATGTGATGTTATGTATAATTGTGGAGGACAAGTTTGTTCATTTGAGTGTGACAACGCCACCTGCCAATCAGAAACCCTCTCTCAGATGATACTGAAGGCAGGACAAGACAGTACAGCGAAAGCAAACTGGACCACTTCCAGCCACTGTTCCAATCTGCCTGTCCATAGGGTTAGGATACAGAGTATGTGCAGGGGAAAGACCACAATAATTTAGAAAATGAGACAATGTTATATAATTTAAAAAAGAAAAGCTGGGCAATTACAATTACTGTATTTTTCGCCCCATAAGACGCATTCCCACCTCCCCCCAAAAGTGGGGAAAAAATGCCCCTGCGTCTTATGGGGTGAATACTAATGAGCGCTTCCATTATAGAAGCGCTCATTAGCACCGGAGGACAAGGAAGCGGTGAAGACTCTGTACTCACCGCTTCCTGGTCCTCAGCTGTCAGCTCTGCTGTGCACAGCGTGACGGCGCTCTGTGACCTCACGCTGTGCACGCCGGTTCACAGCACAGCCGGCGGCAAGATGAAGAGGATCACGCTAAAGGAGAGGAGTGGCGGCGTTAGGAGCAGCTTTTTATTTTTTTATTTTTATTTTTTAAAGCGACAAAAAATGGCGAATCGGCCTTTTTGACGCTTTTTTCCGTTTCGCTGTTTTCCGTATGGGAAATAATTTTTTATATATTTATAACATGGGCGTTTTCGCACACAGCGATACCCATAATGTGTATTTTTACAATTTTTTTAATACTTTTATTTTCGGGGTGATTTGAACTTTTACGTTTTTTTATTTTTTAAAGAACTTTATTTTTTTACACTTTTTTATAGTTCCCATAGGGAACTATAACTAGCAATTATTTGATTGCTTATATCATAGACTCCAATGCACTTGCATTGGAGTCTATGATGATTTTAGTGCTTTCCTATGGAGCCCTATTACCGGCAAGGGCTCCATAGGAAAGCCTATGCAGCAGCCTCCTGTCATTTACTATGACAGGGGCTACTGCAGGCATGCTCCGGCTCCTCTGATCGCCACGCGGGGGAGCCGGAGCAACACCGGAAGCGTGCGCTTCCGGTGTTTGCCGCCTTCGGGTGCCGCAGTCAGGCTTGACCTTACTGCCGGTCGCGGACATTAGCCGAGGGTGTCTGCTAGTGGGAAAAGCAGGTCACCCACGGCCATCACGCCCGCTCCGTGTAGGAGCTGGCACCATCTTTAAAGTCCTGGCCAGCGCCGTACTAGTAACTGGTACTGGTAACTGGTACCAGTAACTGGTCGGGAAGGGGTTAAATGATGAGGCAAATGGGCTGACAGAGGCAAATGGGGCTGACCAGAGCAAATGGGGGCTGACTAGAGGCAAATGGGGCTGACTAGAGGCAAATGGGGGATGACCAGAGGCAAATGGGGGATGACCAGAGGCAAATGGGGCTGCTGGGGGCTGATCAGAGGCAAAGGGGACTGATCTGAGCCAAAAGGGGTTGCTGGGGGCTGATATGAGGCAGTGGGGTCTGCTGGGGGCTAATATGAGAGGCAATGGGGGCTGATGAAAGGCTGCTGGGGGCTACTGAGAGGTATATGGGGCTCTTATCTGAGGTCTTATTGGGGGGCATTCACATTGGAGGTCTGATATGAGGTCTTGTTGGGGTCTTATTAACATAAGGTGTCTGATTGGGGCTCTCAGCTGAGGTCTGATTAACATTGGGGGCCTGATTGCTGATCTGACCTGAGATCTAATGAAAAATATTTTTTTTCTTATTGTCCTCCTCTAAAACTTAGGTGCGTCTTATGGGCGAAAAATACGGTACATTTTGGTGAAGCTGCAGAACTGCAACATATTTTCATAACGACAATACAAAAAGTCCAAACTGACGGCATAGAGAAGAATTCAATTGTAGAGAGGAATGCAATTTTGGAGAAGCAGTGGAACTGCGCCACTACAGTACTTGGCCAAAAGTCTGACTGATGGGATATGGCAAAAACTGCGGCTGATGGCATAGAAAAGAATTCAATCTTAGACCAGAATTACTTTTTGGGGAGTGACTGCGCCACAAATACTACAATTAAGTGGTAGGGCAGCAACTACACCAGCAGCAGTCTGATCAAGTGGGAGTTCAGCTTGTAAACAAGCTAATTGCTGGCCATGAATAGTTTTCTCACGCCCACACATTTCATTACAGATGTCTCACAATAGGGTGGAGGACAAGGAGAAGGAGGAGTCTGAGCAGGAGAATTAGCAGCTGATGATACAAATGACATTACACTGCTTGGGGAAGTGGGCCACAAAGACTAGGAGAAGGAGGACAGACTTGTTCTGATTTGGAATGCTTTCTCATTCTATTTTTCCACAGGATCCATTGATGGCACCTCATGTGCTGCAATAGAGCCCTGTTACCTATGTTTGTGTTTGAATGCCCATCTTGCAGATCTTGCACATGGCTGTGATTTTGTGTGTTGGCCTTGTGGAAAAAAACGCCATATGGTAGATACTCGCACAGCTCTAGTGGCAACCGAGCTTGGCCTAGGACTGGACCATTTCAATCCTGTGCCCACACTATCAGCGGCATCACCAGTTCACAACCTGTCCAAAATAGAAGCAGATCTGGCCCTGGCATTTCTTTTGGAGGTTTTGGTATTAAGTTGCTTCTGCTCTTTATTGCCACCACAGGCGCCACCCTTCTTCTCTGATGTTTCCTTCTCCTCCTCAGAACCTTGATCTGGCTCTGAGGTCCTGTCCAACATAGAGTCATTATCATTGTCCTCACCCTCCCTGCCACTTTTATCAGACTGTGATATGTCATTGTGGGCTCCTTTTCTCGTCCCAATTCCCTGCTCTGTATTCCTCAGAGTGTCACTGTCGCTATCACTGTCCCTACTGCCACCACCATGGTTACAAGTGCCACTGCTACTTCTACCACCAACACAGCAATCCACCAACACATCCTCTGCCTGGACCTCCTCTTCATTGCAGTCCAAATGCTGACGCTTCTTACACAAATCATCAACAGAAAGACTATATTGAGTATCTTCCATAGAATGTGGGTTTTTTTTTGCCTCTTGTCAGGAAAAAAGAAAGCTCCCCATGAGGAGTGGGCAGTGAAGACAAAGATGATGCAACTAAAAGGCTCCAAGGCACGGTGTCAGACTCAGTCACAGCAGGATGATGTGGATGTCACTTCTGAGAGGAGTGCTCTATCCAGTCCACAATCTAATCCTCTTTGCCCTCAATAATAATGAGGCGTCGATCGTAAGCCAGGAAGAACTGTGCCCAAATACTACTACTACTGACTGGACAGCTGGTGCTGCTTCTGCTGCTTGCACTACTACCCACATTTTAAATCTTGGGTGAGGAGGCATGGGTCTTTCATTTGTCACTCTTTCATTTCAACATTTTATTATCATGGGTCTGGTGCACAGATTATTACATTGTACTGGCAATATTGCAAGTAATTTAAAAACAGGGGCACAATTAAATGTCCCTCCCATTCCACAAACACAATGCACACTGGTATTGACAATTTCCTATGGTAACAATAAAGCTTTTGCAGTAACATGCATTTGCTATAACACTTGGAAAACCATTTTTTAGAAAAAGGGACATTTCATCAGTGTCTGCAGCAGAATATATGCCATTAGGGCAATGCAATGCTGGTAATAAGCCTATAAACTGTAGAAACTTTTTTTTATAAAATAAAATGCGGTTTTATTGTTCATATGGAAAAATATGGAGTTTCTTGCAGGATTTTGTAATGCAGAAGTTTCCAGCAAGCTCTTTGAAACACCTTGGGAAGTGACCAGTACCTCACGTTATCCCTGATAAAACCCTAAAACCTTCCCAATTATATCTCCATATCTCTCCCTATAGTGTCCCTAGTAACTGGCTTGTTTTTGCAATTGTGTTTTGGCAGGCATTGCCATACTTTTACAAGTCTAGTTGGGAACAGGTTTCTTTTTCTTCCTTCTGAGCAGAAGGACCCCCTGATTGGCTGATTAGGCTGTCTGCCAGTCTGTGAGCTAATCAGAGCAAGCTCCCCCACTTTCTCCCAGTGTCATGTGATCCTTCATCCTCTTCCTCCCTCTTGTTTTTCCTGCCAATTTGCACTGGGGCCATTTGTACGCGATTTGTCTGAAACTAATTACCCGCTTCCAGAGAAGGCCATTTATCCCCTTCCTGTCCAAGCCTAATTTTGTGAAACTAACATGTGTCACTTTATGTGGTAATAACTTTGGAATGCTAAGATTATTTTTTGTGACACATTGTACGTCATGTTAATGGTAAATTTAAGTCAGCAAGTTTTATCTTTATGTATAAAAAATCCAAAATTTACCAAAACTTTGGAAAAATTTACTATTTTCTAAATTTGAATCTCTCTGCTTTTAAGACAGGTAGTGATATCTCATAAAATGGTTATTCATTTATATTCACCATATGTGATAGATTTAGATTTTGCTGGAATGGTCTTTGGGCAACATGTTACATTTGAAGAGATCCTGAAGTACCTCTGCGAAGTAAACCTCCAAAAAGTGACCCCATTTTGGAAACTACACCACCCAAGGAATTTTTAAGGGGTGGAGTGAGCACTTTGACCCAACAGGTGTTTCATAGAATTTATAACATTTGGCTGTCAAAATGAAAAATGACATTTCCTAAGAAAGTGGTGCTTTAGGCCCAAACTTTCTTTCTCACAAGGTATAACAGGAGAATATCACACCACAGTGAGCCATCCATTTTCTCCTGAATATAGTAACACCCATTTGTGGTCCTAAACTGCTGTTTTGGGATACACCAGGGCTCAGAAGGGAAGGAGCAGCACCTGGATTTTCTAACACGGTATTTGCTGAAATGGTTTAAAAGACCCAGAACTTTTTATTTTTTGTTGACCTTGCTATGTGAGGGCTTTTTTTGTGGGACAAGCTGTATTTTGTGTTGGCACCATTTTGAGACATTTGGATCTCAATTTTTTGGGGAGGTGAGGTGGTCAAAAATTTAAATAGTTTTTTTTTATTTTTAGTTTTATAAGGTTTATTATGTGATATATACGATAAAACTTTATTCTGCGGGTTGATATGATTATGGCGATACCAAATTCATATATTTTACTACTTTTGCATAATAAAATCACTCTTTATTAAAAATCTGTTATATTTTGCATTGTCATATACTAACATCCATAACATTTTTATTTTCCTGCCAACATAGATGCCTGAGGGCTTGCCTTTTTCAGGATAGACTGTGCTTCTTATCTTTTTATCAGTACCATTTGGAGTCCGTAAGACTTTTTGATGACTTGATTCAATTTGGGGAGGGGGGGGGGGGGCGAGGTGACGAAAAAGCTGTTTTGGTATAATTTTGATTTACCTGATGGTATAGATCTTGTGATATTTTTACAGAGCCATTCGTTACGGACGCGGCAAATATGTCTATTTTTTTCTATCTTTAACAATTTTTTAAATGATGGGGAAAAGGGAGCTTTTTGTATATGTGAAACATTTTAATTTTTAATAAACACTTTTTCTTTAACTTTTATTTTACACTTTGTGTTCCCCCTGATTGCCGTCTCAGGAAGTCCTGGCAGCTCCTGCAGTCTCGCGGTCCAGGCAGTCACATGACCCCAGGGCCGGAACAGAAAGTGGCATATCGCTTCCTCAGCTGTATATACAGTGCTCATTCAGCGCTGTTTATACATTTCTTGGTGTTCCTGCCCTCTCTATGGGTTGCCCTGTAGCCACTAACAGCAGGCCCCCCACTCAGCATCTGCACAATTCGTATGCAGATGCAATTTCTGAATGGACATTCTAAATCGGGTAGTCAACCTTCGGCACTCCAGCTGTTGTGAAACTACAACTCCCAACATGCATGCTTCCTCTACTCTTCTCAGAACTCTCACAGAAATTAATGGAGCATACTGGGATTTGTAGTTTCACAGCAGCTGGAGTGCTGAAGGTTGCTGACATCTGTTCTAAAACATCCAATCCCAACCCCCAAGATGTTTATAGTCTATGGGTGGTCAGCAACAGGTTAAAAAAAACTTTGTATTCTTTTGGTGGACTAATTTTTGTGAAATTCGTAACAAATCTAATTAATTTAGAATCAATTTGCTCATCTCTAATTGTGTTTTCCCAGTTTTAATTTTTTTTTGAACAATGGATTTATGTGAGGAGTATGATTGAATCTGAGCCTGATTTTGAAGTAGATTCATTCTGCATCTCTTTTTTTTAATAATCATATCTAGCTAATTTATATCAAATGACCAAAGCCATATTATATACAGTTTTCTCCACACAATGTAGGGTTTATGTACAGTCATTTTAGCACATACCTATCCTTTTTTAGGCTTGTCGTGTTTGTGATAAATTTTTCTTAAATTTATTTCAATTTAAAAAAAAATGTTACAGAAAAAAAAGGGAAAACAATTTGGTTTTGAAACAGTTGAATCAAAATTTCTTGAGGCCAGTTCCTTAAAGGGCTTGTCTGGGTTCAGAGCTGAACCTAGACATAATCCCTTCCTCCCCAAGTCAGCCTTCTCTGAAATGAGCATCGGAGCGTTTCATGCTCCAATGCTGTCCCTTGCCCTGTGTCTGTATAGCGTAGGGCAAGGGCTTTTTCTTAGGATCTGGTGGCGTACCTGGCAGTGCTAGACAGAGACTTTCGTTTAGCAGTGAGTCCAGTGACATCACCCGCACCAATGGGTGGTTTTTGGCGCTGCCCTAGCGCTGCCCTCCACCTAGTAGTGTAAAAAGGTAAACAATAAGCCCTTGCCCTGCATGCTCCAATGCTCAATTCAGAGGGGCTGAGAAGGTATGCCCAGCACTATTCTGGGCTATTCAGTGGCATAGCAAAAGCAGGCAGCTGGGACACCAGTGCCAGCTTTGGTAGAGATATCAAGATATGGGTCTGCCTTCTTTTTCCATCCTCTGTCTATACTGCAAAAAGTTACAAAAAAGTGCTTCTTAACGGCTGTAACCTGATAAGGGAAGCAGTTCTGTCAAGACTGACAAAATAGGGAGAGTCTGCAGAGAGCAGCTTAAGCATGGAAAAAGGCCCTGCTCTGATTACCATGGCCCTTCTCCAGCACTGGCAAGTGACAGCTCTACAGGAGAGGTATGTAACTATGTGTAAGGAATGTGTTTGTACCTGTGTTCAGTGTGTGTGTAGTCTATGTAGGTACTATAAATATGTGTTAGTGCTATTGATGTGATGTATATGTATATGTATCATATAGAAGTAATATTTTTGTATGCACGATATGTATGTGTTGAGTAACAGTTTATGGGAGGACATCTCACAAAATTTTTGGTCGAAAAAACCCCTAGCTACAGCTTTCTTTACAATAAAATAAAACTTACATAAAAGCTACTTTATAAATGTACTGCATTGCTAATCTTGTGTTGATCATGAGTGTTAGGTTTTTCTCTAGTCCCAAGTTGCAGTCACAGTTTTGCATTTTTCTAGTGAAAACAGCAAGCTAGTCAGAAACATACCTAAGAGCTTAAAGGGGTACCCCAGAACTGGAAAAAGATGGCAGCTTTCTTCCAAAAACAGCACCACACCTGTCCATAGGTTGGGTGTGGTATTGCAGCTCTGTAGGTAAAATCAGGTGCTGGAATAAAGGAACCATGTTTTCCTAATCCAGGACAATCCCTTTAAGCATCACAAGAGTTTCTACATCAAACGACTGCACTATACCTGGTATACGGATAGCACATCTGTAAAATAAAGAATACTGGAAGACTGCACCTCTGAAGATATATGAATACAGACTGTAATTTAGTTCAGTACAAGATAAGTAATGTAATAAATTTACAAAGTTATTCAATGTTTTATGCACATTAATTCTATATAACCATAAAAAATAGACATATACTGTTTTTTATAAAAAATAAAGTTATAAAAAATACTCTAATAAAATGTTTCCTAAAAAACAACGTCAGACTGTTTTTGCTGCAGCTTTTTTATCTTTCTTCAGCAATTAATGACTAAAGTGTTGAATAATATGTAAAATAAAATAAAAAGATATTAAAATAAACTACAACTCTTAGCATCCAGGTTTCCTGAGAACTAAAGTTTCTGACATTCTTGTGTAGTGAAAAACCAAACTAGCTGAACATTAGTCACATAATCACATGTAAAAAAAAAAAAAAAAAATACAAAACCTATGCAATGTAAAATAATATCCTATATAGCACCCTGGCAGTCATGGAATATGCGGATCATTGTCATGTAGAACTTTCTAAGCAGCTCACAATGCAGCTGACACAGAATATTAGTTAACTGTGACAATGCCAACAGTGCCTGGAGTGCTGCAAGGGTTTGCATGGGTTAAACATGGGCAGTGTTCCAGGTCCAGACAGTTTTTTTGACCTATATAAGTATATGACTGCAACAATCAGAACCAGTGGAATGGCTTAGCAAGCAAACAGGGTTAGAGGTCAATGTAGAGGAGGACAAAGAAATGGGAAGTAAAATGAAGTTACCTTTCTTGTCAGCTCTGGCCTTTTTTGGTTTTTGCAGTCTTGGAGATACATGACTGTCAGCGGCCTGTATTATCGACTGTATGAAGGCATGCAAATGTTTTAACAGCTCACAGGGCTGCTGACAGGACTTTGCACTGTGGGATCTCTCAGGCCATGTAACAGCCAGTTCTGATGTCCAGGAGCTGTTTGTCTGAGAGAGAGAGAAGTCCATGAGAAGGAGAGGGTAACTCAGCAATATGTGGATTTGAAAGGTGGAGGAGGTTCCTTAGTGGCTGTCCAGCTGGGAGAAACAAAGGGGGGAGGGTATTCTTAAACCTAAAGCTCAGTGCAAAACCCAAATATTGCCTTCTCCTCCCGTCCCCGGTGATTCTTGCAAGTCTTATTCCTGGTGGAGGATAGAACAACTATGAAAACCAGTAATGGTCAAAGTTTTAGTAGACACTAGTGTGAATACATGCATATACAGTATATATCTTACAAACATATACAGAGTCAAAGTCAAGAAGCACTCTACCTTAAAGAGATGTTGATGGAAGGTTACAACATGGCGAAGGGGTAGGGTAAAATTCATTATAGGAACACCAATTGGTGTAATACAATGTTCCCCAACCTGTGGGTCTCCAGTTGATGCAAAGCAACAACTCTCATCATGCTCTGACAGACTGCTGCTATCAGGGCATGACAGGAGTTGTAGAACTGAAAAGCTGGAACAGATTTCAAATCACTGGTCTAATACATGAGATCCATACTGCCTTGCAGGTCCTTTGGTGGTGCAGTGGTTATAATTACAGATTTTAATTTAAGATTCAGGCCTCTTTCACACGAACGTTGTGTTTTGCGGTCCGCAAATTGCGGATCCGCAAAAAAAACGGATGGCGTCCGTATGGCATCCGTATTTTTTGCGGATCCACTGTAACATTGCCTATCCTTGTCCGCAAAACGGACAAGAATAGGACATGCTCTATATTTTTTTGCGGGCCACGGAATGGAGCATCGGATGCGGACAGCACACGGTGTGCTGTCCGCATTTTTTGCGGGCCCATAGAAATGAATGGGTCCGCATTTTTCATGTGAAAAATGCGGATCGGAGCCCGCAAAAACAACGTTCGTGTGAAAGAGGCCTAAATTAAAGATTAAAGCTCGGATTACCTGAGCTCTAAACATTATAAACCCCCTTCAATGTAAAGACACATACAGAATTTTTATAGGGATGATATGGCCCTAAGGGTTAATGTGGCCCTTAGGTAAAAGTTCTCAATGAAAGTTTAATTGCAACCGTGGTACATATTATTATAAAATGTGTCTCTTTGTGAGTAGTGTTGAGAGAACTTGTGTTTTCAAGTTCGGCGTACAAGGTTCGGACTATGTAAGAATTCCATTATGGATTCTGCTACCATGGACCATAACTTATGGTCCGTGGTAGCAGAATCCATAATGGAATTCTTAGATAGTCCGAACCTTGTACGCTGAACTTGAAAACACAAGTTCTCTCAACACTACTCACAAAGAGACACATTTTATAATAATATGTACCACGGTTGCAATTAAACTGTGAAACACAAGTTCGCTCAGCACTATTTGTGAGATCTCATGAATTAAGGTTATCACATAATATAATATGTGATTATAATCATATAATATATGATTATTAAAACAGCCATGCTATCAGTTTTGGAGTTGATTATCTCATGCTTTTTAGGGCTTTTTGATAGGATTTAAAATCTATATTCTGCTCTGATCTAAAAAAGCAAAACAAAAAAACGTGAATTACGGAGATATACTTTTATGTGAATGAGCCATTCGGAGTGGCCACTTAACTGTACAGTCCGGTATAAAAAGGATATGTTTTTTTTTTTTACAATGGAACTCTATGGTGAATGGATGCCACTGTATGGCATCAGTCTGAGGCATCTGTTTAATGTATATGTTTTTTGTATGCCTTAAACGTGATGTGAACCCACTCTTAGTACCGCTCTCAATGGGATTCTTTACTCCCTAGCTATCCACTGCCAAGCCTGAGGAAGGATCATCAGCCCAAAACATTGACAATGGCTACTCTTATTATCTCAATCACTACAGTGAAACCTGTGTATAAAGTAAATGAATTGCTGCATCAAGTCTGGATTCTCTGTTCTTGGATTTAACTGGTCTCTTGGCGGCCGGTGCATTGAACAGGCACACAGCAGACAATCAACTGATTGGAGAGGAAATTGTGACCTCTGCACATTCATATGGGGTGAAGGCGGTGTCAGCCTGGAGTGCTAGGGCCCACCAGTAAAATTTATTTTGGGGGCCCACTATATGGGTACTTTCAAATATTACCTGCTCCACACAGCAGCAAGATGCTACCAGATGATTGAATATGGGGGTCCCTGCAGCAACTGTGAGAAGGTAGGTCCTGGGGAGAAGAGGACACTGGCAGCTTTCCTCTGTACCTAGAAGTCATCTCTGCTCTGATCGTGTCTATAATGATAAACTGGGGAGTTTCTTTAATAATCTATCACGTTTTTTATATGATAAATAGGCTGGTTGAAGGGCTGTACATTGAATATATGTATGTAGTGCAGTAAGTCTACTGTGTTATGTGCCAGACTAGGGGTCCTTCGGGGAATTCACCTGTACCCCTGTGGGCCAGTCCGAGCCTAGGTGAAGGGACCTTTTAGGCCCATTTACTAAAGACTGCCTCCTCTTCTATTAAGCCCTACCAAATTTTCAAAAGTGGCATGCATAGCAGAAGATCTTAAAAAGTTGTAAATTTTCAATTTTTGTACAGCCGTTTTCTGTAGTACATGTGGTCCATGGGCTTGAGTGCAATGTAGGACCTGCTAAAACATCAAGTAGGAATCATGGATGATTCAACCCAAACCAAGAGCTGACTGATCTGCTGTTCTATTGTTGCTTCTGGTTATCATTGTGCTGCAATGTCACAGTGTGGTACATACCTATATCATGCACAGTTATAGACTTAAACAACTGAATAAAGCTCAGTCCTCCGAATCAAAGCATTTGCAGAACCAACCTCCAGAGCAGCAGCACAGTCCAAGCGTCTGATAAGAAAGCAGTTGTGTTTGGGACACAGACAAGCAACTATGCACTGATCACTTTGTTCTCATGGAGCAGGGTAAGATGCATCCAAGTCACCGTTACTAAAGAAAATAAATAGCAGTGTTCCCCGTGAATCAACAGTTTTGGAGCACCTTTTCTTAGAAACTTGCATTTTGCCATCCTCATCTCTGTCCCTACACAATCTTACACTGTCAACATTGATTGGGCAGAGTTAGAGTATATAGAACACGCCTCATTGCCAAGTGGAATGGTAAAAAACAATTGTCAATTTGCTTATATATTCCAGGAGAAATAACAAAGGAACAATACAACACAGAGTTCTAAGAAAAAAAATGCTACTGGATTATTATTTTATGTGGAATATAGATATTTATAAAAATCGACATCAAAAGAGCTACCAGCTCCTCTCGAACTACACTTATTTAGGCAGTACAGAATCAATTTTGACCAAAAATAGAAGTCTGAGGTTCAGAGATAAAGATGCAGTAGCTGGCAGCCCACTGCATAAAGGGTTAAAAACATCCTTTTTTTCTGTGATGTATTTGGTTTGGCCTAGAGGGTGAAGATAGGGTTAACAAACCCTTGTTACCCAACAGTTTCTAGGTATGGCTGGTCCACCCTCCCTCAGCGGGGGTGGTTAGTATTTAGGAAGAGATTTATCATCTCCTTTGCACCAGAAAAGTGGCTTTAACATGTTGCAACCTGCAAGCTTCTTTTTACACCACCAAGAGGGGTGGGAACGAGGGGTGTCAAGGGTGGGAACGGGGCATGGCTAACACCAGAGACAATTTTATCATCATTTACACCAGTTTATTATAACAAATGAAGCCAAAAATCTACAGCAACTGTATTCTGCTTAGGCGCATAGACTGCCAGAGGACGCGCCTAATTTATGACGAGGTCTGTGCCTCATCATAAATTAGGTGGATCCTTCAGCAGTGCAGGGGATATCAAGACTGTTGCAGAAAGTGCCGGTCTTGATAAATGTCCCCCATAATGTGTGTAGTGTTGTTGCACTTGAGACAGTGAAAGAAGATAAAGCAAGAAGTAGTCATGGGGAGATATCAGCCAGCAAAGGTAATTGACAGAGCCTTAAAACAGCCTCTGAGGAAGCCGGTAAGCATTATCTTGGAGTGTGTAGCAGCCATTGAGAAGAGGTGCATAATAAAGACTGCGGAGATAACCTGTATAGGACTCCATAGCACACTAGTCTGGGAGAATAGGAAGCTTTGAGAACCCAAGCATACTTTGGAGGTAGACTCAGATCTGCTAAGGGACTGCAACCCGCAGTTGGCTTTTTGTAGTACCGCATTTTGAGAAGAGTGAGAGACATAGAGGAGGAGAGAGTTATGGCACCCATGTGGCTGGATCAGTGGGAGAAAGTAAAGAATATATTGGAAGAGATAACAGCTAGGCCTGTCTATCATATTTGCAGCCTCTAGAACAGTGAAAACTGCAATACGTGTAAGATCTGCCAGTCCATGCTATGACTGCTACAGTCAGGATGTGTATTTGAACTGTTCCACAATTATTGATTTCCATCTAACTGCCTTGCACCCACAAAAATCTCAGACACCAATTGCATCCCAAACAACCACCAAGTAGGAGAGCCTTCAAACCAGGGTGTGCTGTGAGGGGAAGAAAGGGTGCACCTCTCCCTTCACTCTGCACCAGCCCCGGGGACAGCGTGAGAAGGATTGTCACCATGAGTATTACAAGACCATCCTCGCCGCAGCCACCACTCTCATCCTCTCTGTTTCATGGCTGCTGTAAGGACACACCAGCACAATAGCTTAGAGGAAACAAGGAAATGCCAATTGTTATATGGACATTGTGATTGGCGATTACTGGGCGTAGTAGACCACATTTACTAATACCAGTGTAGCCACTGCATTGTACAATCCCATGAAGTTACACTTTTTACAGCTGTCTAGACAGAAAGAATGCATTCTCCCGTGTAATCCTGCTCTCCAGTTACTGACCTGGAACTGATGGACACAGGTGCAACACTGGACATTTATCAAGCTCAGACAAAATGACAAATAGCATTGTTCCAGCACGGAAGTCAAATGACAAAAACAAATACACAAAATTCAAAAGAAAAAAAGAATTTCCAAATCTCAATTTATTAAATAGTAAGAACAATTGTAATCATGTATAAGTAATGCCAATGTCGTGTATAAGAGGCCTTATAAAATATACTGCAGCCATAAAATGTAGCAGTCTAATAAGCTTCTACGGGCAGCATGTCCACATTTCATTTGCAGTAGTTTTTCATGCATTTCCCTGATGATATGCAACCAAAATCAGAATTACCTCAGCGAAAAATTACAGAATTACAGTTTGATCAATTCTCTGACATACATCTGTTATCTAAACTGCTGCCTAATAGAGAAGGACGAATGCAGGGAATCCAAATTCTCTGCAGCTGCTCTGGCAGTGTTGTAAGCTGACTGTAGGTGCTGCTTACATTGCTTGTATTTTGTGCATGGAGAAATTATGTTTATTCATCTTGAAAATTAGAGATGAGCGAACATGCTCGTAACGAGCACTGTAGCGTTCGGCTCCCCTGCGCTCGCATGGGCGCAGGCATCCGCTTCTGTCCTCCTCACCCGACGGAAGCGGATGCCTGCGCCCATGCGAGCGCAGGGGAGCCGAGCGCTACAGTGCTCGTTACGAGCACGTTCGCTCATCTCTATTGAAAATGTATTTTCAGTTGTAGTGATCTTTTAGAGGTCTTCTGGTCACATGTCCTATTAGCGACCCTAATGGGTTTCCCCACGATGGACCTCTTTATTAGTTAAATCTGGGATAAGTATCCATAAAAGCTATCAAAACCAGAGGAAAAGTCCAAGTGGATGGTATGGAAGCCAATTTATTTAATAGTCTATGGGGATCATTTATTAAGACTGGTGTTTAAGAAGCCTGTCTTAATAACCCTGCACTGGCGCTTGATGCGCCTAAGTTATGTAGAGGCGCATCCACCCAATGTACACCAGCTCCCTTGCTGTCATAGATTTAGATAATTTTCTACACCTAAAAACTGGCGAGTCGGGCAAGCTGTGGGCAACCATGTGATTTTCTGAGATATGTAACGTGCCTTGTTTTTACCTACTTTTGCGAGTAAAATAAATCTGTTGGTTTAACTTGTGTTAGTGGTGTTTGTGGTACTTCACTATTTGGCCCCCCTATTTTCTCATTAACCACAGAAAGTGTAGTGGCAAACTTGTTGGAGTTTCTACGGTACTGCAAGAGCTTCTAAACAGTGATTGATTATGTGGATGAAAACTGAGATCTACAGATTTTCTCCTCTTTTTGGAGTATTTCAAATGGCTGAAAGGAAGGAGCAGCGCAGATCTATTATTTGTCGACCAATTTATGTAAATAGGTGTTTTGTCTTCTTTCATGGAAAACAAGAATTTACAAGATGGCACCTTTTATGAAAACAGGTCTGGCACGTAGAAACATTGAGCCAGATTTATCAAAAATTGTCTTGTTGCCCATAACAAAAAATCATAATGCACCTTCATATAAATATGAAAACTTGGTTTCTATAGACAATAAGACAATTTTTGCTAAATTAGACCATTTGTAGTAAAAGGTTGTATGAAATTAGAATTAGATTAATAGTTCTAGTTTAATTGGCAAAACAGCAATTATTAGCACTAGGCTAAAGGAGCTTTGCAGGATTTTAATATTGATGACTACGGATGAGCAAAGTTTTGAAAAAATCAATTTGGCAACTTCACTGCAGTTAGCCAAAAAATTTGATTAGTTACAAATGAATCCTTCACAAATGGCTATAAATCACGTATACCCAGGCCACTTTGTCTTAGTGGCCGTGCTGCAGGAGGGGTTGCAGCCATGCTGCATTGAAGAACCATGTGGCCAATTAGCTCGCAGCTGCATTTTATATAATGAAGACAGCACTGTATAGTCCTTCTTCATTGTTAATGGCCTCACAGCACCTTTAAACAGGAGCTGTTGCTGGTATGGGTTTGGCTGGTTAGGTGGGGGACAATATGCATATTATTGCTGTTCTGGCCTGCAATATCCTGCAGGTTATTTGACAGTAAAGACTGAATACTAATCAGCTCTGACATACCCACTTCTCCAACCCCAGCACTCCCCTGCCTTAGATGTGGGAGCCCTTCTTCTGCCATCTACTTTTCCTCCTTTTCCACATCATCTAATAGCGATGAGAATATGTAATCAGGAACATTCAGCTCCTCCTCTCTCTGCATCTTGCTGACTTTTCTAGGACATGGAGGCTTTAAAGGACGATTTGGAAGAAGTAAAGCCAGCAAAGGATGAGGATAGTCATCATTAAGACCTGGCCCCCTTGAGGGGTGCAGACTTGGTTGGGACACTGACACCAGAAAAATACATGCTTTCATCTTATTGGTATTAAATTGCATTTACGTTTTATGTAGGAATAATTAAATGTAGAAATAAATAAAACCGACGCAGCATAAGTCTCCCTGCACTGTCCCTGCACTCTCCCTCTCCAATATTCTTCAATTAATAATTTTTAGTAACACTGTCCCTAGCACATGAGCGCTTTCTACGTCTCTCTCTATGCTCAGCTCACAGGACCGCGCAGGATGAGGGTTTTATAGGGATGGCTATCTACGGATTGGTTGGATGCAAGGCATTATGGGTGATGTTCCCAGGTTTCTTACATTCATTTTGTAACACGTGCAGCCGCCATTTTAGGAAACACTAATTTATTACCACAAAGTGCAAGGAATTTTGGATTAGTTGCAAATCAAAGATTTCCTGAACTTCAGACCAAATTCAGCTTTGAATGCTTCGCTTTGCTCAACACTATTGATGACCTATTGTCAGAAAAATTAATGGCAGCAGTGTTGCTGTAACCATTGTCACCTACTACACAATGGAAAGAGCTGTGACCTTATGGAGCTGACTTCTGGCACCAGAGTTACTCTGAAATAGCTCATTGTCAGGGGTGCACTGTTTTGGACCTCTACGCATCAGATATTGATGATCTCAGGGGAGGTCATCAATATTATTATCCCTGAAGACCCCTTTAAGCTGCCCATACACATGAGACAATCAGTCGCATGCGGAAGTGTTCATACGAATGATACTACCAGCAACTTGCCAGACTAAACTGGCCAAGGATCAGTTTTTAAAAAAAAACACTTCCTAGTACTTGAGCACAATGGAAAATGATCAGCCAAACTAGTCAATCATGCCATATACATGTAGTTTCAGATGACTATGGACGAAATTTTCTAACTTGGCCAATAACAATTTGGCAGCCAATTTTCTGCCTCGAACTATTACCATTTGTGTTGGCACAATTGACCATTTTAATGACTTTAAACTGAAGGTACTCTAAGCATGTGTATGATGGGATTTAGCCTGTATTCTAATTCAATACAGATGTGATGTCATATCCTACCCAACCAGACACAACAGCTAGATCATCCCTTCACCACCTCAGAATTACCTTCTTCTGATCCGGTTTGGTTTGCAGATAGTGTCAGTGCCTTAGACTTAGGCCTCTTTCACACGGGCGTCACGGATTCAGTCCGGATGCGTTCTGGAAAATCCGCACGCATCCGCACCAATCCGCACGCAATCGCAGTCAGTTTTGACTGCGATTGCATATGTTCGTTCAGTTTTTTCCACGTGGGTGTGAAGCGTTTTAATGCATTTTTCACGCACGTGATAAAAAACTGAATGTTTACAAACAACATCTCTTAGCAACCATTAGTGAATCACGCATTGCATCAGCACTTGCGTGCAGATGCAATGCGTTATTCACGCAGCCCCATTCACTTCAATGGGGCCAGGGCTGCGTGAAAAACGCAGAATATAGAACATGCTGCGATTTTCACAAAACGGCAAACTGATGCATGAAAAACATTGCTCATGTGAAAAGCCCCATTGAAATGAATGGGTCAGGATTCAGTGCGGGTGCAATGTGTTCGCATCACGCATTGCACCCGCGCGGAAATCTCGCCCGTGTAAGAAAGGGGCCTTACAGATACCAACGGTCTGTCTTTTTCACACACAACAGTTAAAATCCTTGCAGTCTCAAGCCACAAGTTCCCAGGATCTTGGATTCCAAATAGGAGGTTGTTTTTCACTTGGACGCTATTGAAGAAGACCTGAGAAGATGAATATGCTGCACCTATTTGTTTGAGTACAGGCCTGTGTATTGACATGGTATTATCAGCAGTGGAATGAGGTTGTATTTCCTTTCCCTTTCTATTGACTTTTTGGCTCAGGGCTAGCAGCTCACACAATAAATTGGACAAACAAGTTCCATCTGGTTAACAGTACACCCCCTAGGTAAACAAGCACTTGTTTTGGAAGAGGGTCCTCCAATGACAGCCTACTGACTGCCGATGAAGTGAGGGGGTTAGAGGGAAGATGACATTTTTTACATAGCAACAGCCTAGACGGCACTGAACAGCTGGACTGGGATTGTGTGGTCCTTTTTACTTAAGACTAAAGGGTATATTAGACTGCCAAATTCCACGCCCGACGATCGGTAATGAGCGTTCCTATGAATGCCTGTTACTGATCATCTGGCAGGCTAATACTGCCTCTAAATGCCCGATAAATGAGCAAGGACTATTCTTTCTGTCATTTATAACAGAACCAAACAGAACTGTTATTTGTCCCCATAGACATGTATTAGGACGGGGCAAAACGGAATGACTCTTAAAGGCTTCCGTTTTGCATTCCATCATAAAATTCCGCTATAAGAACTCATGCACACGACTGTATGTATTTTGCCATCTGCAAAAACGGATCCGCAAAAAATATAGATGATGCCGTGTGCATTCCGTATTTTGCAGAATGGAACAGATGGCCCCTAATAGAACAGTCCTATCCTTGTCTATGATAGGACAGTAATAGGACATGTTCTAATTTTTTGTGGAACAGAAATACAGACATATGGAAAAAGGAATGCACACGGAGTAACTTCCATTTTTTTTAGCAGACCCATTGAAATGAATGGTTCCGCATACAGTCGGCACAAAAAACGGAACAGACGCGGAAAGAAAATACGTGTGCATGAGGCCTAACTCTGTTATAACGGAACCTATAACGGAATGCCATAATGCCATTCGAACCCGTCATTACTAACATGAGGCACATGGTTTTATCAATTTAGACTTTAGTGTGCCTCACATTATTAGTAAGTGACCCCATCAAGAACCTCCTCGTATAATGGGCAATGCATATTTTACAAAGGAAAAAAACACTGAAAAAACACATTAACCAGCATTTTTATGTTTTTGTTGCAGAATTTTTGTTTGTGTTAACAACTCCATTGAAGTCCATAGGGAAAAACACTACATAGGTGCAGATCGCACATACAATTGACATGCTATGTTATAATTTTCACAGTAGGTCAATTTTACCATGTAAAAGATACACAAGTCTTTTTGCTGGTACTCTATTATGCTGTGGTTTTTCTGCACAAAAATCCATGTGGAAAAAACATACGTAATCCGCAATGTATGCAGTTACCCTAAAGCAGTTACATCAGCAGCTCAGCAGCCTTCTCTAACTTTTCCTAAGCCATGTGATATCATGTTCATTAGTCACATGGCTAGGCACAGCTCAGCCCCGTTGAAGTGAATAGGGCTGAGCTATGATACCAGGCACAGCTGCTATACAATGTACTGCGCTATGCCTGGTAAGAAGAGAGAAGTCTGCGGTGCTAGAGCTGGTGCCTTCTCAAACAGCTGATTGTCAGGGGTCCTGGGTTTAGGACCCCCACCGATCAAATACTGATGACTTATCCAGAGGATAGGTCATCAGTAAAAAAAAAAACATACACTTGAAAAACCTCTTTAACCCCATCGGGACTGCGCCATTTTTTTGTTTTTAGCTCCCAGCTTTCCCAGAGTCATACCTTTTTTTTTATTTTTCCATTCACATAGCCATATGAGGGCTTGTTTTTTGCAGGACACGTTGTACTTTCTAATAGTACCATTTACTGTGGCATACAATGTGGTGGGAAGCTGGAAAAAGAATTAAAATGGGGTGGAATTATTAAAAAAAACACAATTCCGCCACAGTTTTATTGGTTTTGTTTGTAAAGCATTTTCTATGTGGTAAAACTGACCTGTGCCCTTCATTCTCGAGGTCAGTACGATTCCAACAATACTACATTTATATAGTTTTAATACTGAAAAAACGTTTGGAAAAAATTGAAAATGGAAAAAAAAAAAACACCATACTAAGACTCCCATAACTTTTTTTTATTATTATAGTTGTGTGTGTGTGTGGGGGGGGGGGCTAAAAAAGGAGGAAAGAAGCAGCACATCCAAGCGGGTGCAAATCCTTAGAACCAGGAACCTTGGTCCACTACGTGTATGCCGATAAAGAAGGCAGCACTCCAATAGATCCGTGAAAAAATAAGTGGTTTATTCACCCATCAGGCAGCAACGTTTCAACTGCTCACTGCAGTCTTTGTCAAGCTGTGTGGGGGGGCTCATTTTTTTCGGGATGATCTGTAGTTCATATTGGTACAATTTTGTGTGTGTTTACACACACTTTTAATTCAGTTTCTTTTGGAGATGAAGTGACAAAAAAATGATGAATCAGCGATTTTGATGTTTATTTTTACATTAGGCCATTTGTCGTATGCAGGGGTGGGATTCAAATTTTTAACAACAGGTTCCCTACTCAGCGGCGGACATGCGGCGTCACGACACATGTTTACATATACATGCACCATATACATGGCACACATACATAAATACACCATATATACACATACCACAAAATTTTTAAAAAGCCTAAGGAGCTAAACTACCAGCGCTGCGAGTTTTTGTAAAGCTCTGGCCCACACCTCTAACTCCACCCAATGTCTATTTGTACATGTTCCAACCCTGCCTAGTCTCCATTGTGCCCCCCCCCCCCCCCACAGCCAGATCTGGGATGGTTGGGGGTATGCATACATAAACAGACTATATAGACACTACACTCACATAATCACATATAAAATATACACCATACAGTATATAAATTACACCTAGGCTACACTTACAGTAGATTTACCTACTCCATATACATTTTATACACATTTGTACCTAGCACTAAAGACATATTTGCATACACATTATATTCAGTGCTATCCAGAATACAGCTCCACATACGTCTTACATCCAGTGAGTTCTCCTCGTTCTACAGACGTTATCCTTTCTCATCTTCTCCTTGCAGACCAGGCGCCATGATGATTTTTCACCCATCTCTCGTCTCTGCAGTTTGACAAAAAGACATCTTAGGTTTCTACTTTTCCATCATCCTCCCACCTTCTGAACAACTCATCCTGCCACCTTCACTACTTAAAATTAGCACCAGTACAAAGAATGTCCCTTATAATGTGTGCCAGTACAAAAAAATCCCTCTTAGTGCCCCCAGTTGAGCTAATGTTCCCATAGTGCCCCCATATTGTGTGCAAGTATAAAATACCCCATATAATGCCCCTAGTAAATGCCCACATAGTGATCCTCTCCTCTACCCGACAGTGCCCCCATAATGTGCCAGTATAAGATTCCCCCATAGTGTCCCCCAGAATGCGCCAGTATAAATGTCCCTTCTTAGTGCCCCCATAATGTGCCTATATAATATGCCCCCATAGTGTTCTCCCCCCCTCCTACACCATAGTGTCCCCATAATGTGTCAGTTATGATGCCCCCATAGTGCCCCCTATGATGTGCCAGTGGAAATGCCCCCAGAAGATGCCCCCATAGTGTTCCCCATAATGTGCCAGTAATGCCTCCATGATGTGCCAGCAATGCCCCCAGTAGATGTCCCACATAGTGTTTCCCATGATGTGCCAGTAGTGCCCCCAGTAGATGCCCCACAGTGTTCCCCATGTGCCAGCAATGCCCCCAGTAGATGCCTCCCATAGTGTCCCCCCATGAAGCGCCAGTAATGACCTCAGGATGTGCCAGGAATGCCCCCAGGATATGCCAGCAATGCCCCCATAGTATCCTCCATGATGCATCAGTAATGCCCCCCATATGCCAGCAATGCCCTCAGTAGATTCCCCCATAGTGTCCCCAAGGATGTGCCATTAGATGCCCCCATAGTGTCCCCCATGTGCCAGAAATGCCCCCCCAGTAGATGCCCCCATATGCCAGCAATGCCCCCAGTAGATGCCCCCATAGTGTCCCCAAGGTTGTGCCAGTAGATGCCCCCATATTGTCCCCCATGTGCCAGCAAAGCCCCCAGTAGATGCCCCAATAGTGTCCCCCATGTGCCAGCAATGCCCCCAGTAGATTCCCCCCATAGTGTCCCTAAGGATGTGCCAATAGATGCCCCCATAGTGTCCCCCATGTGCCAGAAATGCCCCCATATGCCAGCAATGCCCCCAGTAGATGCCCCCCATATGCCAGCAATGCCCCAGGTAGATGCCCCCATAGTGCCCCCCATATGCCAGCAATGCCCCAGTAGATGCCCCCATATAGTCCCCCATGTGCCAGCAATGCCCCCAGCACGCCATAGAAAAGAAAAAAAAAACAATTATACTTACCTCCCTGCTGTCAGAAATGTGATACGTTGCGATGCAGGCCTCTTGCGGCCTGTGTCCCGCACAGCACCAAGCCCGGCTCAGGCAGACGCGATGACGTCATCGCGCCGCCTGAGCCGGCCTCTGATAGGCTGCAGGCCAGAGGAACAGGAGAGGGAGACGCCTCTCCCTGCTGCAGTTCAGCATCTGTGTGTGCATCTGTATCGCCGTCCTGACAACAGCAATACACATGAATGTAGGGAGATGAGAGCTTTCACAATGGAAGCCCTCATCTCCTGCTGCCGCACCGGATCGGGATTCAGCCGGTAGCCCGGTTCTCCGATCCAGCTGTAATTTTAACAACCGGATCTGGAGAACCTGAGGGAACCGGCTGAATCCCATGCCTGATCGTATGGGATAGATATTTTTATATTTTAATAGTTTGGGCATTTTTTATGATGCCTATGATGTGTATTTTTTAATTGCTTACGTCATTTTGTTTAAATCTTTCAGCCCCGGAGGTTTTTTCATTTTTCAATCCCTACCTTTCCGGGGCCATAACTTTTTTATTTTTCTGTTCAAATGAGGGCTTGTTTTCTGCGAGACAAGTTACATTTTTTAATGCCACCATTTAATATTGCATAGGATGTAGGGTGGAGCTGGAAAAACATTCCAAAAGGGGTGAAATTGGAAAAAAAACACAATTCCACAATAGTTTTATAGGTTTTGTTTTTACGGCATTCCCTATGCAGCAAAACCAACCTGTTACTTTCATTTTCTGGGTCAGTACGATAACGGAGATACCACATGTGTATAGTTTTTCTTGTGTTTTAATGCTGAAAAAAATAAAAACCTTTAAAAAAAATTATTTTTTTTCGTTGCCATGTTCTGACCCCTATAACTTTTTTGTAGTTATGTGTATGGAGCTATGTGAGGGCTCATTTTTTGCTTTTCATTGATACCATTTTGGGGTGTGTATGACTTTTTGATCGCTTACATTTTTTGAAGGAGGTGAAGCCACCAAAAAACTGAATCGTCCATTTTGACTTTTTTTCCATTTCACCATTTGCCATATGGGATAAATATTTTTATATTTTAATAGTAGGGACATTTTCGCACATGGTGATGCCCATGATGTTTATTTATTTTTATTTATTTTTTATTTTTTTTATTTTGGGGAAAACGGGGGTGATTTGAATTTTTATATTTTTTTTGTTACACAGGGGGGGGGGGGGTGATTACACCAACATGTATTTCTAATAAAATTAGCTCTCTGGGTGTAACCAGGAGAGATATGCATGATCAGCAATGAGACGACTGGTCATGCATTTCTTGTGCTCTTGTGCATTATGTTCAATTTCCCCCTTCATGGTAAGAGGGTGCCTCTTACCATGAAGGGGGAAATTGAACATAATGTGAACACCACAGACAACTGAGTATTAAGTCCAATTTGGGACTTATCCTAAATTGCATTGACATGTGGTGCCGAAATAGGGCAAAATCCATCAGATATCCAAGGGGACGATCGTGGAAGAGCTTTGGTCATTATGGCAACTGGGAACTGCACCTTCAAATACACAGGTAAGATATTTTTCTTACTTTGTGCCTTCCCGCTTGTTATGACCACTGTTCAAGTATTGTCCTTTTCGGAATCTTTGGGATTTTAAAAGAACACCTCCTTGTCTATGGTAGAGTGAATGGAATGTGTCTGAAACCTAGGTGTATGATAGAGTGATAGAGATTGCCTGTGTTTTATAATATGCCATGATAGAAATTAAGGAACTGGAAAAAAGAGGAAGTTAGAAAATCAAGAAAGAGATTTCAATGCTTGCTTTTAGTTAGTATTTAAAGTGCCCACCTCTCTGTGAGGTCCACAGGGATCCTGTAAGTCGACCTGTATCTTTGCTTTGTGCATCGTGTGAGCAGGTTGGTGCCCAGTTAGTTACGCTTTGCGTGGTATGAGCAACTGGGGCTGGTTAGTTACGCTTTGCGTGGTATGAGCAACCAGCTGTACGTGAATCATCGGGTTCACGTGTAGTGTAGTGGGACACAAAAGGTGTGTGTCTGGTTGGAGAAGGGACGGATCCACTCAAGGAGGGAGGTGACTGCAGTGGATATCATGGAGAGGCAGAAGAGTAGGAGGGGCAGTGAGATATAAGCAGAATATTCAAAAGAGCAGGCATGTCAAAAGATGATTAATCTGGAAATCTAGATGGTTTAAATCTGGAAAGTTCCACAGTGAGAGAAGCAGCGCATTCGTTGAAGGTTAGGCAGGTGAAGAAGGTAAGAGCAGGTGAGAACGTGAGAGGCTGGGAGCAGTGGTTCAAAGATGGCATAAAGAGAATGATGGAGAAAAAATTGGGAAGGGAACACATATATGTGTATATATATATATATATATATATATGTTTTTACTTTTAAAAAGCAAAGGAAAGAGTTAAACATGAGTGGAGTGGTAAAAAGGGGAAGTACTGGCTGCTGCTTTGAGAGGGACTTAAACGACATTTTCTTTGTCTTCCGTCTCTTGTGGGGTCCCCGATAGTCATAAATGTATCATTTCTGTAGAAGAGGAGGATGAGCCGCGAAGAATCAGATTCTAATCAGAATCTGATTATTTGATAACATAGAATTGCAATAGTTCCCATTTCAGATATTGTTTGGCAGATGTGGTAGTGTATACTGGTAGTGGTAGTATTTGAAATGTGTCAGTGTATACTGCTGCCATTAGTGATTAGTAAAAAAAAAAAAACCTGTCTTTAAAGAAAAAAATTATAAAGTGTAGTTTAAAGTTTCAAAACTTTTGATTTGCTTGAGTATGCTTGGCTTCTTTCCCAGACTTTGCGGTTCGTGAAAAAAAGAGGAAGTATGGATGATGTCTGTTTCTTTTGAAAGTAGATTTTCTATAAGAATTTAGAATTTAAAGTTAAGGTATCAATAATAATATCCAGGAAAGGAAAAAATTAGAATTGAGTCAAAAGAAAATCCACGTGGTAAAAGATGAGCTCATTCTTACATTTGATATTATGTGCACATTATTTTTCATTTTGTTTGCAAACTAAAGATTTTGTGAGTTCTATTTTGCAGCCAGAATTAATGGACGTCAAGGAAGCCTGTTGTTTTTCCCAAATGTTTAATTTGGTGGGGATTGTGCCTAATCTGTTTTTTAGGAGTGAAGAAAAAGACCAAGAAATCCTAATGTATTCGGCAGATCTGCACAAAATATCATTTTCATTGATTCTGTGCTGAAAACGTTTCATGGAGTCATGCATACATTTTTTTGAAGCTCCAATGCATACTGTATTTGTTTGTGCGTGAAGTGTGTGATGGGCCCGTGTCTGTCTTTGTTCGTAATCGTTATTTGTTACATCTAGCTAGAAATGATCAAAAAGGAGAAGTTACCTTTTGCCAGACGACAGAGGGTGTGGTGACAGTGACATAGAATTATATTATACAGAGACAGCCTCTTGTGTTCCTCCCTAAACACGTATAGTGTGATATGTCACTAGAGTTGGAGAAAGAGAAAAAAAAATGAAATTGGTTCATTTAATTTTAACAAGTCGCATAAGCATGCAAGTGGAAAAAAAATAAAACAATAAGATTGGTTTGTTTAAAAAAAAATGTTATTAATATGTGGTATTCAAACAAGTGTGTTTATAAGAGGTCTACAAGCAAAATCATCAAATAAGTATAATAATATGTGGTTAAATCAAATGAAATGTCTGAAGTAACTGTGTCACCAAATATTTCATCTGTCAGTGAAAACTAGATGATAGATAAGGTTTTCCGATCATTTTTTTTATTTTCTGATTATTTTGTTTTATTTTCTGAACATGATGGAAGCGTTTGATTTGTTTGACAGGAAAAAAAGAAAAGAATAACAGCATTTGAAAAGTATTAAGAGAATTGTTTTATGACAGTCACGTGGGCCATGAACACGGAGTTTTGGAGGAGATACAGCACTTTGAGCATCTTGAGTCTACAGAAGATTTTCTGCATTTTAATAAGAGGTTGAGTTACCAGACTACATAAAGGTTTAGATGTCATATAAACCATGGAGCAAGTACATTCAGATCTGATTGATAACTTTGTCGAATATTGAGTTTTCTCTCACAAATGGTATAGATGGATCACACAGAAGACAGGATTATGCTGTCAGTGCCTAAACTGATGTTGTCACCTAAATACCACTCCCTTCTGTAATGTGAGTACAGGAGGTAGAGCTGAAGGCACTCACTGAGGCTGGTAAGATGGTTGTGGTCAGATAACTAACATTTATATAGAGTTCATATATGCCTTTGGTATCTTCCATGATTATGGTCTGATCTGGTGGAGCAGAGGTTTTGTTGGATCCATGGGAAACCCATGAAGAGTGCTGAGTGTGTGAGAGTTGTTTTATGCCCTGATGCTGTCCAGAAGAAGGAAAAAAAAAAGACAAGTTGGGAGATTAAACTGCTATAACTGCAGACCTCCAGCCATTACCTGAAGCCAACCTAAGGTTTACGTGACTCGGCCAACCCAGGCCCAGAAGACCTCTAAAGTAAGAGCAATGAGTGATGACAAGCTCTGGAGGGTAGGTAAAATGGTGCCTTCTCAAGTGCACTCTGCCCGTTGATGATGAATTCAGCACATGGGTTGATGTATGTGTCAGGAGGAGAGATGGTGGGAATTCCAGGGGTCCAGCAGCGCTGCCACCAGGTTTGTCCAAGGTTACATGATGTGTGCCTGTAATAATGTTGGAAGAACTTTGAGAGTTCCAGAAAGGCATATACCTAGGCCATCTTGCCTATTTCAGAGATTGCAGATGGACTGCATTAAGTTTCCAAAGGAGGGGCAGCATGAATATGTCCTTGTCTATGTTGATCTATTTTTCAGGGGACAAGTGGCCTGTAGTAAAAGCAAGAGTAAAAGAAGATACTGGCTGAGGTAGTAAGTAGAGGAATACTGGATGTAGAGCAAGCCTTTTGACACTTTTTGTCTTTCCTAAAGTGGTAGGAGCCCTTACAGGTCAGCTCTGACTGTTGAACATAAACATGTGTGTGATTCCTTTTCAGATCTGGGCTTAAAGACTAGTAACTAGTTCATATAAAGGAAAGGTTTGGATCCCAGATTTGATGGTCCCTACTGAGTGCTGTGTTCACCATTCCAACATTGGTGAAGCCAAACATATTTACATTGATAATATACTTAATGCTTATGAAGTTTGCAAAATAATGAGAGATTATAGAATTAGCAAATAATCCACACAGTGAGAGGAAAGGTGGTGTGGACTCACTTGGATATTGTTTAATCAGGATTGGATTATTGAGTAAAGTCTGAGTATTACATCTTTGCCCCATTATGTTCATTATGTTCTAATTTGTGTCCTAACTTCACTAACAAAGGTTTAAACAGATTTAAAAAACTCGCTGGTCTATAACATACTGAAAGAATAGCAACCCACTTGGCAAGTATCAAGCAATCGAAAAATGATGTGTATGTGGTATGTGAAACGGATGCATATAGATGGCTGACTCCTCGCCGCTCAGTGGTCTGCACCTTAGCTAACCATCTCTGAGTTTGAAGAAAAAGAAAAGAGGTCCTTTATAGGTTCCATTACAACGTGTACCGGAGTAGATTTTATTGAGAAAAAAGGAAAAGATCATACTATGCACATGTCATGATAAGGATGGTATAGTTTGAGTGGTTGCTGATGTGGAACATGCTAAGAGGTTAAGGGAGATTTATAGAGCCACTAATTCTAAGAAAGAATTGTCCATTGATTAGACTGATTTGCTGTGTTGACTGAACCCAATTGACTGATTTAGTTAAGTAAAATGATAGGTTGATGGTTGATGCTCCCTTTGTAAAAGGATACTAAATTTGTTGTTTCTGATTAAATTGGCAGTAAGGTCAGAAAGAAGATATTATCATCATCACCTGACTGTAATAATAACCTGTATACTGAATGTGAATCATGGAGAATCTACAAAAGAGGAGTATATATATATATATATCAATCCAGCCTATGAATACTGAACTTGATTCAGCTGAGAGCTATGGAATCCTAGACATGACAACTTTGAACTCTGATGATTATTGGACATTTGCCTCGCTTCTGATTGTGCCCCTGTGCTGTGCAGGGAATAACTTGGAATAACTTAAAGGAAAGTGAAAGTGCAGGAAAAGAAAAATGCTGAGTGTCCAGTGGAGTCTACCATAGATGATAAATGGCTTATCAGCCCTGATTTGGGGAATCCAGTCAGAATGTAGTCATTGGGGGAGTCCTCTGGATACCTAAGCAGGCTGTGTACAAGAGGAGGAAGACACTTATTTACTTGTGTCTCCTTCTCCATCCCATCGGACAACGAACAGATATAAGATCTGCATTGATGATATAGGGTCTGTCTGATCGATACACCTCAGTTAATGGATGGCCCATAGGCCTGGTTTGAACTGAATATAGTCTATTGGGAAACTCTCTTTAGATTATTAGCAAATTATGTTCAAGAGGAGGAAAATGTTAAAGAAATTTAGTTAGTTGGTGAACACAATTGTGCTAGGGTTGTATTTCATTATCAGGTGGTCTCCATCTCCTTATATACATATCTCTTATATTTTATAATCTCTAATCTCCATTAGATGTCACATATGCTTAAAAATAAAAATGACTCATAATCACTTGATATGTCTGTAGGAAAACAGGAACTTAGCAGAAGTTGAAATATGCATATGGAATTTCCCAGATAGATGAAGTAATGTGTACGTGTCCTCATTAGCACTGGGCGGCTACCATCATCATTATTTTGATTTGATTTGATGTTACATGTATACTTGTATGATTGTGGTTGGATATATTAAAATTGATGACAAAGGGGGGTGTGATTACACCAACATGTATTTCTAATAAAATTAGCTCTCTGGGTGTAACCAGGAGAGATATGCATGATCAGCAATGAGACGACTGGACGTGCATTTCTTGTGCTGTGGCCGCACCCTCTTACCATGAAGGGGGAAATTGAACACAATGTGAACACCATAGACAACTGAGTATTAAGTCCAATTTGGGACTTATCCTAAATTGTATTGACACATTTTTTTTTCCCAGGGAACTATAACAAGCCATCATCAGATTACTTGTCTCATAGACTCCAATGAATTAGTAGGGATGAATGAATGAATAAAAGATGTTTAACCCTTTCAAGACCAAGCCATTTTTCACCTTCGTGACCAGGCTAAATTTTGCAAATCTGACATGTGTCACTTTATGTGCTTATAACTTTGGAATGCTTTTATTTATCCCAGCCATTCTGAGTCTGTTTTCTTGTGACATCTCGTACTTCATGTTAGGGGTAAATTTGGGTCGATAACTTTTACCTTTATATTATAAAAAATCCAAAATTTACAGAAAATTTGGAAAAAAATTGAATTTTCTAAATTTGAATTTCTACGCATTAAAGGCGTAGAAATTCAAAGTTTTTACTTAAGATTCCCTATATGTCCACTTTATGTTAACATCATTTTGAAAATTACATTTTATTTTTTTAGGACATTAGAATTTAATTTAATATTTTCTATAAAATTTTCAAAACCGACTTTTTCAAGAACCAATTCAGTTCTGAAGTCACTTTGAGGTCCTTACATAATACAAACCACCCATAAATGACCCAATTTTAGAAACTACCCCTAAAAGTATTCAAAACTGGTTTTACAAACTATGTTAACCCTTTAGGTGTTCCACAAGAATTAAAGGAAAATAGAGGTGACATTTTCAATTTTCCGTTTTTGTGCGGATTTTTAAATTTGATACAATTTTTCCTATAACACATCAAGGGTTAACGGCAAAACGAAACTCAGTTTACAGAAACACCCCATTTATATTTGTAAACAGCTGTATGGGCACACAGCAGTTCTCAGAAGGAAAGGAGCACCATATGGTTTTTGGAGGGCAGATTTTGCTGGAATGGGCTTATGGGTGTCGTGTCATATTTGAAGGCACATTAAGGCACCCCTACAGAAGAAACCCCGCAAAAGTGACTCAATTTTGGAACTACACCCCTCAAAGAATTTATTGAGGGGTATACAGTCCACTTTTACCTCAGAGACATTTCATAGTATTTAGAAACACATAGCTGTGAAAATGAAAAATTATATTTTTTACAAGAAAAAGTCGCTTAGCCAACATTTTTAACTTTAGCAGAGATAACAGGAGAAAATGCACCCCATAATTTGTTACCCATTTTCTCCTGAATACACCAACATCTCATATGTGGTGGTAAACTGCTGTATGAGCAGACGGCAGAATTCAAAAAGAAACGGAGCGGCATCTGCATTTTCTAACATGGGAATTTGCTGAAATAGATTTTAAGGGCCATAGCTTTTTTATTTTTTTTGTTGACTGAGCTGTGTGGGGGCTAATTTTTTTTCAGGATGGGCTGTAGTTTTTTTTCTAATGGTACCATTTGGGTACATATGACTTTTTGATCGCTTTTTATTTAATTTTTTTTTTTTAGGTGAAGTAGGCTAATATTGCAATTCTGTCAGTGTTTTTTATTTTTTATGGGGTTTTCCGTGTGGTATATTTTAATTTTTTTTGGATGGATACGGTTATGGTGATACCAAATTTATATTGTTTTATTTATGTTCTACCACTTTTATATCATAAAATCACTTTTTATTAAACATTTTTTTTTTGCATCACCAAATCAAAGACCCATGACTTTTTCATTTTTTCCATCAATGAAGCTGTGTGAAAGCTTGTTTTTTTTGCAGGACGGGCTGTAATTTTTACTGGTACAATTTGGGGGTCCATATGACTTTTTGAGTGCTGTTTATTCCATTTTTTAGGAGGTAAATCAGGCAAAAATTAAATTTCTGTCAGTGTTTTTTATTTTTTATGGATTCTCCATGTGGTATATTAGATATGATAATTTTATTCTGTGGGTTGATACAGTTATGGCAATACCAAATTTGTATGTTTTTCACGTTCTACCACTATCATAAAATCCCTTTTTATTAAACTTTTTTTTTTGCATCACCAAAATCTAAGACCCATAACTTTTTTATCATTCCATAAACATAGTTATACGAGGGCTTATTTTTTGTGAGATGGGCTGTAGTTTTTATGGTATCATTTTTGGGATACATATGACTTTTTTGGTCACTTTTTATTCATTTTGTTGGGGAAGTGAGGCAAAAAAAAAAAACAGCAATTTTGCCATTTAAAATTTTTTTT
>ONZH01020851.1:0-360083 GCA_900303285.1 Rhinella marina | reverse complement strand
CATGACATGAGGGCAATCCAAATGAATGACAGTCCATATAATATATGGCAATAGCAGGGAACCCGCTTCTATGACGTTCATATGGCTTAACAGAGGATATGGACAGGGCTTGTCTTTATGACAGCAATCCCTACAAGACCATACATTCCATTTGTCTAGGATCGAGCAGGACAGTCACGGATTTTGGCGGCTGTTTCGCAGTCCAGGATGGCCAAGATATGTACTGATTTCCACTGTATCCTGAGGACACAGATATAGTTGTATGTACTGGTAAAGCAGGGAGCCGGCAGCTCCCCGCTCCACCTTTTAGCTGACACAATGCGATGACGCACCTGCTGAGCTGTGCATGAAAGCGCTCAGTCTGGGAGATGATACCTGGTCTGTACCATTTCCTTTTCAGGTCAGCAGGTGTGATTAGCTCACCACATTGTGCCTCCTGCTGGGGAGAGCAGAGGCTGCTAAAAGGTGGAGCAGGGAGCTGACGGCTCCCTGCTTTACCAGTGCATTCAACTATATCTGTGTCCTCAGGATACAGTGGAAATCGGGACATCGAGAGCATGATGTGTTCCGTTTATCATTAGAATAGGCTATGTGAGTATTAATTTTTATTTCATTAACACTACAGGGGCTTCACTATTGTAAAGGGGGCACTACAAGGGCATAACTACTGTGGGTGCATTAACCAGGCATTACTATGAAAGTACCAAGGGAGCAAATTCTGCATATTTGGGTGTAGCTCAGCCTATGATGTGTCACACATCTACCCTGTTATCATTTGTATATGTTTTTTTTATTATTGTTTTTCAAACTTTTTATATCACCAAGAGTAAACACTGCCTGTGTTCACATGACATAATGCTCCATTATTCACTCACTGTCATGGAGCCGATGCTGAGTCATGCGTCTATCCTTTGCGTGAGAAGGATGCTACCCTATTCAACTCCCTCTGATTAAATTACCTTCTGGAGAACAGAAGTTACATCCCCCTTCTTTGTGTAATTTATTTTCATTTTAGTACAGTTTAGAATATTATTCCGCAGTGAAATCACTTATTCTATAAATCATTTTCAATGGAAAATGACAACTAGAATTTTGATTATCTGTCATCTGAAGATTATTATTCTCAGAAGGCAAACTGGATGAACATCGCTAATGATAAGCAGACTTTTTTTCTATTGAATTGAACAAGTCATTTAAAGGGGGGGTTATCTCATGATTAATGAAAGTAATGAAAATCAGGCATCATATAGTACATGACAATCTCTTTCCTACAAATCTACCCTGTACATAAATCCAGAAATCTCCCCGCCCATTGCTCTCTTGCTCTGCTAGATTTAGCTGGCCGTATAAGGGAATGCCCTTTCTCAGGAGGCATGTCCTTTCTAACTCCTTGTAACTGTCACAGTCTATAAGAGTAGATATGGCTTGTGACAGTTGAAGGATATAAGTGAGCATGTGTGACTACCTCAGCAAAGTGGACAGAGATATAAGGGAAAAAACAAGCAGTAGGTGGCATTATACAGATTGATATGAATAACTCAGTGGCGATATAAAATTTTTAATTACATGCAACTCTAAAAATATTCAGATCCGTGTGCTGCTTTGAAAAAGGTAGAATAGTTTTCATGGGATAACCCCTTTGAACATTGCCACGTGACATTTACATTAAAGGGGTTGTTTTGGATCAAGACAAAAATGAGTCAATGATGTGAAATTGTATAAAATATTAAAATAAGCAGTACCTCGCCGATTAAGCAGTGGCACCCCAATGCACAGTGTTTGGCCACTGTGCTGCAGGATTGACTTCACGTCAACAGGCATGACCGCTGCAGGCAATCACTGTCCTCAGCTGTGGATCCAGACAACTCTTTGAATGAATGTACTATGTACCTATTGTTATATATCATTGTCCATATTCTCGATACCTATAAAATATAGGACAGATTGAAGCTGATGGGCCCACCTAGTGTTCGTGCCCTTAGCAAACCTCCATATGCTTCTAATTTTATATGAAGATGTGTCTTTTTTTCCTTTTGACCTTTGCAAAGAGACATATGGCTCCCTTATAGGGAGCTGTAGGGACTGTGCATGCTACCGTACCATGCTCCATTGGATGCCATATGTATGTAGAGAGCAGAAGTAATAGTTCATGGGATGGGGCCACATCTGAGCCCTGAGTGGGGTCTTCAAGTGAATGGGAGCAGCACTGTAGTGACCAGACATGGTCACTAGACCAGTGTAATTTCAGTGCCGGCTTACAGCTAATGAGCAGGGGATGATGGGTATCACAGTACAGGTACAAGTAATGGGCACAGTTCTGAAATATACCAGAGCAGAATGTTCTTAAATGCTCTGTATAGGGGGTATAAATGATAACAGTTCCCTCTGAGTTTCTCTTTAACTATACAATGTAATCTCCCCAATTGACCAAAGGTATGTAATTTCTTTATCAATATTTCTGCAATGCCCAACTGCAGGATGCTGTCTTATAACAAATGGCCAGTCAGTTTTCAAAGTGTGAAAGGGCACCAGAAGCAATATAACCCAAACCACATACAGTGAAGTCAACAGCCATAAACATGCATTAGCTTTCACTAGCTTTCTTGTCCATGTACTGTCCCTTTTTAAGGGTCCCAAAACCTTTTATACACGCCTGTTCTGCTCTCCCTCAGAGCACCGTGCATATTAAGCAAATATTAACTTTAGCTAACTTTAGCAGTAAACCACTGGGTCACTGCAGATGCTGGAAGTCAGACCCCTGCCAATCTGATATTGATAACCCAGTCACCCGTAGAAGGGGGGGTACTGTCACGGACATTCCTATGACAGATAACAGGAGGTCTGTCAGATTGGCAACACGTGGTATAATCTGACATGGTTTTCCCTTTTTGTTGTTGGTATTTACCACACCTTTTTCCCTCAAGTGTTCCTAGTGTGGTAATTGTCCCTCCCGTATTTATTGCTTCTTCTCCCACTATTCCTTGCGGTATATAGGTTCAGTTGTTGTTGTGGTGTGCAGCAGTTTGGTTTTCAAGCTGAGATCCTGGAGCCTCCATTTCTTCACTGAAAGATAAGTTCCCTTTTCCCTTCTGTGTGTTTTGTTATTAGGCCTTAGGGAGACTCTTGTTCGTCCTTCCTTTTGGAGGAACAGGTAGACTCATTCCTGTCATTAGGTCCAGGGTCCTATAGGGTCAGTTCGGTGTTTAGGTTCCTGTGTATGAACTTACCTACCTTTGAGGCCTGTTCCTACTGGTAGATAGACAGGAATTGATCCAGGGTTTCCTGTAGGAGGTGTCCATCTTCCTTCTTTAGTTTCTAGGCCTAATCTCCTTTCCCTCCTACGCTTGGTTTGGTTTTCCCCCCACACCTGCGCGTGACATTATAAACCGCCTATTACCGTTACTTTGTTGTTTGTATCTGTACAGCCATGGATCCTATTGCTGAGAGTTTGGCTAAAGGACACATAAGACCTTCCAAATCTCCAGTGGCAGCTGGGTTTTTCTTTGTAAAGAAAAAGGACGGAACTCTTAGGCCATGTCTGGATTTCCGTGAACTCAATCGGATTACTGTCCATGATCCTTACCTCCTTCCTTTGATTCCCGATTTGTTTAACTAGATTGTTGATGCCAAGGTGTTCTCCAAGTTGGACTTAAGGGGGCATATAATCTGGTCAGGATCAAGGACGGGGATGAATGGAAGACGGCTTTTAACACTCCTGAGGGCCACTTTGAGAACCTGGTCATGCCTTTTGGGTTGACCAATGCTCCTGCTGTCTTCCAGCATTTTGTTAATGACATTTTTCATCACCTTGTGGGAAGGTTTGTAGTCATGTATTTGGATGACATACTAATCTATTCTCCAGATATGGTGACACATCAGGATCACGTTAGACAGGTGTTGCAGATCTTAAGAGATAACAAATTGTACACAAAATTAGAGAAATGTGTTTTTGCTGTACAAGAGGTGCAATTCTTAGGATACCTGCTGTCATCTTCAAATGGATCCAGAGAAAGTCCGTGCTGTATTGGACTGGGATCGACCTGAAAATTTGAAGGCTCTTATGTGGTTTTTGGGGTTCACCAACTATTACCGAAAGTTTATTAAGAACTATTCGACAATAGTTAAACCCTTAACCATGACTAGGAAAGGGACGGATGTCTCAGTGTGGTCTGATGCAGCATTGCGAGCCTTTTCTGCTGTGAAGGAGTGCTTCTCATCTGCCCCTATTTTGGTGCAGCCAGATGTGTCACAACCTTTCATTGTGGAGGTTGATTCATCCGAGGTGGGGGTAGGAGCAGTTTTGTCACAGGGTCCGTCACCAGGTAAATGACGCCCATGTGCCTTTTTCTCGAAAAAACTCTCTGCAGCGGAGAGAAATTACGATGTGGGTAACAGAGAGTTACTGGCCATTAAGTTGGCTTTTGAGGAATGGCATCATTGGTTGGAAGGGGCGATTCACCCAATCACGGTATTCACAGATCACAAAAACCTGGTTTACCTTGAGTCGGCGAAACGACTTAACCCGAGGCAGGCCAGATGGTCTTTGTTCTTCACCAGATTCAATTTCATTGTCACGTATCGTCCTGGGATTAAGAATGTCAAGGCGGATGCCTTGTCACATAGTTTTCCCAGAGGTGGTGATTTTGAAGATCCGAGCCCTATACTGTCTGAAGGGGTGGTGATATCTGCTCTTTACCGGAGACTTGCCCCCCTGGGAAATTGTTTGTTCCATCTGAATTGCGTCATAAGGTGTTTGAGGAACATCACTGTACCGTGCTTGCGGGACACCCTGGGAGTAAATCCACTGTCGACCTCATCTCTCATAGATTCTGGTGGCCAGGGCTGTGTAAGTGTATTGAGGACTATGTGTCGGCCTGTAGTGCCTGTGCACACGCTAAGGTGACACATACTCGACTTTATGGATCCCTACTCCCGTTGCCCATCCCGTCCAAACCATGGACTCACTTGTCTATGAACTTTATCACTGATCTGCCTAATTCGTCTGGAAAGACAGTTATTCTGGTGGTTGTAGATCGGTTTAGTAAAATGGCGCACTTTATTGCATTGCCCGGACTCCCTAATGCTAAAACCCTTGCACAAGTGTTTGTTGACTTCATGGCATTCCCACTGACGTGGTCTCTGATCGTGGGACTCAGTTTGTGTCCAGATTCTGGCAGGCGTTCTGTACTCGGCTCGGGGTACAACTGTTTCCTCTGTTTTTCACCCCCAGACGAATGGACAGACAGAGTGTACTAATCATAGTCTGGAGACTTACTTGAGATGTTTTGTCTTTGAGAATCAGGAGGAGTGGTCCTCGTTTTTGTCTCTGGCGGAGTTTGCCATAAACAATCGTAGACAGGAGTCCACTGGCAAGTCGCCGTTTTTTGGTGCATATGGGTTTCACCCGCAGTTTGGCACTTTTTCTGGTTCAGATACCTCTGGTATCCCTGAGGAAGAACATTTTTTGTCATCATTGTCATCTATAGGCGGAAAATTCAAAGTAACTTGTTAAATATGGGCAACAAGTACAAACGTGTAGCTGACAGGAAACGTATGAATGGTCCAGACCTAAGAGTGGGTGATTCTGTGTTGCTGTCCTCAAGAAACATTAAGTTGAAAGTTCCTTCTTGGAAGTTGGGTCCAAGATTTATTGGTCCATATAAGATCACTGCCATTATTAATCCTGTAGCATTTCGTCTTGAACTTCCTCAGGCCCTGAAAATTCATAATGTATGTCACAGATCTTTATTAAAGAGATATGTTGAACCTTTGGAGCACGCCTGTCATGGTGGACGGCAGTTTGGAATTCCAGATCGCCAAGATGATTGACTCTCGAGTTCTTTGTAGATCTCTTCAGTATCTTGTTCATTGGAAGGGTTATGGACCAGAGGAGAGGACGTGGGTACTGGCATCTGACGTGAATGCCAGTCGTTATGTGAAAGCTTTTCACAGGTCTCATACGGACAAAGTTGGTCCGGGGTGCCCGGAGGTCACCCATAGAAGGGGGGGTACTGTCACGGACATTCCTATGACAGATAACAGGAGGTCTGTCAGATTGCCAACATGTGGTATAATCTGACATGTTTTCCCTTTTTGTTGTTGGTATTTACCATACCCTTTTCCCTCAGGTGTTCCTGGTGTGGTAATTGTCCCTCCCCTATTTATTGCTTCTTCTCCCACTATTCCTTGCGGTTTATAGCTTCAGTTGTTGTTGTGGTGGTGAGCAGCAGTTTGGTTTTCAAGCTGAGATCCTGGAGCCTCCATTTCGTCACTGAAAGATAAGTTTCCTTTTCCCTTCTGTGTGTTTTGTTATTAGGCCTTAGGGAGACTCCTGTTCGTCCTTCCTTTTGGAGGAACAGGTAGACTCATTCCTGTCATTAGTTTCAGGGTCCTATAGGGTCAGTTCAGTGTTTAGGTTCCTGTGTATGAACTTACCTACCTTTGAGGCCTGTTCATACTGGTAGATAGACAGGAATTGATCCAGGGTTTCCTATAGGAGGTGTCCATCTTCCTTCTTTAGTTTCTAGGCCTAATCTCCTTTCCCTCCTACGCTTGGTTTGGTTTCCCCCCTAGGACTGAAAAATCCCTTTAATTGTTTTGCTTGGTTTTTATCCAGATGTTAAAGAGGATTGTTCCATCTTCCCATTTCCATAGCAAGATGAGACAAAGTTCCAGTCCAGGTGCCAGGCTTACTGAAACACCCAAGTGGGCTGGTACAGCGATGATTCCATAACTCCCATCGTAGTGAAAGGGAGCTACACACACAGCTTAGCAGAACAAGCTACTCTTGTTCCCTAAATCTGGGAATGAAAAAGGCAAAATGGGACAACCCCTTTAATAAATATAAAACGTTTTGGCTGGTTTGTATAAGAGGAGAAATTCTTAGAAAAAGTATTTGTTATCTAGTTTAGGAATTTTATATTTAAAAAAAATTAAAAATTAGCATTCATGCAAGTGTTACATCGACTGGAACTTAGAAACGAACAGTTTGATAAGGTTGACATTTATCATGTAGAGAAAGCTAATACAAGACACTTGTATTGTGATTGTCCATATTTCTTCCTTTGCTGGTGGGTTCATTTCTCCATCGCATTTTACAATGCTCATTTCTGTGATTACGACCACCCTACAAGTCCCGCAAGACTTTGTTGAATAACTTTGGTATTTCATTTTTAAAGTGGAAAACCACTTTAAAACTTGGATCTGAATTCGGGTTTTGTTCCGAGGTGCCAGTTCCAGGGGATCTCTGAACAGTATTAATCTGAACTAATAAATTATAATGCGATAAAACAGTGTACTTCTCACTGAATAAAACACTAACAAGTAGTCAGGAGTCACTGATGACTTGTTTAGGCGGCATTCACACAATAAGTGTTTGGTTAGTGTTTGATTAGTAAATTTTGTCACTGATTGTGAGCCAAAACCAGGGGCAGGTCAGAAATACAGAACAGGTGCAGATGTTTCCATTACTTAAGTTTCTTGATGCCATTTTGAAAGCCAGGAGTGAATTAAATAAAAGAGAAGACGTATTTGTCCTTTATACTTCCTCTCCTTTAATGATCCATTCCTGATTTAGGCATCCAAAGCTGCATGCAGAAACCTGATCGTGTGGCTGTACCCTTAGGGCCGTATTACACCAAGAGATTATCTGACCAGTATCTGTCCAGTCAGACCAATAGTTGTTGTGTATAACAAAAGATCTGTGTGTGTAATAGGCCATCTGACTAATGATCAGAAAATCTGTCAGATAATCTGTCAGTTTTGGCTTTCGATCACTGATGGAAATCACTGATCAAACTGTGACCAAAACTGACTGTGTGAAAGCGGCCTTAATGATCACTCTTTAAACAACAATTACAATCAGATCAGCGTCAGACTTAAGTCCATTGGGCCCACCAGAGCAAATGACTCTGAGGGCCCACCCTCTGTGTATATAGGAATTTGAGGGCCCTGTGTTACTAGGAGTCCATTATTGTCAGAACATGGGCCCACCAGAGGATCCTCTAGTACTCTGGTGGGCCAGTCTGACCTTGAATCAGATGAATCTCACCTGTTTAGGTCCAAATTATTGTTGTAATTTAAAGAGGTTGTCCCATCTAAGGGCCAAATGATTGCCATCATACAGAAGGTTCCCTCACCTGGAAACCCTCTCAATGAGCTAGAGCAGAGAGTCAGTGACAAGTATTGGATTGTGCAGACTTGAGGCCATTTATCTGAATGGCCAACATGCATACCTCCCAACTTTTTGGACGGTCAAAGTGGGACACTTACGGTTTATTGTGTGAAAGATCAATTTTTCTAGCATATCTATGCACTTCAATAGTTTTCTCTTGCGAAATATCACAAAAAGAATCTGAATATATAAATTTCTAAAATCCCAACTGCATTAAATAATGAAATAATATACAAGGCGGGCTCTAATACACAGAGAGAAACCAGAGAAACACTTTCTACGTCAATATTGTTGATGTAATAGTGACAATCTATCCCTCAGATCAAAAAGATGGACATTTAAGGAGCAAAGAGGGACAGAGGGACTTGGGTCAAAAAGAGGGACTGTCCCTCCAAAAGAGGGACACTTGGGAGGTCTGAACATGTAATACTACAGTCTCACCACAGAAGAAATGCATTGTTGGATGTATCCTCCCTTTGTAATCGCTCTGTTGTCTGTAATGAAGCAACCCCTGTGGAGTATGGCCAGGGTTGTATCTAGCCTTTCTGCTGCCTGAGGCTAAAACTGAAACGGTGCCCCTCCCCAATGCCAATTTCTTAACCTAATCCCTTCCCTTCAGCCCATGGCCCTTCGGCTGCCCCTCTGCCCCTACCTAGTGCTCCCTGAGCCAATCGCCTCACCAGGCCTTATTGGTGGTGCACCCCTGAGTATGGCCACACATGGATTTTCTGCAGGGGAATCGCGTGCAGAACATCTGCAATGTTTTACATTAGCAGCAAAGTGGGTGAGATACCTATAAATTCTATCCACACATTGCATAAAGATCAGAAATTGCAATGCATAGGGTCAAATTCACAGCAAACCCAACACAAAAATCCATGACAGTTTTGCAGAGGGTATTCCACAGCAAAATCCGCATTGGAAATTCTCCTTGTGTGGCCATATCTTAAAAGTGTTCTCTGACCCCCAAAGCAAATTGATTTATGTCCCCAAAGTGCACAGCATAAAGAAAAATCCACTCACCTATTCACTCTGGTCTAGACCAGAAGTGTAATGCTTGGGGACACATCAATGGCTGCAGTGATGCGCATGACCACGGGAGGTCACACGTCCACAGGAGGCCAGAAGCCCCAAGGACAGGCACTGGAACTGAGCAGATGTAAATGGGTTTCTTTCTTCATGTTAAACATACTGGAGTACTTATTTAATTTTGTCTTGGGGGGGGTCAGAGAATCCATTTAATATTAATTTGGCAGGCTTTGCTAAAGTCAAACATGTAATCTTCATGTTTTTATTGTAACGGTATGGCATTGGGTTATATTTTATGAGAAATCATATTTTTCCAATTAATTCAAAGAAGCTTACTGCACCGATTATTACATAAATAACCACAAGATTGAGGTTCAATTTTTTTAGAAATATTATGATCATATGCTAAAGGTTTATGGAACCAACTATATTCATTTAAAGATCTGCACATGTTCAGGAAGTGATGATCTACAGTTAGTTCCTGGATTCTATGCACTTGATACATCAGTGCATGAACAGATGTGGTAATTATTTCCAAGTTCTACAGAGGTTAAAATGAAATACTGCTTGGTGCTGTGAAAAAGTTCTGCAAGAGAAAGGAGGAGGTAGTCCCAATGTGGTTACTCAGGAAGTGGGGCTCCTGTGGTCACCAGTGTGGATCTTCGTTGATGGAGGTGAACCCTCCTGTGAACAAAGGTGAGAAGGTGGGAGGCCTTGTTGTGATTGACAGAGAAAGAGATGGAGGAGGATCACTAAGGGGCTTTTATTCCTGCTGAGGGGACTTGATGTGGCTACTGGGAAGGTGGCCATCGCTACTACTACAGGATGAAAGGAGGTAGAGGCACTGATGTGACTCTGGTACGAATGTGAACAGTGTTGTAACTGGTGGGGAGAGCACTGCTGTGACTACTGAGAAAACACTGTTGTGACTTCTGGGGATGGGAGATGGCACTGCTTTGACAATAGGGAAAGGAGAATTGTTAAAGGGGTTGTCTCACTTCAATAAGTGGCATTTATCATGTAGAGAAAGTTAATACAAGGCACTTACTAATGTATTGTTATTATCCATATTGCTTTCTTTGCTGGCTAGATTCATTTTCCCATCACATCATATACTGCTCATTTCCATGGTTACAGAACACCCTGCAATCCAACAGTGGTGGCCGTGCTTGCACACTACAGTAAAAAGCCTATGCGCACTCCCGTGGTCTTGGCCACTGGAGAGGACAGCACTTTTTCCTATAGTTTGCAACCACCTCCACCGCTGCTGGATTGCAGGTTAGTCATAACCATGGAAACGAGCTGTGTATAATGTGATGGAAAAATGAATCCAGACAGTAAAGGAAGCAATATGGATAATAACAATACATTAGAAAGAGCCTTGTATTACCTTTCTCTAAATAATAAATGCCATTTGCTGAAGTGAGACAACCCTTTTAATAATCAGTGAAGAGAGGGGGGCCTGCTGAAATTGCAGTGGCTATGAACACCTTTGGAGGCAATTGCATTTTACTCATTTTTTCTTTATTAAAAATTTTCAGCAGCTTTTGTCATAAACGGTTAACTTTTTGCTGTGAGCATCTTATTTTGACTTTGAGACATTATTTGACAGCTACATACAGTATATCCCTTATCTTTGAACTACACAGCTCATTAATACTTATTTAAGCCATATTCTTATCAGTAAGATAAGAATTGAGCTACAAATCCCTATGTATGAAGTCAGAAGATCAGAGATAAGGAGCCGTCAGCTGAGCTGCCTGATGGGAAACAGCATAAACACAGAGCCCGCTACTAGAGAATCCCAAGGCTGTACAGAGAAAGGGGCTGAAAATTTTTCATAAAGACCAATTGAAAAAAAAAAGATGTTTTGCTCAAAATGAGTACAATGTAATAACAAAAAAAAAAAAAATTGACCCAAAGATGTACATAACCTTTAAGGACAATAGGCTGACAACTGTTAGGCAACGTTCACACGTGCACCACTTTTTTCTATTCTAGAAACAGAAAAACAAAAAAGTGTAGCCTCAGATCCATCAGCTTTTCCAACGAAATTTGTGACAGAGAGCCCTAATGGAGCCTCTTATGCATATGTAACCTTGTTTAAAGGCTGACATACACATTAGTCCGCCGAACCTGCTGAGAACGGTGGGTTCGGCCAGCAATCACAGTGTGCAGGCAGGAGCTCCAGACTCTCCCCTGACAGATGATGTCAGGGGAAGAGACGTGTCTGGCGAAGTGAATATTTTTTGCCTGATCCTTTTGTTCTGCCAGGAGATAAGCCACTGCCAGAAGTGTCTGACAGCGGCTTTCTCATCTCGACCCAATGACAACACTTACATGCTCGGCCAAATCTTTCGGCCAACAGCTATTGATAGAGGGAGGACTCTACATTGGTTACTGTTTGGGGGATACAACTGCATGCAGCAACTGTTGGCGGGGGATCTGACTTTGCCGTGTCTACTGTGGGGGGTCTGCAAGGCCAGTTTCATGAATTTGGTCATGGAAAATTTTATAAAGAATGTCTAATAGCAACATCTTATGAAGCAGGTCCGAACAATTACCAAAGAAGAGGTAGCTCGATGAGGGGTTGCTTGGGTTTTACAATGTATCTCAATCCCCCCTTGATCCCCCCTTGATTATGCTGTGTAACTAGACTATGGGCTTTCAATGTCTTCTGCTAAGTATTCGCCAAGAATCACATAGCTATAGAAACTAGTCTAAACAAGCAGAACGCTGCCCATCGTTCATGAAGTGGATTATATACTGCATAATAAATGAGAGATGAACAAACAAAACATACATTTATCATATTAATAAGGGAGTCTGTCAGCTTACCACAGTGCTCGGTAGGGGTGCCTCCCCTTATTGCACACATACCTTTTGCTCCCAGATCTGAGATTGCAATCTAAAGAATTGAATCTTTAATTAATCCATAGGCAGATCAGGATTTAAAGGGTATTCCGATTGTAACAAGTTATCCCATATCCACACGATAGCTAATAACTATTAGATCAGTTGGGGTCTAACCGCTGGTACCCCCACTGATCATGAGAACGGAGACTCCTGCCCCAAAATGAATGCAGTGGCCAGTCAGGCATGCAAACTGGCACTGCATTCATCTCTATGGGACTGCTGGAGATAGAGTACAAGCACAAGCTATTTCCAGCACAGGCTCCCTGTGGACAGTAGATAACTTGCTACAACTGGAATAACCCTTTAAGTGCACCAAGGATGTGTCTGAGCCACTTGGTGCACCACAGCTACTCATCTTTTTCCACCCAGCCTCATTGTTCCTGGTCCTAAAATCCCAAGTCTGCACAGTGAATTCTTGCCTTGGCGCATGCACAGAATGCGTGGAGGATGGAAGTGGTAGTTGTGGCATTGAGGGTAGTGGTAGTACTCACGGGTCACAGTGGCAATCTCCACTCTTGTGCTCCCAAGGGCCGTGCAGAGATTGGAGGCTGGACCGTTTCTTCCCTCGGGGCACAACCTGGTGTTGATTACTGTGCCCTTGATGTTGGATCATGATTTGCTGGATGCAAGACAGTGCTGGTGAACAATAGAGGCAATGATCAGGCCCATTTTCTGCAATGAATAAAGTATCTCTTTACTAAGTTGATGATAGGGATTGTAGTACAGATAGCAGAAAAAGGCACAGTTTCACCATATATCACAGTGCAATATGCTGTCATTAGCAGCATATGGACGGTAACAATGATGGTGGTTATAGTACGCCCTCTCTCTAAAGACACTTTTGCAATCTTTCAGCAGAACCACAGGTATGCAATAAGGTTTTTGTTAAGGCCTCATGCACACGAACGTGTGCTGGTTGTGCCCGTGCTGCGGGCCGCATACGGCGGGTCCGCAATAAACGGGCACCGGCCGTGTGCAGCCCGCATCACGGACCCATTCACTTCAATTGGTCCACGATCCGGGAGATGCGGAGCGGAGGCACGGATCGGATCACCACGGAAGTACTACGGTATGCTTCAGTGGTGTTTCTGGCAGTGCCTCCACACCGCAAAAAAGTAGCGCAAGCACTACTTTTTTGCAGTGCGGACCCTCGGATGCGGATCGCGGACCCCATTCAAGTGAATGGGTCTGCGATCTGCATGCGGTGGCCTCACGGTCAGTGCCCGTGCATTGCGGACTGCAGTTTGCGGCCCGCAGAACGGGCACGGCCGGCACACGTTCGTGTGCATGAGGCCTAAGTCCTTCTACAATTCTTGGACTGAGGGGTGCAGAACTAAGATATGGATGGCCAATCAATCTCAGAGTGTGGTAAGATGTTACAGCAATGTTCCCTCAAACAGCAGCAAAGCCCTTCTGCCATAAACGAGCACGGTATCTTGCTGTCTGAGTACAATAAACAGCGTTATTGTCTCTTTCTTTCTCTCAGGAGTACTTTGGTAGTATGGCTGCTTTCTGGGTAGTTGTAGGGTCAGAGACTAAGGTTCTCTGAACTTGGACCTAGTTGTGCAGGAGGTAAAATAGACATGTGTTTCCTTTAGGCTGCTTCCTCCTGAATCTAATCCATCTCCTGACGACCTTACACAATCTGGCAAGTTGTTAACAATGTGTTGTTCATACAAGGCCATTAAGTGCATGTACTGCACATACCAAATCACATCATGAAGGCTGAGTTCACATCAGCATTCAGCACGGATTGGGCACATAACTGAGCAGAATGGAGCCTATGGACCCTATAGACTTTAGGTTTCCGCTCAGAGGAAGATTTTTGAAGCGGAGACAAAAGTCCTGCATACGTGACTTTTGTCTCCACTTCAAAAATATTCCTCCGTGCTCCGTTCAGTTCAGTTATGTGCCCAATCCATCGTTTCCGTTCTCCTGCCCCTATAACCGAGCAGGAGAACGAAAAGGCTGAACACTGATGTGAACTCAGCCTTAGGCCCCATTCACACGTTCTGATTTTTTATCCGCATCCTATCCGCATCCGTTCCGCAATTTCGGACGTTTTTTGTGGATAGTATGCGGATCCATTCATTTCAATGGGTCCCGAAAAAAATGCGGACATTGCACCGTATGTTGTCTGCATCCGTTTCTCCGTTCCGTTCCGTTTTGCAGATCCGCAAACAGAAATCCTCCTGCCCTACTTTTCCTCCGATTTTGCGGTCCGTAGCCCAATGAAAGTCTATGGATCCGCAAAAATGTGGATGACATGCGGAAAGGCATCCGCATGTCATCCACATTTGCGGATTCCGTTCCCGGAGGGCAGGAAAAAAAAAAAGATTCCTCCTTCCGTTTTTTGCGGATCCGCAAAAAAAGGATGACATACTGATACATCCTTTCCGTTTTTTGCGTAAAAACGGAATGGATGTGCTTGAAAATGTGCAGGATGTGCACAAATACGGACGTGTGAATGGGGCCTTAGGGTCCATTCACACATCCTGTTTTTCTTTCCTGATCCGATCCGCATCCGATCCGCAAATCATGCGGATAGGATGTGGATCCATTCATTTCAATGGGTCCTGAAAAAATGCGGACAGCACTCCGTATACTGTCTGCATCCGTTGTTCCATTATGTGGATCCGCAAATAAGATAGAGCTTGTCCTACTTTTGTCCGCATATACGGCCCCTGGTCCTATTATAGTCAATGGGTCCGCAAAAAATGAAGATGATATGCGGAATGCATCAATATGTCATACGCATATCATCCGCAATTGCGGATCCGTTTCCAGGAAATAGAAAGAAATACCCTACCAACATATATTCCTCCTTCCTTTTTTTTTTGCGGAAAAATGGAACGGATGCGGATGTACAATTGGTAAAAACGGAAGGTTTTTGCGGAAACACGGATCCGCAAAAAATGGACAGAAAATCTCGAAAAGAAAAATACGGATGTGTGAATGGAGCCTAAAAGGGGTTTTCCAGTTATAATGATTTTTAAGCATGCCTGCTGAAACCAAAGATTCATACTTTCCTGCTCCACACTGGTCCAGTCTTCCTTTCTCCATCTTCCAATCTGTGCACTATTTACATCTGGTGGTGCATGCACATGGTCACATGCACCGCTTAAGCCAATGACGGCTTCAGTGATAATGTGGCCACAAGCAGCACTTCACCGCTGAAGCCAATCATTGACCATGCCCGTGCACCACCGGGTGTAAACAGTGCGGGGACTGGAGGACGGAGACAACAGAGGTTGTGGAGCAGGTAAGTATTTATCTTCTGTTTCAGGCGGCAGGCTGCAGGCACTTGCTTAAAAACCATTATAACCGGAAAATCCCTTTAACCCCAAGGAACATTGCAGAAACTCTGGTAATTCATATTTTACAGTAGTCATTTTGGGGTACTGCAGCCTTACACTATTCATTATATACGTTATAAAATATTGGCCATGCATAGATGTAAGCATATCATAGCCTAGTCTTTGCTTTTTATATACTTTGCTTTGCTTATTTTCTTTTTTTTTTCTGCTATAATGGGATCTGACGGTTTTATGGCATAAATTACGGCTGCATGAAGTGCTATTATTCTGGCAGAAAGCCAGCATTTATGCCAGATCACCAGCAGATCTCATTATAGAGAATGGGAATCTGGCAGACTATGCCGGATACAATAACTCAGGTATACTGCTCCTCTAACGGAGCACACTACAGGATTTGTAGTGATGTGGACAAAGCCTTATATAACAGTGGGGTAGGGGTGGCATAAGCAATCCCGCCCAACTGTAGGGCTTACCTTCCCTCTATACCCGCAATACCAAGAGGGAACACCCAGGGGCGGTCTTGGCATTTCTGGGGCCCTAAGCGAAGTTATGTCCGGGGGCCCCCCCCCCCATGACTTGTCACACCCCTGATAACACACCCTCTGATGACACGCCCCCCCAATGACACGCCCCCCACACATCAAAGACTTTTTTAACAATAAAATACTGTCAAACAATTACCAATTAACTCACTGTTAAACAATGAAAGAATGTGTTTTTTACACACTTATCGTATATCACTCTCCTATCTGGGGGTGAAGGTTGCCCACAGCCTATGGCATTTCCCAGACTCCCAGCTCTCTATTGGCTGGGCTGGGACACGTGCTGGAGCCTGGGACACTGACGCGCAGCCGCAGAGTTTGTGTTCTGCTGTGCAGATCGGCCTCTCTGCGGCTGCGTGAGCTTCCTGCTACACTTCTGGACTTGAGAGTGAGCGGGTGCGGTGTGCGCGCAGCCGCAGTGAGGCTGGTCCACGGGCCGCAGCGGACAAATGCAGTAAGTGACAGCTGGGCGGGCGGTCTTGGGCACCGGCATACAAGCGGAGCGTGGGGGCCCCCTTGGACGTTGGGGGCCCTATGCAAATGCATAGGATGCGTGGTGCCCAAGACCGCCCCTGGGAACACCTGGCATAGCCTTCTGGATCTTCTCAGATGCATCGTCTTGTGTATAGCCTGGCTTGCTTTCAACTCCAGTCAGGATATTTCAGAACTGCTATGACCATGGACTGTAATGACCTGACAGTGCTGTTTCTAAATGAGCAAACTCATCAGGGGTCAAAGAGAAGTGCAGCACATGGAAGGCAGTCACAGGCCCTTTGATGTTGCACCAGGACCCCCACCAATCACAAAGAGCACTCACTTCAATAAAGCAGCTGATGATTGCAGAGATTCTGTAACTGGAAAATGTCCTATTTTCCCAACATGTACTGAAGCATACAGAACAGAGAATGGCAGCGCTCCAATCAATAAAACCTGATGAACTGGCTGAGATGCTGCCATTCTCTCTTCTATCTGCTTGATTTCCTCTCTATGACAGTCACAGAGGACAGCAGTTTATGCATTTATGGCCTGTCGCTGTATCGTAATATAAATTCACACATACAGTTTTCCATGGTACATCAGGGCAATAATTAGAATGATTAAATAGACATTATATCAGGATTAAAAATGGTAGGTTCCGGTCCCAGCCGTGCGTCCGACTGCCCTCGATTTATTTCTATTTGGCAGCCAAAAAAAGCTGAGCAAAGGCTTGGCTATTTCCGTCAGCCCCCTAGAAGTGAATGGAAGCGGTGGACGCACAAGCAGGGTGCATTCCCATTAATTTCTATGGGGATTCTGAAAATAGCTGAAGGCGTCGCTCGGCTATTTTTGGTGGGTCAATAGGATCGATTTGTTTTAGAGATAGGTGCTGGTCCCAGAGATGGGACAACCAACTATTAGGCCCCTTTCACACGGGCGAGATTTCCGCGCGGGTGCAATGCGTGATGCGAACGCATTGCACCCGCACTGAATCCTGACCCATTCATTTTAATGGGGCTTTTCACATGAGCGTTTTTTTTTCATGCATCACGTCTGCGTTGCGTGAAAAACGCAGCATGTTCTATATTCTGCGTTTTTCACGCAGCCCAGGCTCCATAGAAATGAATGGGGGTGCGTTAAAAACAGGGGCGGATTGGCAATGTACCCCACCGGGACACTTCCCGGTGGGCCGATTGCCTAAAGTATGCTGTGGGCCGATGTCAGCAGGGTGAGCAGCGGCCGCCGCCCTCACTACAATACACATTACAATACACATTGCGGCCACCAGCAGCCCTGCTATCTCATTATCATAACAATGTCATGATAATGAGATCGTAGCAGGGCAGCTGCTGGCCGCAATGTGTATTGTATTGCAATGTGTATTGTACAGAGGGCGGCGGCCGCCGCTGGCCCTCCTGTGATCTTCTTATCATTCCCTATTGTGCAGCCCCTGCCTCTCATAATGTACTCACCCCTGTACCTCCTGCTGTCAGGTCCTTTAACACCCGACAGCAGGAGAGAGCTCACTATCCTCTTCAGATGGGAAAGGACCTGTGGCTCCTCCCACTCCCAGCGTCAGCGCGACTGACGCTGTGTCATCACCCCTATCCCTCCTGCTCCAGGACACAGGCCAGAAGAGGCTGCTCCAGGTCTGCACACAAAGGTAAGTTTTTTTGTTTGTTTGTTTTTTGCCAGCCATTAACAATAAGGGGTCAGGGCACATTTAAGTGTCCACTGTACATTACTGGGGCAGGGAGGGACATTACTGGGGGCAGGGGGGCATTACTGGGGACAGAAGGGAAATTACTGGGGACTCTATAGTAACATTACTGGGAGCAGAGGGGAAATTACTGGGGGCTCTATAGTGACATAACTGGGAGCAGGGGGCATTAATGGGGATGCTATAGTGACATTACTGGGGGAAGGGGGCATTACTGGGGCTTGTATAGTGACATTACTGGAAGCAGGACGGCATTACTGGGGGCTTTATAGTGACATTACTGGGGTGGGGGTGGGGTGGTATTACTGGGGCAGAGGGGCATTACTGGGAGAGCTATAAGGACATTACTGGGGCCAGGGTGCATTACTGGGGGCTCTATATTGACATTACTGGGGGTGGGAGCATTACTATGGCCGCTATAGGAATATTACTGGGGTGGGGGGCATTACTGGAGGGCAAGGGGAGGACATGATATAATGCTCCCTCTATGGTATTTCTGGCCCCGCCTCTCTCAATCTTGGCCCGCCCACAATTTGGGGCCACTTTTTTTTTTTTTTCCAGGGCCACTTTTAATTCCCAATCCGCCCCTGGTTAAAAACGCAACGCAACGCATTGCATCCACATGCAATCCGCGTGTTTTTAACGCAACGCATCCTGAACAAATCCGCGACGCTCGTGTGAAAGAGGCCTTAGACAATGGGTGCATTTCCTAACAATATGCCCCCATTATCTGAGATGGCAATACCCCTTTAAGGCCCTTTTACACTGACCAATGAACTTTCTTACATTTGTTCCCGATCATGCCCATCACTTGTTTGTCAACTGATTGCGAATGCAAACTGTATTTGGACCATCAGTCGTACTGACAGTATGAAGATCTGCTACATTTAAAGGGCTTTTCTGGGAGTACAGTATTGATTGTCTATTCTCAGGATAGCTCACCAATAGCTGATCAGTGCAAAAGCTAATATAGAGGCAGTGTCCCAGAGAACTACTGCAAAGCGTTAATTACAGTTAAAAGGGTTAATTTAAAAGGGTTGTGCAAGAATGGGGAAGGGTTTGGCAACCCCAACCCCCTTCACCCCATTTGTCAGTACCTATAAAGGGAAGCTTACTTACCTGCTTCTCAGCGCTGGCTCCCCACTACTTCTTCTCCCAGCCTGGGCTGCTCTGCTGGGCTCCCTCGCTGTAAACATCTGGTTTGACACTGCCGCAGCCAATCACTGGTTGTGGCAGAGACAATATCATGCCAACCAATAGGGCCGGTTATTGCCTCCACCCTCCGCCGGCAACTTCAGTGACTTGAAAAAGTATTCATACCCCTTGAAATTTTCCACATTTTTTCATGTCACACCCACAAACATGAATGTATTTTATTGGGATTTTATGTGATAGACCAACACAAAGTAGCAAGTATGTGTGAAGTGAAAAGAAAATGATAATAAACATTTTTTATAAATATCTGAAAGGTGTGGCATGCATTTGTATTCAGCCCCCTGTGCTTTGATACCCCTAAATAAAATACTGTGTGACCAATTGCCTTCTGAAGTCATCTAATTAGTACATAGAGCCCACCTGTGTGTAACTTATTCTCAGTATAACTACAGCTATTCTGTGAAGGCCTCAGAGGTTTGTTAATGAACATTAGTGATCAAACAGCATCATAAAAAGTTTGAAAACCAAGGAACACACCAGACAGGTCAGGGATAAAGTTGTGGAGAAGTATAAAGCAGGGTTAGATGATAAATATCCCAAGCTCCGAACATCAGACACAGAGCACTGTTCAATCCATCATCCGAAAATGGAAGGAGTATGGAACAACTGAAAACCGACCAAGGTCAAACGGTCAAATGAGTGGGCCTGGGCTGCAATACCAAGCACAGGAGCTATACAATGTACGTAGCTGTGATTGGTATTCCATGAGTGGACTGCAGTGCTCACCAGAGCAGAGGAACACACCAGACAGGTCAGGGATAAAGTTGTGGAGAAGTACAAAGCACGGTTAGATAAAAAAAATCCCAAGCTCTGAACATCTCACAGAGCACTGTTCAATCCATCATCCGAAAATGGAAGGAGTATGGCACAACTGAAAACCTACCAAGGTCAAACAGTCAAATGAATGGGCCTGGGCTGCAATAGGAGCACAGGAGCTATAATGTACGTAGCTATGCTTGGTATTCCATGAGTGGACTGCAGTGCTCACTAGAGCAGAGGATAGGTCATCAGAAAAAAACTCTCCAAAACTCTTTTAAAGGGGTTGGCCACCTTTTGGAGATTTTTTTGACAAACCCTTCTCTTGGCTAGACCTCCAAAATGGAAGTATACTTTTCTGCTCCCCATCTGCAACTGTCTCACCTGGTTCTCCTGCTCTTAACATCTGTTATAACTCCACTGCAGCCAATCATTGGCCACAGCGGTGAGCTGGTCCCCTTGTGCCAAGACAGTTGGTCACAATAAGCAGAGAGGCAGGTCACCAGTGCAGCCTGTGACTGGCTGCAACGGCGTCAAAGTGGATTTTGATAGTGGGGACCAGAGCGAGGCAGTCGGGGACGGGGAGTGAAGGAGCCGGGAAGCAGATAAGCATGCTCCCTTTTTGCAGGTCAGGCCAGGAGGGAGGTTTGCCAACTCACCCCCCCCCCCTTCCCCAAAAAGATGGCCCTTTTAAGAAAAACAGCACCAAAAAACTACATGTGTGATCTCATCCTTTAGGTTTATTTTGCTTATTTTCCTGAGAAAAATATGTTTCAATTATTGCAAAATATCACCGTATATAAATGATTGGCTCAGACATTGTCTTATAAATCAATAACTGGAGAACGCAAATGAGTGATAACTCCTTTATCTGTTTCAACACATACAGCAAATAGAGGTAGACTTGTCCGGGACTAATCCATACCTATCATACTGTAATAAGTCTATTCAGGCAGACGGTCTATTCATAAACTCAGTGTGCAGCTTCTTATTTCTACAGAATCAATAGATTGCATGATCTCGTCTAACAAACACCGCATGGATTATGAGTAATTATAATTGCCTCCATAGTAATATATTATATAAGGCTGAAAAAAAGACATCTGTCCATCCAGTTCGGCTTGTTATCCTGCAAGTTGATCCAGAGGAAGGGGAAAAAACCCTGTGAGGTAGAAGCCAATTTTCCTCACTTTAGGGGAAAAAAATTCCTTCCCGACTCCAATCAGGCAATCAGAATTATTCCCTGGATCAATGACCCCTCTCTAGTAACTATAACCTGTAATACCCTCCAGAAATACATCCAGGACCCTCTTGAACTCTTTTAGTGAACTTACCATCACCACCTCCTCAGGCAGAGAGTTCTATAGTCTCACTGCTCTTACCGTAAAGAATCCTCTTCTATGTTTGTGTACAAACCTTCTTTCCTCCAGACGCAGAGGATGTCCCCTCGTCACAGTCACAGTCCTGGGGATAAATAGATGATGGGAGAGATCTCTGTACTGACCTCTGATATATTTATACATAGTTATTAGATCTCCCCTCAGTCGTCTTTTTTCTAAAGTGAATAACCCTATTTTTCATAATCTTTCTGGGTACTGTAGTCCACCCATTCCAGTTATCACTTTAGTTGCCCTCCTCTGAACCCTCTCCAGCTCTGCTATGTCTGCCTTGTTCACAGCAGCCCTGAACTGTACACAGTACTCCATGTGTGGTCTGACTAGTGATTTGTAAAGTGGCAGGACTATGTTCTCATCACAGAAATCTATGATGCAACCCATTATCCTATTGGCCTTGGCAGCAGCTGCTTGACACTGGTTATTAAACATTGTGTTATTAAACATTATAATAGATATTATATCTGGTATTATACAGTATATAAACATTAATAACTATAAGTAAACTAAATAGTGATATTAAGTATGATTAAACTACCTATTTCCTCATAACGTTGACAAGTTATTTATGTGACAATTCAGTCCATGCTGGGTTATCACAAACCAAACACAAACTTGTTGCTGACGCTCAGAAAATAAGGGGGTCATTTATCAGAACTGGCTTAGTTGCCTATAACAACCAATCAGATTCATCCTTTCATTTTCCCAAGGAGCTATCCAAAATTAAAGGTGGAATTTGATTGGTTGCTATGGGCACCTAAGCCAGTTCTACTTTACACCAGTTTAATAAATGAACTCCTAGGTGTCTATCTTCATGTAGATACCATTACCCAAATGTTGGGGAAAACAAGAGTTACTGTAATCTGATATTATAGCAGGGGGTTTTCTAGGAGTAGAATACTCATGACCTATCCTCAGGATAGGCTATCAACATCTTATCGGTGGTGGCTGTTTGAAGAAGCTACCGCTTCCTAGGCCAATGACATTCACCTTTAAGTGAATGGGGCAGAGGTGCAATACCAGGCATGGCCACTATGCAATGTACAGCGCTGTGCTTGGTAAACTATGGGGGCTGCAGTGTGGCCTCTTCAAAGGTGGGGGTGCTAGGAGTCTGGGCCCCTACCAATCAGATATTGGGGCCTATCCTGAGGACTTCCAGCCCAAATAAATTATCAATTATCCAATGGATAGGAAATAAATTCTAGATCAGTGAGAATGTGTCCACTGGGACCCCAACTAATAACCAGAACAGAGACCCCAGTCCACAAGAGCGCAGCTTGGAGGAATATGAATGGAGGTGGTGGTTTAGCATGTGTTGCTGATGAAAGCCTCTGCTTATGTTTCAGTGTAAGTGGATCTTTACAGCGGGGTACTGTTCTTGAGATAGGAGTGGGTCCCAGAAGAAGACTTTTATAGCATGTCCTGTCCAGACGAGATTACCCCTTTAGGATTTGGTGATTATGTAGTGTATTTTGGAGTGTAAAAAGCCAATTTTTTGCGCTGTAATCCACTTCAAAGATTCTTCCTATTGTTTTCAATGGCAAAACACACCACAGTTCACACAGAAGTGGCTACTGAAAGAAGGAATACACCAAAAAATGAGTCTGAATTTGTATCTGCTCCGTATTTTTCAGCTTCAAAATGAAGCTATGTGTAGGGACATTATACGGATGAAAATATGGACCCCTGTATAGTACAAGAAACCGTAAGACATCGACATCAAGCTTTAAATATGATATTATGTTTAGGAGAAGATTTGTGAAACTGTCTAAAAAAGGGATGCCCAACCTACCGCCCTCCAACAGTTGCAAAACTACAATACCCAGCATGCCTGGACAGCCTACAGCTATTAGGGCATGCTGGGAGTTGTACTTTCTCTACCACTCCTGATTTTTGGATTCCAAAACTGCATTAAAAAACCTGACTGTGTGGCCATACCCTAAGGCCGCTTTCACGTCTCCTTTTTCTGGCTACCTGATCTGGCACAGTTGCCGGCTGTCGGCCCGATCAAAAACCACTGCATCGAACAGTTTTAGCCCAGCCAATACCCTGCATCTATGCCGAAATGCAGCAGGATCCCATTATAGTCAATAGGGATCCAGCGGTGATCTATTGAATCTGGAATTACCAGATCTGGTGAACTCCAGCAGTCTGTTCTCTACCAGAGTTGTGAACGTGGCCTTAGCTCATACATTTCACCTGTTCAGATCTGCAATTTGTGGTCCCCAATGCACTAATGCACAAACATCCGTGCAGATCCCGCAGACGGATCTAGACCCATTCAACTTGAATGGGTCCGTGATCGGTCCACCCCACAAAAAAAATAGAACATGTTCTATTTTTTGCGGTGCAGAGGCACTCCGTAGTGCTTCCGTGCCTCCGTGAATGGGTCCGCATCCATGATGCGGGATACACATGGCCGGTGCCCGTGTATTGCGGACCCACTGTTTGTACACTTTGCTCTTTCCTTCTGCGCTAAAAAATGACCTACTGTGCGGATTATGAAATCCGCAGCATGTCAATTGTTTGTGCGATTCCGCACATTACATTGTGTGGTTTCCCCATAGACTTCAATAGCATTGTTAACATAAACCAAAAATCTGCAGCAAAAAAACGCATGAAAACCGTACACAAAAAAAAAAAAAAACCTCAACAAATAGTGCAGCAAAGTGGCCTCCTTAGGATGACCCACCCTAAGGAGGCCATCAGCAGTTTAGTCCCAGAAAACCTTTTACAGGCTCCATTCACATCTGTGGCCGGCTGTTCCACTGCGTGTAGCATATTTTGTCCGGGCGATTCTCGGCCTATATAGTCAATGGGGTCCGGCAGGCTGGTGGACTCCTCATGTTCTGTACACATATTACAGTACTTCATAAATTATCCCCTAGAAAAACAGATTGAGTCTGGCCCTTTAAGGCTGGAATCACACTTGCAGTTTGAGGTGCAGGTATTTTTTAGCTAAAGCCATAAGTGGATCCAGCAGAAGCCCTTCCTTTATTTTAACCATTTCTTCTGAATTCACTCCTGGCTTGACTGGGGTTAAAAAAAAAAAACGCACCAAAAACTGTGAGTGTGATTTCAGCCTAACAATCCTCTGCAATCATTTTCAGTCTGGCGAGCATAGGTTTTCAGGATCACTAGTCATGCTTGGATCTGTAGTCCCTCCGCACCTGTACCAGCTGAGATGATATTTCCTGATTATTATACTGAAGTAATTGAATTTAATGGAGCGTTACATGACAGACATGTCACTCCCCTCCCCGTGCAGATTCCTTGTTGTCTCTGTCAGCTGTTTCCACTGACCCTCCTCCCCCTCTGTGTCTCCCTCTGCAGGGGCTACACGACTGTCAGTCATCCGGCTACAAGAGGAGGGGGCCACACTGACAGTTCCTCCGTCCTGCCAATCAAGCGGCTAGAGAAGGCGGTGGGTGGAGCTACGATCCGTGTGACTGACAGCTGTGGGCGGAGCTACGAAGTCCGGGCGTTTCGACGTCACCACGCACAGGAGGAGGACGCCCGGAGCATGGGTCGGAAGCGGTGCGTGGGAGACTGTTCCAAGATGGCGGCGGGCTGCTGCGGGGTGAAGAAGCAGAAACTGTCCAGCTCTCCGCCGTCTGGCTCAGGGGGTCCCGGTGGGCCGCACTGCAGCGGGGAGAGCCAGTGCCGCGGGGCGGAGCTGGGCCTGGGAGGCTCCGGGAGCGGACCCGGTGGAAGCAGCCGGGTGAACGGCCTGGCTTGTGGTAATAGCCTATCGCCGGGCTGCGGGACTCTCTCTCCGGGCTGTGGCTCCAGTTTAAGCCCCGGCTCCCGGAAGATGGTGGTGTCGGCTGAGATGTGCTGCTTCTGCTTCGATGTTCTGTATTGCCATCTGTACGGGTACCAGCCGCCCCGCACGCCACGCTTCACCAATGACCCATAGTAAGTGCCGGCCGGGCTGTCAGGGGAGACGCCGGGAGGGGGAGCGCAGGCTGCGGTGTGAATGACGTGTACATCTGCCCTGGATGTAAATATATATACATATGTGTTCTTGTCAGTATACCACCATGTAATATACAGGCATCTATGTACAGAGGGGATGTATACATCTGCCCTGGATGTAAACAAGTGTGTCTGGCAGTATACCACTATGTATTCTATGTACAGATCACCAGTGTATAGGAGGGACATATACATCTGCCCTGGATGTAAACAAGTGTGTGTCTGGCAGTATACCACTATGTATTCTATGTACAGATCACCCGTGTATAGGAGGGACATATACATCTGCCCTGGATGTAAACAAGTGTGTGTCTGGCAGTATACCAATATATATACGTCTATGTACAGATCACCAGTGTATAGGAGGGACATATACATCTGCCCTGGATGTAAACAAGTGTGTCTGGCAGTATACCAATATATATACGTCTATGTACAGATCACCAGGGTGGAGGGGCGATATATACATCTGCCCTGGATGTAAACAAGTGTGTCTGGCAGTATACCACTATGTATTCTATGTACAGATCACCAGTGTATAGGAGGTACATAAGTGTGTGCCTGGCAGTATAGCAATATATATACATCTATGTACAGATCACCAGGGTGGAGGGGCGATATATACATCTATCCTGGATGTAAACAAGTGTGTGTGTCTGGCAGTATAGCACTATATATATGTCTATGTACAGATCACCAGTGTATAGGGGGGACATAAGTGTGTGTGTCTGGCAGTATAGCACTATATATACATCTATGTTCAGATCACCTGTTTATAGGGAGGAGGGGGGACATATACATCTGCCCTGGATGTAAACAAGTGTGTGTCTGGCAGTATAGCACCATGTGTAATATATATATACACACACACACATCTGTGTACAGATCACCAGTGTCTAGGGGTGGATGTAATGCGGGGTCAGTCTGCCCTGGATGTAAACAAGTGTGTGTCTGGCAGTATAGCACCATGTGTAATATATATATATATACACACACACACACATCTGTGTACAGATCACCAGTGTCTAGGGGTGGATGTAATGCGGGGTCAGTCTGCCCTGGATGTAAACAAGTGTGTGTCTGGCAGTATAGCACCATGTGTAATATATATATATACACACACACACATCTGTGTACAGATCACCAGTGTCTAGGGGTGGATGTAATGCGGGGTCAGTCTGCCCTGGATGTAAACAAGTGTGTCCCTGCCCAACTCAGTGCCACGTAATATACAGGCATCTAGTGCACCAATCACCATTTATATAGCACTGACATAGTCTGTGGTGCTGGGGAGGACACCTACATCTTCCCTGGGTGTCAAGAAAGGTGTGTCCCCCGTCAGTATACCACCCATGTAATATCTAGTGTACCGATCACCATTTATATAGCACCGACATAGGCTGTAGTGTAGGGGGGGTGACATCTACAACTGCCATGGATGTAAATATGTGTGTGTGCCTGTCGCTTATACCACCCAGCGTCATGCAATATATAGGCATCTACTTGATCAATCTGCATTTATATAGCGCCGACATAGTCTGCAGCGCAGTACACTGAGTAGGGGACAGGGAGCTGGTTATTCTGTCACTCGGTGCTCTGTTTAGCCTATACCATGGCAGCCATGTTTGCCGGATGGCTCTATAAATGACTAGTCCAGCCGCCCGGTGTATGTGTGTAGCCACCATTTATATATATTCATACTAGTCCAATGCACTGACCGTGGGCTGGAGTGTAGCTTTATGTACTATGTACGTATCTAATGGATGTGTGCAGGGCAGCGTTCCTAGAGATTGCCCCTCTGTCTAGTCATCTGCTGTGACAGATTTGTTGTAGGTTGGCAAACAAAGAGATGTCAGGATGGTGCTCGTCACCCGTGGAGGTTACATCAGGCTGCAGACAATCTAGGGTAACACATGGACCTGGCTGAACATGCCGGGTGATGCTAGACGGCCCGGGCTGACAACTGTTTTGTCTGGATGGGGGAGGGGGAGCTAAGTTCACGTTTTGTTGACATTATAGGGGGAGGGGGAGGAAACCTGAGCTCAGGAATATGAAGCTGAATGTATGTACAGGATAACAGCGGCGGGGAGTGTATCAGCTGTTAGAGGGGCGGCCTGTGCTGACCCTCGCTTTATTAGTGGTTAGTATTGGTTTTGATCATGTATATGAGCTTTAGGAAATCCTTTACTACCCGGTAATCCTCTAAGTGAATGTCCGCTCAGCAAGCCTCCTCACAATGGACGTCCTTCTTTGTTCTCACGGTCTGAGGATCTTTCTGTGGTTTTGTTATCTCTATGTGATCCAGTTGTTACTTATTTTCAGGGCTTTGTTGTGGAGATGTAACCTAACACTGGGTGGATACCATCCCTCATCTTCTGTCTGGCTCCATACGTCTATTGTGACTGCTTCCACCGAGCGCTCATCATATTAGGTTTCTTCCCAAGCATTATAGGATCTAATGGATCACTTCGCTCTTCTTTGTGGGGTAGTGATGGTTGGGATCCTGTCATAGTGGAATTTCAGTACTAACCCCCCCCTCCCGCACTGGGATAGGTCATTGATAGTAAAAAGCGGACAACCACTTTAAACAGTGCTGATGTCTTGGGGTACAGCTACACGGCAATTTTGGCTGTGACAAGTATCACAGCGTAGCGGGGCAGCCATAAGAATGAATTGGGTCGCAACGCGTCAGTCACAGCAAACATACGCGTTGCACTGTGACCCCATTCATTCCTATGGCAGCTCTGCTACACTGTGATACTTGGGCGTGACAGGTGTCGCATCCAAAATCCTGTACACTTACATTAGGCGCCATTTATTATTTGGAGGCAATTTTAGACACATATGAATTTAATCAGACATTTACTAGAGGATCCGCCAGCAGAAATCCGATGTGCACAAGGATTAGCCCCATTGCCGTTTAATGGTTCTAGTCCTTGGTTTTCTTTCATGTCTGACAAACAGTGGAATTGAGTGGGAAGGGACGATTGTTGATTCCCATAAATCATGATCATTGCTGCTAGCTCGTGGACAGTGGTCAGAATGAATGTTCTTTAGATGTGAACCCAGTTTATTCTTCCCCTTTGTGGATTAAGGATGGGATGAAGCGAGGGGCCTTCTATAACCACAATAACATCCTATAGCCACTACTGCAGTTTTCCGTCATCTGCCCTGACTGGAGGTCATTCTTGTGTAAACCGGCATCAGGGGTGGGTTACACAGTTCTCTGATCTGCTGCCATAATGACTAAAATTGATCTGACCCACTAGAAATGTGTTAGTTATGGATTAGTCCAGAAATATGCTACATACTCCAAAATCTATCGCATCGTACAAGAGATGCTGGTAACTTTATGAAGGGGGTTTGCATCCAGTCGATATAGATAAACTGTACTCGGGATAGTTCATCAATATCAGATCGTAGGGTTCCAACATCCAGAACCCCCGATCATCAGCTGTTACTGGAAATGAGACCGTGGATAGAGCTGAAAGCAGAAAGTTCTGTCCACTGCGTAGTGTCCATGTCGGTGTACTGAAGTGAGTTACGTCAGTATAGCCGCTACACAGGGCATGGAGTCTTCTGATGGCTGCAGAGAACAGATAACCATGGTGGTGCCAGATCCCCACTGATCGGATATGACCTATCTTGTGGAATAGTTCATCAATATTGCCCCTTTAAAGGGAGTCTTTCACCTGTTTTTCACCAATATAACTAACAGCACTGCCCCACAGAAGATTGCAGACACATCCCAGACATACCTGTGTGCACTGTGTGTCTGTATTACATGTCACATCCCAGACATACCTGTGTGCACTGTGTGTGTATTACATGTCACATCCCAGACATACCTGTGTGCACTGTGTGTGTATTACATGTCACATCCCAGACATACCCAGACATACCTGTGTGCACTGTGTGTGTGTGTATTACATGTCACATCCCAGACATACCTGTGTGCACTGTGTGTGTGTATTACATGTCACATCCCAGACATACCTGTGTGCACTGTGTGTCTGTATTAACATGTCACATCCCAGACATACCCTGTGTGCACTGTGTGTCTGTATTACATGTCACATCCCAGACATACCTGTGTGCACTGTGTGTGTCTGTATTATGTACACATGTCACATCCCAGACATACCTGTGTGCACTGCATGACACTGTGTGCTGTGTGTGTGTATTACATGTCACATCCCAGACATACCTGTGTGCACTGTGTCTGTATTACATGCACTGTGTGCACTGTGTGTCTGTATTACATGCACATCCCAGACATACCTGGGTGCACCTGTGTGTGTATTACATGTCACATCCCAGACATACCTGGTGCACTGTGTGGTCTGTATTACATGTCACATCCCAGACATACCTGTGTGCACTGTGTGTCTGTATTACATGTCACATCCCAGACATACCTCTGTGCACTGTGTGTGTCTGTATTACATGTCACATCCCAGACATATCTGTGTGCACTGTGTGTGTGTATTACATGTCACATCCCAGACATACCTGTGTGCACTGTGTGTCTGTATTACATGTCCAGAAAAAGCACTTTTATTCTGCAGGAAAACAGCTCCCAAGTGCCCGGCTGAAAGTGAAACTAAAAACCGCTTTCTCTCCCGACTCGATTTCTAACAGCTATATCTTCTGATATACTGGATATAATGCTGTGATTTTGGTACCATTTTAAAGCATGTTTCTATCTGCTACCAATCCCAATATATCAGCAGCTAAAGCAGCCCTCCCCTCTTCAGTCTGGTTTGCTTTGGGCACTTGCAGCAGCAGAGCCGGGCACTTGGGAGCTGTTTACCGGCAGAATAAAAGTGCTTTTCCTGGACATGTAATACACACACACAGTGCACACAGGTATGTCTGGGATGTGACATGTAATACAGACACACAGTGCACACAGGTATGTCTGGGATGTGACATGTAATACAGACACACAGTGCACACAGGTATGTCTGGGATGTGACATGTAATACAGACACACAGTGCACACAGGTATGTCTGGGATGTGACATGTAATACACACACACAGTGCACACAGGTATGTCTGGGATGTGTCTGCAATCTTCTGTGGGGCAGTGCTGTTAGGCTAGTTTCACACTTGCGTTTGCAGAGCCTGGACGTATCTCACAAACGGATCAGTCATGATAATACAACCATCTGCATCCGTTCTGAACAGATCCGTTTGTATTATCTTTTACATAGCAAAGACGGATCCGTCTTGAACTCCATTGAAAGTCAATGGAGGACGGATCGGTTTTCTATTGTGTCAGACAAAACTGATCCGTTCCCATTGACTTACATTGTGAGTCAGGACGGATCCGTTTGCATCAGTTTCTTCATGTGGACACCAAAACGCAGCAAGCAGCACTTTAGTGTCCGCCTCCAAAACGGAATGGAGACTGAACTGAAGCAAAACTGAAGCATTCTGAACGGATCCTTCTCCATTCAGAATACATTAGGACAAAACTGATCAGTTCAGGACCGTTTGTGGGAGCCTTTGATGGATCTCACAATCGGATCCTGCAAACGCAAGTGTGAAAGTAGTCTTAGTTATATAGGTGAAAAACAGGTGAAAGACTCCCTTTAATGACTAGTTAAAGCCACGCATATTAATATTAGATCATCCAAACACATTACCCTCTTCAAGATGAAATAACAAGGCGGGCACCTCCAGTATAATAAGCACCAGAGAGGAAATACTCAGGTTGACCCTGTTATGAAAAGGGTTGTCTGGCCAGTAAAAGTTGTATGTAAAGGTGAGCCAGAAAGTAATAGCCTTTCTCCCCGATTCCCCCGCTGCTCCCATTCCAATGGTTTCGGTGTCTACTTTTACGGATACCTTCCAACGCAGGAAATGTGATTGCGCAGCCGCTGGCTGGCCACAGCACGGTTTCACATCATCCCCAATTTCACTTTGGCCGTTGTCAGGACACTTCATACATCAGACAGGACCTGGTGTGACCTGGAATGTTTTTCATGTCACATTGTGATTGATGAAGTTTTGTGCAAAATAAAGACAGAAATGCTCCAAGCAGAGCTGACAGGACCTACCTCACCACGTTCTGTCAGATGGACTACCTCAGTGTTATTGGCACACCGTGCTGATTATATTGGCCTCTGGATGTAAACAGCCATGTCACCAATCACTGGCACAAATCACGAGTTATACTGGGAAGTGATGTAAAAGTGATCTAAACGTTTGTGGGGCCTTCAGAGTGAAGGAGAACATGCTGAGCATCGGGATAACTATTAGATCGGTGAGAGTCCTAACACTGGAACCCCCTCTGACCACAAGAACAGTGGCCCCATACCTCCTGCAATGAATGGAGTGGCTTGATAGCACATGCACTCAACTACCTCTGGAATTCCCATATAAAAGAACGGAGTGGCCGGTCTCACATGGGGGCTGCAGAGGTTACAGGACATCTGTACTCGTAATTGGCGCGAGTCCTTCCACTGGGATCTAATAGTCAGGGGCGGATTGGCCATAGACAGGGAAAGTTACAGGGAAACTTCCCGGTGGGCCGATGCCCAGGGGGCCACCTGAGCCCTCCTCACGGCCGGCGGAAGTTTTTGGGGCTGTATTTTGTGCTGCTGTCAGTATTTTGTGATGGACTGTGGTATTTGTCTCTGTTGGGGCGGTATAATGTGCCACAATATGGTATTGCTGGCCCTGCCTTCTATCAATTTGGATCACACTACAAAACGGGCCACTTTTCATACTTTTTCCAGGGCCACTTTACCCTCTTAGTGACCACCCATACGCCTTTTTACGGCGGTCACTAAGGGGCCTTAGGCTGGGCCGCCGCTTTTTCACGGCGGCCCAGTCTAAGCGCTGCACGGGCCCGGCTCTCACATGATAGCCGCGGCCCTGCTCTAACAGCCCGGACCGGCAGGAGTGCCGATCCGGGCTGTTTAACACTTTACATGCCGTGGGCAATGGCGCCCGCCGCATGTAATGTGCTGACAGAGGGAGCGGTCTCCCTCTGTCTCCCATCGGCACCCTGCAAAAGCGATCGCAGGGTGCCGATGTGTGGGAAGGCTGGCAGGGGTCTGATCTAGGCCCCAGACCAGCCTTGAGTAGATACCAGCAGGCTGCGCCTCTCTGGCGCCACCTGCTGATCAAATTCTGAATAGCATTGTCATTAAAATGCAATGCACCATAGGGATAATGCATTGCATTTTAAAGGCAATCAGAATATTGATTAATAGTCCCACAAAGGGACTATAAGTGGTAAAAAAAGTAAAAAAAACACATTTATTCTATTAAAAAAATCCATTAAAAAATAAAAAATATTATTTTTTTCCATTGAAAATACGCTTTTCAATGAAAAAAATTGCAAAAAAAAATCTCCCCCATATGTTTGGTATTGCCACGTCCGTAACGACCCGGACTACATAAATATCACAAAAATGAGCCCCTACGGTAAACACAATAAAAAAAAAATTAAAAAAACAAGACAGAATTGCTAATTTATTCTTAGTTGCCACCGAAAAAACGTAATAACAAGCGATCAAAAAGCGTCATTTACTAAAAAAGGATACCAATGAAAAATACAAGTTGTCCCGCAAAAATGAAGCCCCCACACAACTCCATAGAAAGAAAAATAAAAAAAAATTATGTTCTTGGGAATCAGCAATGTAAAAACTTTTTTTTCTTAAAAAAAAAAGGATTTTATTGCAAAAAAGTAGTAAAACGCAAAAAAAAACTATATGTATTTGGTATCATTGTAATCGTATTGACCCAGAGAATAAATATATGTTGTAATTTATACCGAAAAATGATCGCCGTAAAATTTATAACGTAAAAACGCAGTGGTGGTATTGCAGTTTTTCCTATTTCCCTCCCAGAAAGAGTTAATAAAAGTTAATCTGAAAGTTATGTGTACCCCAAAATGGCACCATTAAAAACTACAACTTGTCCCGTAAAAAATAAGCCCTCATACATCTATATAGATGGAAAAATGAAAAAGTTATAGCTCTTGGAACACGACGATGAAAAAAGAAAAAAAAACGCTTGGTCACTAAGGCCAAAAACAGGCTGGTCACTAAGGGGTTAAGTTCCCAGTCCGCCCCTGCTAATAGTTATCCCCTATCCTGGAGATAGGGGATAACCTGAAATAACCGGTATAGCATTTAAAGGGTTTGTTCAGAATTCCGTTCTATTTTTTTTCTATTTCCCCCCCTTCACCGGACCCGTAAGGGAAGCATACTTACCTGCTCCACTTAGGTTGGCCTCCCTCCCTGCATGTAAACCTCTGGAACGTATGGGCCTGTGTGCACCACTGCAGCCAATTGATGGCTGAAGAGGTGACAACTTCCCCAAGCGCCACGTGACCACAGCCTTTCTGGAAGTTTACATGTCGGGACCAGCGCACAGTGATGGACCCAGGGAGCCTGGACCGAACAGCAGGGAACAGGTTAAGTGTGCTTTTCTTCACAGGTCCAGAGGGGTTTCAGTGGAGAGATTTACCCCTTTAAAACACATTCTTAGTCATAAAGTAACAAACTCCTACTCGGCTGGGGCATTTAATGTTCCCTTTTTTGCTGTAGTTTTGAGATCCCATGCCAGATCTGAAAACCGCACCACAAAATTGTAGACATTAATGTAGCCTTATGTGTGGATATTTGGAAGCTATCCATAGCATGTGGATGAGACTTGTGCTGCTGCTGGGAATGCTGTGGATTTTCCGCACTCTATGCTATTGTGGAAAATCTGCAATTTTCACACTGCATGTGGCCATACTCAGGGGTACGTCCACACAGGGCTTAGAATTTTTTGCCATATAGCTATTTTTGTGGGAGAGAATCCTCAGATTTCACTAAATTTCATGCACATACTGTGGAAAAAATCTGCAGCAGAAATCGCCCCCCAGTAAGTATTTTCAATCCACAGGATGCCAGTTTATGCTGTGGATTTCCACTGCAATGCACAGGGTAAAACGTCAAGGGTATTTAGAGGTAATTCCACTGTGACAATAGCCCTGTAAAACGACCGCTCCCCACCTGGCTCTATTAACTTGGATACCCTAAGGACTCATGCACACGACTGGATCCCGGAACAGGCCTTGTCAGCCTGGCTACCTGACTGTATGATAAATCACTATGATACAGTCAGTCAGGGAGAGTCCTAATGGGGTTATATGTACCGGTGAACCCCCTTTTAACAATCATTCCTATATCTAATGTGCATGACTACTTAAGAGTTTAAAAAAGATTAAAAACTAAACTTACACTGTATGTTTAATACTACATTTCCCCTGCAAAGATGCCAATGTCTAGGCTGGCCATAGTTTCCCATGGCAATATCTGTGGCCTGACCATTGACGGTCACCAGGGCTTCTTCATTTGCAGAGGTTGTTTCCCCTTTTCAGGAATCTGGTTTGAATAGTTTTCCATTTAAGCTACTTAGCACAGTTTTAACACCAAGTTCATATATTACTTTTGACGCTTTTGTAACGTGTACCTGATATTGCGGGTGAATTTTCAGTGTAAACTGGTATGAGTGTTTGGGGGTATGTGTATGTAAGGGGTAGGTATCACTTTCTGGACGTTATATGACTTCTATTCTGCTTTTTTTTTTCTCCAGTTCTCTCCTCTGCAGGCTCCATCTCTAATTGTCAGTTTTCCTTGAGCTAGTGGGTGGAGACCAGCTGCTACGATGTCTCCCATGCATAGCGCACAGAGAAGAGGAGATCCTGCTCCCCTATCTCTCTGTAGCACACCCTGAGAAGCAGCAGCAGCATGGAGGACATTATGCAGCAATACTGAGCAGTGTAGCTGTGAATCCAGCACTGGGTTGAGGTAAAACACTTACTAGATGGCACAGCATCATCTGCGGTCTCTGTGCAGCTGCTTCCTTCTCTCCCTCCCCTCTCCATGGACTTCTATGAGCAGCATGTAACCCGATCACTCAGTGAGCTGGTAATCCGTCTTGTAGATTTTTGCTGTGAATTGAGGGTGAATGATCGATTCAGGAGGCAGGGTTTTAAGAGAAGTGGCTCATGAGTGGAGCCATGTGCCCTATGCTAGGGTGTAGAACAGGACGTTTTTTTGTATTCACCTAAACTATTGATTAATGTGGAGTTTGCCCATTCAAAAGGTGAAAGCTTTTTTAATTTCCTTGGGATAAAATCTAATGGTTTATATGCAGCATTTTTATTTTCTCTTTCTTTTACTAAAGACATTTTACTACTTCTGGAAATAGACTCCAGCACAGTTTACTTTAGTGTGTGTTACCTGTTCTATTTATGCTTGTAAATCACTCCCAGTGGAACTGCTTAATATCATTGCCTAGTGACAGGCTCCGGCCTGGCATCACTGGATGCATGGTCACACTTCCCTGGGAGTATATAAATAGGGTTAATGAGCTGAGCACATAAAGTGCTCCTATTTCTTAGTATAGCTTCTTGTTAGTGTTTGGTCCCTGAATGCTGCTCTGGAGGGCTTTGATGCAGGGAGGCATTATGTGCAGCATCCGCCGTGCATCTCCGCTCTGTATGGAAGGATGCAGGATACATGGGGCACTAATGTTACCAAAAGCTATGTTAATAAATCGTAGCAGATCCTCTAAAGAATTAATAGCAAAAGTAGGGCGCGTTTCACTAGGTATCCAAAAAAAATATGGTTTTGTTTTGCAATAAAAAGCGTCCTTAAATCACATTGTTAAAAATCAGAAATGCGGTTGATAAAATACAACCATAAGCCACATGGGTGTGGGTTTCCATGCGGATTTCTCTGCGTTTCCGCACCAAAAGCCACATTTCTTGTAAATTTTCATGTAGATGAGGTCATTCTCACCCTTTTTTGCGGGACATTTGAGGTGGAATTTGATGAGGTGGAATTTGAAAAAAATCACAGTTGTACCACAATTTTATGGGGTTAGTCTTTATGGTGTTCCCTATGCGGCAAAACTGACCTGTTACCTTCATTCTCTGTCAGTACGATTATAACTATACTTTATTCTGACCCCCCCCCCCCTATAACTTTTTTTTATAGTTGCATCTACAGAGTTGTGTGAGGGCTCATTGTTTGGGGGTGATTTAAACTTTCTGTTTAAACCATTTTGAAGTGTGTATGACATTTGAATTTTTTTGGAGGGTGAAGCAAAGAAAAAACATTGAATTGGCAATTCTGATTTAGTTTTTTCCCGTATGGCGTTGACTTTTTTTTGTGTCATTTAAGTCCCCCTAGGGGACTTGAACATATGATCCTCTGATCACATCTCCCGTAGACTGCAATGATTTAACATTACAGGCTATGGGAGATTCACTGTGTTGCTCGCTCTGCATCAGAGGGGTTAAGTCACCCAGCAGCTACTGCCATCTTTAAAGTCTTCTAGCATAAATGTACAGCAAAGGTCCCTAAAGGGTTAAACTTAAAATGCTCACCAGCAGTGTACTAGCAGCTCCGTTAAATCCATACATAGTGAACTCCCAGTCTGACCACCAGTCCAAGAGATTGTACCCTTGTATAAACAGGATGCCAATCTCACTTGCTTAGCTGATGTCTCCCATCCCTGCTCCGCCCTTGTTCCTCTTTATGCCCCTTGCCCCCGTGTAGAGTTCTGCAGAAGATAACATGCTTGCCTCATCAACGAGACCAGAAGAGAAGTGATGTAAAGGTGAGTCTCTACAATGATTAGCTGAAGAGTTAGAAGGCCCCTTGCAGACGAGCGTGTGAGTCCGCATCGCAGCACCCTTACAGTTGTGGAATGTATTGGATAACACTAACAGCATTATGTCAGTGTCATCGAATACATTCCAGAACTGTCTGGGTTACATAGCATTATACTGATTTATGATGCTATGTGACCCCCGTCAGTGCTGGTAGGTCAGGCCGGGAGCTGCATTGGCGACTTGGTGCGTAGGGGCCTAAAACTTCCCTGGCTCTGCTTTTCTCGTGAGTGCTGTGTGCAGAATCTCCAGTGTATTCCTATGAGATACAGCTTCACAGTGTTGAAGTTGCATCATTTAGGAATATCTTATACCTTGAGACCTTTGCAGTGTGAGGGGGAAAACAGTTTTGTCACTAATCTATTCCTGGCTGCCCTTAGATAGGACTCAGAGCAAGTGCACAGTGAAGGGGACTCTGGCCCATATCTGAAAAGCTGAGACATAATCGGAAATGTAGGCTGCATCATTGGAATCAAGTCAGAGGGGAAGGAGCCACATTAGACAAACCCATAAATGACATCAGCTGAAGCCGCTGTACACAAGGCTATGGCCTATGATGCGCTATATAGACCAATATAACACAGGGTCACTAACTTTTCCAAAAACTTTAGATATGTGCGTGCTTCTCTCCCTTTGTTCTAGGGATCTTGGGGGTCTCGACGCTCAGGTCCTTCACTGATCTAAGCTTTTGATATTTCCATGACATATCAAAAGTTTTTGATAAGTTGGAGACATTTTTAAAGAGGTCTCACAAAGACAACCCCAAATAGAAGTTAGGCAGGTCCTTTATTTCCAACTCTTTGATCAGCTGCCTGTTCAGGGGGGGTAACTGCATCTGGCTGTACATTACCTGCCAAATGAGTTGCCAGCAAGTGAAACCAACTGGGCCCCTGACTTTCTGTTCTGGTTCACGGGGTAGAGGGCCTTCTGCCCCCATATGATGTCCGTGTGCCTTAATAGGCCGTATTACCCTTGGGTTGTCCTAGTGGGAGCCCCCTTCAGATATTAGCAGATACAGACATACTGGTTCATTGATGTGAACCTGGAGCCTGAGCTGTTTGCACCTGGTGAGACTAGTGCTGACTACAATGGAAGCTCCTGTCTTTCTACCCTTTAAACCAGCAGCATTTCCAGAGGTTGTTTTAAAGAGGAGATCAATGATAGCATTGTCTTCCATCAGGACAAGAGAGGGTTAAAGAGCATGCGTTCATGGACTATTCATGCAGTCTCCATAGCTGCTTCCTTGACCGCACCCCTGGGTTCTGTATTTCCAGCCGGTATCATGTGATGGCTTTACACTTCTGCTGCTAAAGTTGTCATCTGAGATCATGAGAAACTTGTACTTCATCTGTGGTGAGCTGGCCCAGACATCTGGCTCTGGTTATGCGGACATCTATGCTGGATTGTTGACTCCTCGTTCAGCAGCTCATGTTCTGGGTGTGTGTAGTAATTCGGTCAGAAGTTGTGTGTGTGCTGTGTTCAAGAGGATTCTGGGACATGATAATGTAATGGTGATGTGTACAGCGTTGTCAGAGAGCATTGTCACTTCCAAGGATGGGTCCACACGTAGCAGCCACAACATGGCCGATATGGGCACTGGTTTTGCTGCAAATCGGCTCCGTTTTCTAATTAAGGCCTCATGCACACGAACGTATTTCGTTTCCGTGTCCGTTCCGTTGTTTTTGCGGATAGGATGCAGACTAGAGATGAGCGAGCATGCTCGGCCGAGCGTACTCGGGAGCAATTTTCGAGTAGTAGCGTACGCATGTTATAATCTGTACACTAATGCATACGTATCTTATAATCTGTTCACTAAGGCGTACGCGTCTTATAAATTTGTACGCTAATGCGTACAAATTGCAAGATGTGTACGCATTAGCGTACAGATTAGAAGATGCGTACGCTACTACTCGAAAATTGCTCCCGAGTACACTCGGCCGAGTATGCTCGCTCATCTCTAATGCAGACCCATTCATTTAAAAAAAATGCGGACAGCACACCATGTGCTATCCGCATCAGTATGTCCGTTCCGTAGCCCCGCAAAAAAAAAAAAATAGAACATGTCCTATTGTCTGTTTTGCGGACAAGGATAGGCATTGTTACAATGGATCCGCCAAAAAAACGGATGCCATACGGATGTCATCCGTGTTTTGTTTTTTGCGGATCCGCAATTTGTGGACTGCAAAACACATACGGTCGTGGGTATGTAGCCTAATGGCTGCCTGTTTTTTACCTGCAAAAACACTATATTGGGCTGCGTTCACACGACCGCGGAACTGCTGTGCTTGTTCTGCGGATCCGCAAAACACCAGCACTGGCAATGTGCACTTAACAACCCAGTGCAAACCCATTGACTTCAGTGGGTCCACGATCTGCAAGATGCACGGATATATTCCATCTTTTGCGGCGGCATCGACCCGGAAACATACGGAAGCCCTTCCATCTGCTGGATCCGTGGCTCTGCACCGCTAAAGATGGGACATGTCTTATCTTCAGCCGCATCTTGCAGAGTGCACGTGACTGGTGCCCGTGTTTTCAGATCCGTGGTTTGTGGTCCACAAAACGTGCATGGCAGCCTCGCGGTCCCGTCAGTGGAGCCTTATTAATGGTCATTGGTAAACCAAACCTCAGCCCAGTTTTCAGTCGCACTGAGTATACTACATGTGGACTCTCCATATCTGCCTGTGCAATGGATCAATTAACCCTTTCAGTACTGGAGGTTTTTTCGGTTATGCATTTTCGTTTTGCGCTCCCTGCCTTCAAACAGCCATAACTGTTTTAATTTTCTGTTCACATAGCTGTATGAGGGCTTGTTTTTTGCGGGACAAGTTGTACTTTCCAACGCCACCATTTAATATTGCATATGGTGTAGTGGGAAGCGGAAAAAAAATTCCAAATTGGGTGAAATTGCAAAAAAAACGCTATTCCGCTACAGTTTTACGTGTTTCTTATTTACAGCGTTCGATGTTCATTAAAACTGACCAGTTACTTTCATTCTACAAGTCAGTACGAATCCGGCGTTACCTAATATGTATTGTTTTTCCTGCGTTTTGATAGTGATAAAATAATTAGAAAGTTGCCTTTTTTTTTTTTTTTTTTTGTTATATCTTGACCCCTATAACTTTTTAGTATTTATGTGTACGGAGCTGTATGGGGGCTCATTTTTTGCGGGGCGATTTGAAGTTTTTATTGATACCATTCTGATCACTTTTTATTTAATTTTTTTTTTTTAGAAAAAAAAAGCAACAAAAAACAGCGAATCGCTATTTGGACGCTTTTCTCTGCCACATAATTTGCCGTATTGGAATTTTTTAAATATATTTTAAAAGTACAGGCGTTTTCGGTCACGGTGTTACCCATGATGTCTATATTTGTTATTTAGGTATTTATTTTTTAATTATATGGAAAGGGGGGTGATTTGAACTTTTATATATATTTTTTTATATATTTTTTAACATTTTTTAATTTTTTTGTGATTATTTTAAAGCTCAAATATGAGCTGATATATTGTTTTTTTTTTTCTTTATGAGGAATTAGGGATTTACTAGATTGAAATAAATCCAAGAATTGCTCATTTCTTATCCTGGCCTGCCATCTAGTGGCCAGAATAAGAATTGCATTTTAAAAGATCTGTAAACCTTGCTGATGAGGTTTACAGCTTTCAGATCGTGTACAGACACCCTGATTGGCCACACGGGGTGTCTGTACACCGTACGCTTCCGGGTAAAGACGCAAGCCCAGCAAGACGCCGCTGATCGGGTAAGTAGCGGCAAGTCTCTGCTGTTAGAAACAGCAGAGACTTGCCGGCCATGACGCTCGCCGCACTTGCGAGCGGGCGCCATGTGCCCGCATCGCCCCAGCGCCGTACATGTACGGCGCTGGGAGTCTAAGGGTTAAAGGTAAAGGCTAATAAAAATAATTGACTAGAACTTCAGTACTGCTGGTATAAACTCCCTATTTGTGGGCGGCTTTAAACTGTATAACACAGCCAGCGCCATACACTGCCTTCACTCATCCACTGTACGTATACAGCGAATGTTGCTAAAGGGTTACAAGATGCCCTTCTGGCTGCCAGCAGTCACCACTAGAGGGAGCTTAGCTACCTACTGCATACTGTCTTATTGAGTTCAATTTACAGGGTGGGCCATTTATATGGATACACCTAAATAAAATGGGAATGGTTGGTGATATTAACTTCCTGTTTGTGGCAAATTGGTATATGGGAGGGGGGAAAGTTTTCAAGATGGGTGGTGACCATGGCGGCCATTTTGGATCCAACTTTAGTTTTTTCAATGGCAAGAGGGTCATGTGGCACATCCAACTTATTGAGAATTTCACAAGAAAAACAATGGTGTGCTTGGTTTTAACGTAACTTTATTCTTTCATGAGTTATTTACAAGTTTCTGACCACTTATAAAATGTGTTCAAAGTGCTGCCCATTGTGTTGGATTGTCAATGCAACTCTCTTCTCCCACTCTTCACACACTGATAGCAACACCGCAGAAGAAATGCTAGCACAGGCTTCCAGTATCCGTAGTTTCAGGTGCTGCACATCTCGTATCTTCACTGCATAGACAATTGTCTTCAGATGATCCCCAAAGATAAAAGTCTAAGGGGGTCAGATCGGAAGACCTTGGGGGCCATTCAACTGGCCCACGATGACCAATCTACTTTCCAGGAAACTGTTCATCTAGGAATGCTCGGACCTGACACCCATAACGTGGTGGTGCACCATCTTGCTGGAAAAAAACAGGGAACGTGCCAGCTTCAGTGCAAAAAGTGGGAAACACATCATCATGTAGCAATTTCACATATCCAGTGGCCTTGAGGTTTCCATTGATGAAGAATGGCCCCACTATCTTTCTACCCCATATAACACCATACCATCAATTTTTGTGTTCCAACAGTCTTGGAGGGATCTATCCAATGTGAGTTAGTGTCAGACCAATAGCAGTGGTTTTGTTTAACTTAACCATTCACATAAAAGTTTGCCTCATCACTGAACAAAATCTCATAGGGTGCCTTGCATTGAAATCTGCTGCAATGACCCGGGTACTGCGTTCACCAGACATCAACACAATTTCTATCCGCTCCTCAGGTGTTAACCTCTGCGGCATGTCAATGGCTGTAAACAAAGAGAAGCTTGTAAATAACTCATGAAAGAATAAAGTTACGTTAAAACCAAGCACACCATTGTTTTTCTTGTAAAATTCTCAATAAGTTTGATGTGTCACATGACCCTCTTCCCATTGAAAAAACTAAAGTTGGATCCAAAATGTCCGACTTCTAAATGGCCGCCATGGTCACCACCCATCTTGAAAAGTTTTCCCCCTCCCATATACTAATGTGCCACAAACAGGAAGTTAATATCACCAGCCATTCCCCTTTTATTTAGGTGTATCCATATAAATGGCCCACCCTGTATAATAGCATGCCGTAAACTCCTGAGCTCCCTCTAGTGGTGAATGCTGGTAGTCAGCATGTTATATTTTACATATCTATGTCTGGGATTAGGACCTTTGTAACAAATCATAAATGTATATTTTCAAATTAACCAACACAATTTTGCACGAATTAACATTAAAAAAAAAAAAGCAGTTGGAGTTCAGAGTGTGAAAACTTTCACCCTTGTCTCAGAAGAAGGTAGCACAGGTATGACGTCCACAAATCCCATACTGTCTAATTAGTAGTTCTATAAGTACGGTCAACTTAAGATTTGTGGGTGCAGTGGTGCAATTCTGTAATTGAAGACTCCTTATTTATACATTAATTTTTGTATAGATGTGACCATAGAAAAGAGTATGTGTCTACAAGGCAGGCGGTCTTACATTGAGGTTCTATTGTTTTTTTGGCACATTTTGCTTGGCTTGGAAGGATGTGCTGAAACCAGTAAGGACACTTGTTTGTGTTCTCCCACTGCTGGAGTCATATGAGGTCATGTCTGAATGGAGAGGTTCTCTGCCAGCACTGCTGGGATTTTCTTTTTTTTTCCTGAGAGTTTATAGTTCTGATTTTTTTTTTTTTTAATATTTTTTATTCATGGACCTTGCAGCTCAACCTCTGAATCCAGTGCTGTAGTAGTTACGCTGTGGTTCATGGCTGAAACAAATGTTGTAATGCACCTGACACTAAATCATAGTTTGTAGTATGTGGCACGTGTAGTCCTGTGGGGGTTTATAATGGGATGATACTGGGCTGATCACTAGGGGGTCCAGCTGCTGGAGTCTCTTGTCATCAGTAATCCACTGAGGAACGTATTATGTCACCCAAGTCATTGTGGGGATTGTATGATGATTGAGAACTTTTTTTAGGTTGGAATCAGCCAGAAGTGGATCCTAAGGGAAAAGAAAAAATAAATCACTTCTCCTTTCTGCTTCAGATTTCACAGAAAACTGCATGTGTCTCTCCAGGTCCAGCTGACCTTTTGGTACAGCTTTTTAATTAATAATTTTCAACAGTTTTTCCACTGTAGCTTTTAGTTTGTGTATCTATAGACTATTGCTCTCTGCCTCACAGTGATTCTGTAGCCCTTATCTCTGAACTCCTGGCAGCTCATATGCACTGAACCCTATTTTTATCCGTTCAATTAGGGTTGTCGCGGGTATCGATTATTTCTATACTGAATTGATACTTTTATACCAGTATCGATTCGGTACCGGGATTTGCTCTTTTGCGATACCATTGGCAGATAAAATAAGTCTCTTACCTGTCCTGCGCCGCGGCTCCGCTCCGGGTCCGGCGCTCCTCTGTATTCTCTGCCCGCGCTGCACTGTCCTGACTGCGTACCGCGTCAGGATGTAGTGCGCGCACTCTGACTTGCCGCTGCACGCAGTCAGGTGACAGTGCAGCGCCGGGAGGAGAAGACACAGGAGCGCCGGACCCGGAGCGGAGCCTCGGCGCAGGAGAGATAAGAGACTTTATTTTATTCTAATGGGGGCAGAGTGGGCCGATCTGAGGTCTGATGGGGGCACAGTGGGCTGATCTGAGGTCTGATGGGGGCACAGTGGGCCGATCTGAGGTCTGATGGGGGCACAGTGGGCCGATCTGAGGTCTGATGGGGGCACAGTGGGCCGATCTGAGGTCTGATGGGGGCACAGTGGGCCGATCTGAGGTCTGATGGGGGCACAGTGGGCCGATCTGAGGTCTGATGGGGGCACAGTGGGCCGATCTGAGGTCTGATGGGGGCACAGTGGGCCGATCTGAGGTCTGATGGGGGCACAGTGGGCCGATCTGAGGTCTGATGGGGGCACAGTGGGCCGATCTGAGGTCTGATGGGGGCACAGTGGGCCGATCTGAGGTCTGATGGGGGCACAGTGGGCCGATCTGAGGTCTGATGGGGGCACAGTGGGCCGATCTGAGGTCTGATGGGGGCACAGTGGGCCGATCTGAGGTCTGATGGGGGCACACAGATTTTTGGGTGTTTTATTTTTTCGGCATGGTATCAAGTATCGCAATACTTTTTCTTGGTATCGAAATCGAATCAAAATTTTGGTATCAGGAGTTCAGAGATGAGGACTACAGATTGAGCAGTGAAATACTCAGTGTGAGGCAGAGAGCAATAGTAGATGCACTAAAACTAAAAGATGCAGAGAGAAAACTGTTGAAAATTATTAATAAAGAAATTGAATTGAAAAAAAATGATTTTTAGCGCAAAATAAGTAAACTGTTATGATAAAAAATTGGACCCAAATGTGTCCATTACCTTTAAAGGTTATAACCATCCATGCATGTGTTTTGTCATCAAAGTACATTTATAACTGGTTATAAAAATGTTGCATAGTTTTGCAGCTGTAGTGTGCATGTATTGCAATATCTAGCAAGTTGCCTGTTGCCGTTCTGTCAAATGAGCTTTCTTAAAGGGGTTTTCGCATCTGAGACAATGGGGGCATATCGCTAGGATATGCCCCCTTTGTCTGATAGGTGCTGGTTCCACCCCTGGGACCTGCACCTATATCGAGAACGGGTTCTGGGTGGAGGACTCCAGTCCGGCCACCACCAAGCACTCTCCCTATAGAAGGGAATGGGAGTGCACCACACATGACTGTCCGCCGCTCCTATTCACTTCTATGGCCCTAAAATAATAGCCAAGCCAGCGCTCTGCTATTTTCGGCGGCTCAGTAGAAATGAATGGGGGGCAGTTGCATATGCACCTTGCACCCTTCACCACTTTCACGGCTCCTTTTAGGAGATAGGTGGGGGTCCCCCACCTATCAGACAATAGGGGCATAACCTAGCGATATGACCCTATTGTTTCAGATGAGACAACTCCTTTAAAGGGTTTCTGTCACCAGTTTCGGGCATATAAAACAGGATGACATTTGCAATGTGCAAATGTCACCTGATGCCCAAACTGGTAATAATTTTTTTACTGGTGTCCCCGTTTTTGTAATCAACTTTTGTCATGTGCAAATTAATCTTACTAGGTGCAAGGGGCGGTAACCCTGCACCTAGTAGCGCCGTTTCCCTACCTTTATTCACGCCCCCTTTCTTGTGATGGACAGGGCCAGGCAGCTCGCTCTATCTGCTCCTGGCCCTATCCGTGCTGGAAATCCCGCGCGTGCGCCGTTCGGACTTCATTCGGCGCAGGCGCAGTGAGTGCCGGTGGCTGCCGGGCTCCCGGCTTCCTCACTGGCGCCGATGACGTCACAGTACACCCGGAAGAGAAGGCGGCGCAGGCGCAGTGAGGAAGCCGGGAGCCTGGCAGCCATCGGCACTCACTGCGCCTGCGCCGAATGAAGTCCGAACGGCGCAGGCGCGGGATTTCCAGCATGTACCCAAATAAACTGTCCATTTTGCAGCTGTATGTGCTGCCAACATGTGAGAAAAGCAGGCTCCAAAGCATTTCTTCTAGGATACAGTGCTCATGGATGTGGTGATACTGGAGGTAGCAGACTCCATATCTAGAGTTTTCAGAGATGATACCACCAACTTGCTGAAAGAACAGACCCTGGAGTCTTTTGATTCCTGAAGTATGGCAGATACTCGGAGCACGGCGTTCTCTATCCCTCCCTCCTATGTTCCAGCATGAAACGCTGCTAATTAAAGCAGTCAGGACTGAGAAGTTGCTCAGCGCAGACATACTTGAAATTCTCTGCTTTTCATTCATATTGGTATTTATCTATACAGTAACAGGATTCCAGTTTTCTATCATGGTATTGCCCCCGAGATAAATATTTCATAATGAATCAGGCAAAGTATGTTTGAGTCTAGATATTTTACATATGTTTTGTATGTGTACAGTGCAAATGTCATGTTGTGCTGCGCTAGGCACATGTGGCATGTAAGACCATTGGGCTGCGTTATTTTCCTAAGCATTTCGCAACTCCCTGTTTTCGCTACACTTGTTGAATACGATGCAAAAAATGTGTTTAAAAGACATACTAAATTTTGGCCTGAAATGTTTAAGATTTTTTTTCTATCAGAGATTTGTTATAGTTACCCAGTAGCCATTATAAAACTCCTGCAGCGATGGCTTATTCTTGACAGACACTGAAAGGTTAGTGACCCTTCCATGTAGTCCGGGACTTGGCTAATTATTTTTAGTGGTCCGCGTCTGATTGTCCTCAGAGTTGGAGATCCTCCAGTTACACTATGCAAAGTAGGTGCAGTGTCAGCTGGTAAAAAGCCAACAACCTCTGCCTTTCTGATGAAGTAGACCCATTGCAGTAACACTTAAAGGGTTTGTCCAGGAGGTTTAAAAATTACGGAGTAAGCAGGGGATGTCCTCTAAAATGCCCCCAAAAATACTTTTCTGGAAAATTCCCCTCTGCTCTAGTGCTCCCACCATTCTCTGCCACTGTCCTGCAGCACCTCCCTGCATGTCGCCGCTGCAGCCAGTCACTGTGCACAGATGGACTATAGTTCTCACGTAACATCAGCACTGCAGGACAACACAACTCCAGTGGATGATTTTCCACTGGAGAGAAATATGTTTTCATCCGTGTGCAGGGAGGAGCGGCGGTGCGGGGACCAGGAGTGGAGCGGGTTAAGTATATTACCTGTGAGGGGCACAGTTTCAGAATTTTGTTGACCCCCTTTAATGAAACAAATATTGCTCTAAAATTGTATAAAACAGCCTTATGTCATGCCCGAATAAATAAAAAATTACCCTTCAAGAGCACATGTCTGCAAAATCAACCCTGTTGATCTAGTCTTTTGGGGTTTGCTTCTGCTGATTAAAATGATACCAGTTTTGTGAAAATTGATTTTTATATTGAATTTATGTTGTCAAGAAAAAAAAGTTTTAATCAGCGGGATCGACCATGACTGGCCATATGCCTGGTTAATAGGGTTGATTCTTCTGAGGTGCTCTTTAAGCTTACAGCATGCACAAACCTGGTAACCGTTGTCTGGCAGCTGATGACCAAAATATTTTGCAACAGATTTACTAACCCATAGGCTACTTTCACACTTGCGTTGTTTTATTCCGGTATTGAGTTCCGTCATAGGGGCTCAATACCGGAATAAAACGCATCAGTTTTGTCCCCATTCATTGTCAATGGGGACAAAACTGAACTGAAGAGAACATCTCGTATCTTCCCAGCATAGACAATTGCCTTCAGATGACCCCAAAGATAAAAGTCTTAAGGGGGTCAGATTGGGAGACCTTGGGGGCCGTTCAACTGCTACATGATGATGTGTTTCCCACTTTTTGCACTGTAGCTGGTACGTTCCCTGATTTTTTCCAGCAAGATGGTGCACCACCACATTATGGGTGTCAGGTCCGAGCATTCCTAGATGTACAGTTTCCTGAAAAGTAGATTGGTCGTCGTGGGACAGTTGAATGGCCCCCAAGGTCTCCTGGTCTGACCCCCTTAGACTTTTATCTTTGGGGTCATCTGAAGGCAATTGTCTATGCTGTGAAGATACGAGATGTGCAGCACCTGAAACTACGGATACTGGAAGCCTGTGCTAGCATTTCTTCTGCGATGTTGCTATCAGTGTCTGAAGAGTGGGAGAAGAGGGTTGCATTGACAATCCAACACAACGGGCAGCACTTTGAACACATTTTATAAGTGGTGAGAAACTTGTAAATAACTCATGAAAGAATAAAGTCACGTTAAAACCAAGCACACCATTGTTTTTCTTGTGAAATTCTCAATAAGTTGGATGTCACATGACCCTCTTCCCATTGAAAAAACTAAAGTTGGATCCAAAATGGCCGACTTCAAAATGGCCGCCATGGTCACCACCCATTTTGAAAACTTTCCCCCCTCCCATATACTAATGTACTACAAACAGGAAGTTAATATCACCAACCATTCCCATTTTATTTGATGTATCCATATAAATGGCCCACCCTGTACAGCTTGTCCCGCAAAAAACAAGCCCTCGTACGGCTATGTGAATGGAAAAATAAAGTTATGGCCCGGAAAGGCTGGGAGTGAAAAATGAAAATACAAAAATGAAAAATCCTCCATGGGCTGGGCAGACCATCATTGAAAACTATTGACAATTCAGTCATAACTTCTAGCATTACTAATAAACAAATGGTACTACATAGTCATAATAATAGATGCAACAGAATTGTTAGGAAGAGGAATACAAGTTGCTAGATGCTAAACAGGCATTTCAGGAGAGGTGACAGGTCCTCTTTAAAGGGGACAATGGGGGCATATCGCTAGGACCCGCACCTATATCGAGAACGAAGTGGGGGAGCCCTGAGCTCCCCACTTCGCTCATAGAAATAAATGGGAGCGCACTGCGCAAGTGCGGCCCGATCCCCATCCATTTTTATGGAGCTGACGGAGACCCGCACCTATAAGACAATGGGGGCATATCCTAGCGATATGCCCCCATTGTCCAAGATGGTATAACCCCTTTAAGTTTTTTACGTAATTCTGTCAAAAGCTAGCAGTGTCAACTGCGACTAGTGGTTTTTTGGTTTAAGCAGTTGAACATTTGGATTGCAGGTACAAAGTGCTAACCATGATGTCTTGTAGATGGTGGACATTTAGTGATCTCATAATAGAGTATGGTATCAAGTATGTTGCAGCATCATAGTGCGTTACATACAGGGCTGTGATGTTGGAGTCGAAGCTTGTTTTGGGTGGAGTCGGTAGTAATGCTCAGATTTCAGTTTAAAAACAATATCTGCTATTGTGTAATTTTATTAACTTTTAAATAAATTTAGAAAAGTTTAGAAATGTTAATTATCTATTTTATGTTCTATAAAATCTAAAGCCCCTATTTATCGAAAACAGTGATGAACAGGATGTTCTAGTGGTGATAGAGAATCAGTTCTCACCTCTCCTTCCCTTATACTATAATCAATGATAAGCAGGATGTTCCAGTGATGATAATCAATTCTCACATCCCCGGTCCCTTATACTATAAATAGTGATAAGCAGGGTGTTCTAGTGGTGACAGATAATCAGTTCTCCCTAATTCTGTGTTCTCCCCTGTCCCTTATAATATAATCGGTGATAAGCAGGATGTTCTAGTGGTGATAGAAAATCAGTTCTCACCTCTCCTGTCCATTATATTATAATCACTGATGAGCAGGGTGTTCTAGTGGTGATAGAAAATCAGTTCTCACCTCTCCTGTCCCTTATAATATAATCGGTGATAAGCAGGATGTTCTAGTGGTGATAGAAAATCAGTTCTCACCTCTCCTGTCCATTATATTATAATCACTGATGAGCAGGGTGTTCTAGTGGTGATAGAAAATCAGTTCTCACCTCTCCTGTCCCTTATAATATAATCGGTGATAAGCAGGGTGTTCTAGTGGTGATAGAAAATCAGTTCTCACCTCTCCTGTCCATTATATTATAATCACTGATGAGCAGGGTGTTCTAGTGGTGATAGAAAATCAGTTCTCACCTCTCCTATTATCTTCTCTCCTGTCCCTTATACTAGCTATCTCATGCTGCTACAAGGCCGTTGGTTACAATGCCTGAAACTGTGCTGCACATGCTCAGTATTGAAGACCAGAGGAGGAAGTTCACTACTAGGCATGCCTGCAGTCAGCTCAGAACTGCTGGATAGAACAGGAAGACAGGGTGCTTGTTGTGTGGGAATAAGTAACTTTTCACCGAGCTGCAGCCTGCATCTGCTATGGAAAGAATCATAAGTACTCCCTGCCGCTCTGGTCCTGTGCACCGTCTCCTGTGTCCATTCTCCAGTACATGGCATGTTTATTTTGTCCCCGGCATGGCCATGGTCAGCTGTTCCACTGCAGCCAATGACTGGCTTCAGCAGTGATATGTCTCCTGTGGACACCAGTCATTGGCTGCAGAGGAGCAGATGATCATGTTCATGCCTGAAAGGAAGTAAACAGACCGCGGACCAGAAGATAGACACACGGAGGGAAGCGGTGGACAGCAGGTAAGTATGGATCTGTCCATAGCAGAGGCAGGCTCCTGTGACATGTTACTCATTCCCAGACGAGCACTGAATATAGCAGCTACACTTTCTACTTGTTTCTTTTATTCATCTTTAGACTTGTACATGATTCTCTGCATTTCCAGGACATACATTTATAGCTTTTTTTTTTTTTTTTTTTTTTTTACCTTTTCTGAGGACAAATGCATAGATTTCTTAGTTATTAACGGTATAACAGTGCTTTCCAGTTATTAAATGCATAGTACACTGCATATTTACTTAACAGAATTCAGAAAATATAGGGAATTTCAGAAAGTGTATTCCAATAAATAAGATTTAGTAGTAAGAGAAAGCACGATGTTTCCATTTTACTACAGGAAATTTGTTACTGAATTTTTGGCCGTTTATGAGTTGAGCTGGAGCTGAAGTGTAATAAAATGCCTGAGGTCTGACTCAGGACTTTGGCTTACCGACTCCACAGCCCTGGTTACATAAATCCTGTTCTCTCATCCATTTGCCTGCGTGTTAAACATTTACCTTGATTCACCTTTTTAATTAATATTGTAGTAGCCGCTTCCTGCATTATTCTGAAATTGCCCAGCATGTATGCAGGCTTGCTTGCAAAATGTCACTTCTCATTGTGTTTCATGTCCTCCTTTAAACCCCATTATGCTGTGTGTCTTCCAGTCTGCATTCAGTTTGTAATGCAGATACCTTTATTTGTGTTTTCATTTATATAATACTAGCAGAAGGACCCGGCTTCGCCTGGGTATATTTCATCTATTTCATTTAATATTTCTGTGTGTTGTTGCAGACAGAAAGTCAATGCAGCTGACAGAAGTTGATTTTTACCTTCATTTTTTCAACCCCCATTGGCTGTGGAGCCGGGGGGGGGGGGGGGGGGGGCGTGGTTTAGCATGACCTTGGGGGAAGCGGGGGTGCTTTTAAGTCCTTCTTTTCAGGGTGGCCTGAATTACAGGTCAATGCCATGGTAACTTATGAGGAAACGCAGTGGAAGAAAACATTACTTCCCACGGGTATATTTCATCTATTTCATTTAATGTTTCTGTGTGTCGTTGCAGAGAGAAAGTCATCCTCCCCCTTTTTCCTTTTTTTTGCAGACAAGTCCCTGCAGCTGACGGAAGTTGATTTTTACCTTCAATTTTTCAATCCTCGTTGGCTGGGGAGTGGGAGAGGGCGTGGCGTGGCCTGACCGAGTCGGGGGTGTGACTTAGCAAGACCGGGGGGGGGGGGTTTTAAGTCCTTGTTTTGAGGGTGGCCTGAATTACAGGTCGATGTCATGGTAATTTATGAGGACACACAATGGGTAGCAGTGGAAGAAAACATCTTTTATTACTACTGAACTACTGAGTCTAAAATTAGTCTAAAACATAAGTTATATTTATAGTAACTTGAATACCCCTTTAACCCTTTCAGCCCCGGAGGTTTTTGTTTTTTTTTCCGTTTTTGTTTTGCGCTCCCTGCTTTCATACAGCCATAACTTTTTTTTTTTTTTTTTTTCTGTTCACATAGCTGTATGAGGGCTTGTATTTTGCGGGACAAGTTGTACTTTCCAACGCCACCGTTTAATATTGCATGTGGTGTAGTGGTAAGTGGAAAAAAAATCCAATCTGGGTGAAATAAAAAAAAAAAACGCAATTTCGCTACAGTTTTACGGGTTTTTGATTTATGGCATTCGATGTTAATTAAAACTGACCAGTTACTTTCATTCTACTGGTCAGTACGAATCCGGCGATACCTAATATGTATAGTTTTTCTTGCGTTTTGATAGTGATAAAATAATTATAAAGTTGGAATTTTTTATTACACAGAAGGGCTCCATAGGAAAGTCTATGCAGCAGCCTCCTGTCATTGACTGAGAGGGGCTGCTGCATACATACTCCGGTTCCCCTGATCGCCACATGGGGGAGCAGGAGTAACACTGGAAGCACGCGCCTCCGGTGTTTTAAGCCCTCGGATGACGTGGTCAGGATTGAAGCAGTGAATGGAAATGGCTGTGTTGTTACCTGAGCTCCTCAGCTGGCTGCTAATTACCTGGCTGTGTTATGGAAACCTGCCCTCCCTGTGTGTGTCTGTGCAGAGAATGGCAGTTGAGGTTTGAAACCAAAGCTCCAGGCTAATATTGGCAAATGAAGGTCATATTTTAGGAATATCTCGGGAACGGTATGTCCTAGAGAGATGAGACCTGGTCTAAAACCCCCGGACACCTGATGTACGTGTATGCCGAATTTGGTGAAAATCGGGCCAGTAGTTTGGTCGCGCATAGAGAACAGACAGACAAACTCATTTTTATATCTTAAGAGATATGCGTTGTGGCAGGGCTGCTTATCTGTCTGAAAGAAGCCACTTCTATTAGGGGGTAAAGCAATGATTAGGTACAGTATGTGGTACTTGTCAAAGTAACGTCCACATGAATGCCAGGGTCTGAGGTTTCCCAGAGTATCACATTGCCAGCTGGTCTTCTTCCCATAGTTCATCACTGTTTTATATAAGTAATGTGTATTTCCAGTATTCCTTATTTTTTGTTTTTAATGTGTTTATATCACAATCTGTCTTGTAGCTGTATTCCCTTCTGTTATATCCCTTTTGCCATTTGTAAACACATTTGATTCTAGAAGGCTAGAGAAACTGGAACTTGTGTAAAGGGCATTTTCATGTCCCTGCAGCCTACCTGAATTAATCATATAATGCTTGTACAAGAGAGGTTCCGATATGCTTACTGTCTCAACGTTGCATGGATTGGCCGCTCTGGAACCCAGTCATGTAATGCTCCTTTTTGGAAAATCCTACATCTGCCGATGTCAAGTCCTTTACCAGGCTTTACGTCTGGTCTGTAGACTAGGGTGTCACTTCTGCAACCCAAGATGGGGGGATGTTGTGCTGTGGATGGGGCCAGAACTATCTAATTTTAATTATAGTTCTGGTTGACCAATCTGTACATATATTTCTAAAAAGGCCATACACAGTAATGTTTGATTCTGGATGCAACCATATGACTTTTTCACCCCCGTTGTGACAGTAAAGGCCCCCAGCTGCCCTGATATTGGAGATGTCAACAGAGAAATCTGGCACCCTCCACTTCTGTAGGACTCAGGATGGCGGAGGTCGTGTAACATCTTCTCTTGGTGATTCCTGACATCCTCCACTTCAGTGCAGGTGTTGTACGATAACTGGACCCATCCAGTGCTTGTATAGGGAGGTTCTCCTGGCTGTATCTGCACTTGCGCTGGACATGTAAGTCATGTGACTGTCGCTCGGTCCGCGTGTTTGTTCTCTTTAGGTAACTTTAGTAGAAGACTGGTACTGCATTCACATCTGAATTTTCAGATTACTGGACCCTCCTTCCCCACCCATTAGATGCCCTGAGTGCTGGATGTGTGTGGTGTGTCATTGTAAATGTCATTTCTGTATCATGCAGTGGAACAAACCTAATGCAAAGGCTTTTTTATCCTTAGTTTTCAACTTTATGCATCTGACTATGTCTTGTGAGATCCAAAGCCTCTCACGTCTTTGGAAGGGTTCCAAATCTTGGAGAACGCCATAAATCATGCTGTAAGCAGTTGGGGGGAAATGATTATCAGTCACTTAAGCTCAGTGAGACATAGGGACTTACATGCTACACTTGGGACTTGTGGTCATTCCTTTTGATGCAGGTTGCGAACGTAGCGGTGACGTGTAGCAGTAAGTGATGTTTGTGCTTTGTGTGTGAGCAATGGCATCAGTCTCCATAGTAGTGCTGCAATCTGTAGTAAAATTATTTTTTTCAGGTATTGCTGTATCTTGTGGCTTGGAGCAGTATATACCTCTAGTAGAGTAACGCCTCCATTAAAGGGGTTCACCAGTTTTCTATATTCACACCCTATCCTCAGGATGTGGAAGCAAACGCAGTGCTCACAGGAACGCAGTGTTCTCTTTAAATAGCCAATAGGTGGGGGTGCCGGGTGTCGAACCCCTGCCAATCTGATATTGTTTACCTATCCAGAGGGTAGATCTTACTGAAACTCAATGTGTTTAAACCGTACCAAATTTGGTGCATGTACTGATAAATGAGCGACGGTTTTTATAAAATCCCAATACTTTATTAGAACTATTTAAAAAAGAAAAGGTCGCTTTATCTCCAAAAGTGTGATCTGGTATTGTCACACCTAATATCAGGGATGTGGAGGCACACTGTGTGTGACTGTTAATGGATTGTCACAGTCATAAAACCAGTAAGGTTGTCCTACAGGTAGTTGACTAATCCCTCCCTGACAAAAAGCTTACCACCTTAGTGCAATCCCTTGTTATATAGATTACAACTGAGGTGGCTACCTACATATAGTTGCTTGATTGCTGTGTCAATCTGCGGTGTATCGTGGCATATTTGAACCTCACAACACCGCACTGACCACAGCTCCAAGCCGCACTCCTCACTGCTAATCTGGTGGATATCTCTGTTTTACTGGGTCCCCTCCATAAGGGAGGCAGAGCCGGCACGCTGTGGATACCGACACACAGGGCGTCCACGCTTCCTCCTACCTTAATGTGCTCTACCTAAATAATACTCTCACTCCATACTCCTGAAGACACGGCCATTACTGGCTTTAGAAACGCGTCGAGTAGGGATACTAGAGAGATAGATCGGGTGATCTCTTGTGACTACGATCCCTCTCTTACGGCCAAATGTGTATGGGCCTTATGGAGGGGACCCAGTAAAACAGAGATATCCACCAGATTAGCAGTGAGGAGTGCGGCTTGGAGCTGTGGTCAGTGCGGTGTTGTGAGGTTCAAATATGCCACGATACACCGCAGATTGACACAGCAATCAAGCAACTATATGTAGGTAGCCACCTCAGTTGTAATCTATATAACAAGGGATTGCACTAATGCTACTTTCACACTGGCGGCAGGCCTGATCCGGCAGGTGAAGGGTGCTGCCGGATCAGGCCTGCCGCAGTGACATGTGTGGAGCCGGAACCGCGCTCCGGCCCCACACGTCACACAGTACATACATACACACAAACATAAACATACATATAGACATACAAACACACATACATACTTACATGCTCCCCGGCAGGTCTTCGGAGCGTCAGAGGGACAGGACGGCTCACACAGGTCACGATTCCGCACAGCGCCCTCTGCTGGGCGCCTGGTGGAATCATGACGATTCCACCAGGCGCCCAGCAGAGGGCGCTGTGGGGAATCGTGACCTGTGTGAGCCCTCCTGTCCCTGACGCTCCGAAGACCTGCCGGGGAGCATGTAAGTATGTATGTGTGTTTGTATGTCTATATGTGTGTGTATGTTTATGTGTGTGTCTGTGTCTGTATGTGTCTATGTGTAGCCGGATCTGTAATGGACTCCATTGAAAGTCAATGGAGGGCGGATCCGGTTACCATTATGGTCACACCAGACGGATCCACCCCCATTGACTTGCATTGGGGGTCATTCCGGATCCGTCTTGGTGCGGATGCCTGGACCGGAGAGCAAACCGCAGCATGCTGCGGTTTGTTCTCCGGTCTGAAGACGGAACGGAATGCTTTCAGGAGCATTCCGTTGTCTTCAGTTCAGTTTTGTCCCCATTGACAATGAATGGGGACAAAACTGAAGTGTTTTATTCCGGTATTGAGCCCCTATGACGGAACTCAATACCGGAATTTTAAAACGCTAGTGTGAAAGTAGCCTAAGGTGGTAAGCTTTTTGTCAGGGAGGGATTAGTCAACTACCTGTAGGACAACCTTACTGGTTTTATGACTGTGACAATCCATTAACAGTCACACACAGTGTGCCTCCACATCCCTGATATTAGGTGTGACAATACCAGATCACACTTTTGGAGATAAAGCGACCTTTTCTTTTTTAAATAGTTCTAATAAAGTATTGGGATTTTATAAAAACCGTCGCTCATTTATCAGTACATGCACCTATCCAGAGGGTAGGTCATTAAAGGGTTTTGTCACCAGTTTTTTCGGTATGAATCAGGCTGACATTAGAGATGTGCTAATGTCACCTGATTCCAAATATATATCTGTTTTATTTACTGGTGCCCCCATTTTTATATAAAATGAACTTTTAGTTTATGCTAATAAGGCCTCTAGGTGCAAGGGGCGTCACCCCTGCTCCTAGAGGCTCTGTTGATTGACAGGACCAGGCAGAGAAGAAACACTCCATTCACCATAGCTTGCAAGGACCTTCAATGATGTCATGACCATGTGATCAGTCACATGATTAGGATCACACAAACAGCCTGTCGCCTCCTAAACCATGTGACTGATCACATGGTCATGACATCATTGAAGGTCCTTGAAAGCTATGGTAAATGGAGTGTTTCTTCTCTGCCTGGTCCTGTCAATCAACAGAGCCTCTAGGAGCAGGGGTAACGCCCCTTGCACCTAGAGGCCTTATTAGCATAAACTAAAAGTTCATTTTATATAAAAATGGGGGCACCAGTAAATAAAACAGATATATATTTGGAATCAGGTGACATTACCACATCTCTAATGTCAGCCTGATTTATACCGAAAAAACTGGTGACAGAAACCCTTTAATATAGGAAACCCATTTAAGTACAGCAGCCTGGAGATCTGGCTGATTATGTTGCAAAGCCTCAGCAGATTCTGACCTACATTTAAAGGGAATATGTCACGAGCGACCTCCCTATCAAACTGGCTGCGTAGACACATCGATGTGGTTCACCTGATTAAAACGCTGTTTTTCTTTTGTTGATCCGAGGGTCTGTTCTAGAGTTATACTTTTTCTTAATTTGCAGATTAGGCCTTTGGTGCAATGAGGGCGTCACCACTGCTCTTGCTTCACTCCTTTCTGTGGCCAGCCCCTCCCTCGCTGTTTGATTGACAGGGCCAAGCAGCAGGATCAATGGTCACACCCTAATTGCACCAAAGATATAATTTGCCGTCTAAGAAAGATTATCAACTTGGGAATGGAACCTCGAATCCAATAAAGAAAAAACAAGGTGAACCACAGTTGTGTGTCTATACAAAGAGTTTGATAGGGAGGTAGCTGGTGACAATTAAATTAATTAAAGAGGTTTTTCTGGTACTGTAATATTGATGGACTGTCTTTGAGATAGGCCATCAATATAAAATTGGTGGGGCCATCATTGTTTACCAGTGACATCACCAGTCTTAACAGCTCTGTCTCATTCAAGTGAACAGGACCGAGTTGCAATACCACACACAGCCACTACAAGATGTATTGCGCTGTGTCATCTAAACAGTGATGTGGTGCTTACCGAAGCCCATGTCCATGTCGGTCAGCAGTCTGGCGGGGATTTCCGTTGCTCTGATATTGATGACCTATCCTGAGGATAGTACCGCACCAAAAACCCACTTTAACATACAGTATGTGCAGACAGTTATTTACTGGGAAGTCTGGATTGACTGTGATGTCCTCTTCGTTAGACACTACATTGCACTATGTATCATGGTCTACACAGAAAGTATAGCTTTAGTAAATGTGCTGTTTTCTGTGCTTTTCTTTTGCAAGCCCACTGTTTGTAACATGGAAGATTGGCCGGGACAAAAGGCTGCGTGGATGCATAGGAACCTTTTCTGCCATGAACCTCCATTCTGGTCTCAGGGAGTACACACTTACCAGGTAACACATCTGTTTTGGTGCTGTGGAACGTTTCTTATATGGTTTTTCCCATGATTGAAGCCTATCTGATACACAGAAATGGATCAGCCAGTGTGCTCTGTTTCCTTGTCTCCCATAGACTGCAATAGAGACTGTTCCTGGCAGAGTCTTCTGCTTGTGCACAGTCAGAGAATCATGTATCCTGGAGGGGTTCCCAGTGTTTGGACCCCAATCAGACGATGTGGCATCATACATTGGTATGCCATAAATGTTATTTGGGGGAAACCCATGTAATGTTAGCCAAAGCGTAATTAGGAAACATCTCTCAAGACAATGACTTGACCATTCGAAACTTTAAAGGGGTTCTTCTTTAATTTACAGCTCAGCCATCTGTACTTGTAGATCTGTTCTCATTGGCTCCCGGGTTCTCTTCACTGGTCTTCAGGTCCCCGTCTGCCGAATTCTGCAGGTGTGCTGCTGTAGCCAGTGGCTGGCCTCAGTGGTGATGTGCACCCAAGCGGCTCGTGACCCAGCAGTGATGTGCCGCTTGGGGACACTTAATAAATATAAATGCCCGGCAGCACTCTCCAATATGCGGTTTACTTACTGCCTGGTCAATAATCCTGGGACTCTCTCACCCCGAATGCAAACATACAAACGCAGACTGACAGCCTCCAAGCGTATGCTTGACATAGACCCTTAGGGATCGAAACGTTGCGTTACTGCTGTGCTTTGGTCGTGCCGTAAATAAAGAAGAATCTTCATAACACTACTGGATTCTGTCTCATTGCTTTTATGTGCCACTTGGGGACACGTCACCACTTAGGCCAGTTATGGGCTGCAACGGCACACTACTGGAAGACCAGTGAAGAGAGCCGGAACGAGCTGCTGGGAGCAGGGGAGCGTGGATTTACAATTTAAATTACAAAACAAAAATTAACCTGGATATCCCCTTTAAAGGGGTTGTGTGACTAACGTTAATGACCTTTTCATCGTTTCATACACAACAGCTGATAGCGGCAGCCGCAGACTCCAGAAGCGCAACAGCGCTGTTCTCTGTGTAGTGGCCGTTCTCTAGTACTGCAGCTCAACTCAGCCAGTGTATCCTGGCATCATGTACAGTAGGTTGCAGTGTGAGCCATTCAGAACTGTAAATCTCAGGGCCATTGCTCTTAGAAATAGCAGCGCCCATAATTTTAAGTTATTTCTATTAAACTCGTCCTGATGCAGAGATTTTTCTGTTCTTGCTTTTGTTTTTCACTCCCTGCCATAACTTTTTATATATTTCCATTCACTTACCCGTAGGAGGCCTTGCATTTTGAGGGATAAGTTGTACTTTCAATAGTGCTGTGCAGTAAAACTGACCTTCATTCTCTGGATCAGTACGATTGTAGTGAGACCATATTTATGTCGTTTTTCTTGTGTTTTACTGCTTAACAAAAAAAAGTTGGAAAAATTTTTTACATTTTTTTTTTTTTCCTTGACATATTTTGAGCCACATAACTTTTTTAGATTTATTTCTATGGAACTGTGTGAGGGCTAATTTTTTTGCAGTAAGATCTATAGTGTTCGGTGATGGCATTTTGGGGAGGTTTTTTTGATCAGTTTTTATTCAGTTTTTTGGGAGACAGAGCGATGAAGAAACTGCAGATTTGCCCATTTAGATTTTTTTTTTCTGTTACTTCGTTCACTGTACAGGATGAATACATTTATATTTTTGGGGCATTTTGGGACACGGCAATGCCTGCATCGTCTTCTTTTTTTTTTTTTTTTTTTTTCTTTTAATTATTAGGAAGGAGTTGATTTGAATTTTTATATTTTTTTTTTTTTTAATTTTCTTTAAACTTTTTTTTTAACCACCACCCCCCAAGGGCTTGAATGTGCTTGAATCGTAAAATCACTTATGCCATACATTCCAACATTGTAATGACAGTTGAATTTGCTATGTTCTTACTGTACGCTGCCACCTGCATCCCTCCATGAGAACTAAAACTGTAATAGCATGGGGTTCTTTATAGAGGCCCATTCTATTCCAGACAGTGAACTGCTCCCCTGATCGCCACATGGGCAGCCGTTCCAGTCCTGGGAGCACAGCCAAAACCCATTGACATTTTATGGGCCTAACATCCGCATGTCCTCAAGGGGTTAAGAGGCTTTCTAGTTTCAGGAGGGAAGATTTCAGATTTGTGCTGCCTCTCTGGTTCCCCAGGCTGATATCTGTTTACTCGATTGCCTCAGTGATGTCACACCCACAACATGTGACTGCTGCAATGAATCACTGACCTCTGAAATGCACTCCTGATGCCATTGATTGACTGAAGCAATAAATACAAAACATGCAGGGTAAAGCAACGTTCATATCTGCAGCACTACGATCCGGCAGAAAGTGCAAGGAATCAGCCGGACGCAAATTGCAGCAGTTTGTGTCCCGCTGATTCTCTGCGTTTTTCCCAGATTGTGGCCAGATCTCTGCCGGACCCTATTATAGTTAATGGGAGTATTACGTCTGCATCCAGCAGTGCAGGGTCCAGTGAATCACTAACCCAGATGTGAAGGTAGCCTTAAACAGCGCCACATACCTCTTACATCTTTCCTTATCGTCTCCATTCAAACCAGGCCACCATGATGATTTCGTTCAGCCATCTCTGCAAAGTTTGACAAATGGACATCTTAGTTTTCATCATCCTCCTACCTTCTCAACATCTCATCATGTACACCCAATACTGTGCCTGCTGTGCTCCCCAAAACTATTCTGCAGAAACACATAAACCCCCTGAATATACTAGATACACAGATAGTGCTCCTTCAATTATAGTGCTCCTGACACTAATAGTGTAAATGTCCTCCAAAAAGAACTGCTAAGCTGATACAGTGCCAGGGTGCCCCCCACTGTAATAAGGCACCCAATAATTCTCTGCCAGAGAACTGTACTTAGTAGTAATAGTGACCCTACAGGCCCCCCAAAAGGACTAATGTCCCCACTGTGTCCCACAAGTAATAATGCTCCCATAGTGCCTATACTAGTATTCATGTTCCCCATAGTTGTAATAAAGCCCACTATAATGCCCCGGTAGTAATAATTCTCTTTATAATGTGTGACAGTATAAAAATGCCCTGTTGTGTGGCAGTAAACAAAATACCTTCTCTTAGTGCCCCCAGTAGAGCCAATGTCCCCAGAGTGCCCTCATGTGTGCCAATGACCTGTACTGTGTGCCACTACAAAAAACATTTAGTGCCCCTAGTTCAGCTTAGGTGCCCATAGTGCCCCTATAATTTGTGCCAGTAGAAAATACTCCTATTTTATGCCTCCAGAAGATAACCCCCTTAGTACTCCTTTACCCCCACTTCTCCATAGTGCCCCCCATAATGTGTGCCAGTATATAGGGCCCCATAGTACTCCTTTACCCCCCACTTCTCCATAGTGCCCTCCATAATGTGTGCCAGTATATAGGGCTCCAAGTAGATGCTCCCATAGTGCTCTCCCCCTGCCCACTTCTCCATAGTGCCACCCATAATGTGTGCCAGTATATAGGGCTCCCAGTGGATGCTCCCATAGTGCTCTCCCCCCCCCCCCCGCCCAGTTCTCCATAGTGCCCACCATAATGTATGCCAGTATATAGGGCCCCATAGTACTGCTTTACCCCCCCCCCGCCCCACTTCTCCTTAGTGCCCCCCATAATGTGTGCCAGTATATAGGGCCCCATAGTACTCCTTTACCCCCCACTTCTCCATAGTGCCCTCCATAATGTGTGCCAGTATATAGGGCTCCCAGTGGATGCTCCCATAGTGCTCTTCCCCCCCCCCCCCGCCCACTTCTCCATAGTGCCCACCATAATGTGTCCAGTATATAGGGCTCCAGTGGATGCTCCCATAGGCTCTTCCCCCCCCCCCCCGCCCACTTCTCCATAGTGCCCACCATAATGTGTGCCAGTATATAGGGCTCCCAAAGGGTGTTCCCATAGTGCTCCTCCACCCTTCCCCCACACTTCTCCATAAGGCCCGGCTCCCCCTTCACCATACTATACCAAAAATGAATGAAAAAAAGATAAACACTAAGGATGAGTTCACATCAACGTTCAGCCTTTCCGGAAAGGATGGATTTGGCACATAAGTGAGCTGAACGAACCCCATAGACTATAATAGGATCCGTTAGGTTTCCACTCAGAAGATGATTTTGGAGCGGAGACAAAAGTTGTGCATGTAGGACTTTTGTCTCCGCTTCAAAAATCATCTTCTGAGCGGAAACTTAACAGACCCCATTAGTCTATGGCAGGCATGGCCAACCTGCTGCTCTCCAGCTGTTGTAAAGCTACAACTCCCAACATGCCCTGCTCTAAACTGATAGCTGTAGGCAGTCTGGGCATGCTGGGAGTTGTAGTTTTGCAACAGCTGGAGAGCCTCAGTTTGGCCATCCCTGATCTATGGTGTCCGTAGGTTCCGTTCGGCTCAGTTATGTCCCGAATCAGTCCTTTCCGTTCTCCTGGTCCTATAACGGAGCAGGAGAACGGAAAGGCTGAACACTGATGTGAACACAGCCTAATACTTACCTCCATGCCACTTTCAGCGATGCAGGCCTAGTGTACTGCCTGTAGCCTATCAGAGGAACGGGGAAAGGAGACGCCTCTCTCCTGCCCCGCCACACCATTCATCTGTATCGCTGTCCTAAATATAGAGATCAGTGCTTCCACAGTGGAAGCGCTCATGTCCCGCTGCCCAGCCGCTGAACCTCCCAATGGGCCCCCCTCCCACGCTAGGCCTCTGTGCGGTGTTGGACAAAAACATTGGACATGATAATCAAGTGAGCACGTGTGGGAGTGTTCGTTTACTGGCATAATGGTAATTTTATCGCCTTGTTATTCCATGGACATATACATCCATATTACTCCGATGTGTCACAGCCCGACCACGGGTTTAATTCTGTGGAGCAACTACTAGGTGACATGACTGAGGCTCGACATGCCATGTTACAAGTAGAATATATAATCTCCTTTGTTTTGTACACCTGTTCACGGCATAACATGATTAAAGGGGTATTGTGGTCAGAGACTGTTATCGCCTATCCATTTTAGTTTACAACCAGTAGATTATTGGGGGTCTGACCAGTTGGACCCCCGCCATCACTAGATCGCTGTGCTCTTCTTATTCCATCAGTGCCATTTAAAGGGGTATTCCAATCACATACAATTTGGGCTAGGATATGCCCCCTTTGTCTGATAGGTGCGGGTCCCACCAATGGGACCCCCGCCTAAAAGGCCTTCCACCACCAAGCGCTGCTTCCCGCCGCTCCCATACAAGTGAATAGGAACACACCACGCACACGCGGCCCCTACTCCCATTCATTTCGGCTATTTTCGGCTCCCCCATTGAAATGAAAGGAGGACGGCTGCGCAGTGCGCCTTCCATTAATTTCCCTGCTCCGTTCTCGTTCTAGGTGCAGGTCCCACCTATCAGACTGTGATGGCAAAACCCCTTTAAAGGGAACCTGTCACGTCAAAACTGCATTTTTTTTTTTTTTTTGTAAATATATTTTTATTGATTTTTAACCAACAGTACCTCATAGTAGCTTGCAGTCTGATAATAATCATCTGTTTCTTGCTGTATTCTGATGCTGCATAAGCTCAAAAAATGTTTTATTCTCCATCAGCGCTATATTGGCAGTTCTCTTGAAGTCAAGGGGGCAGCGGCCTCCTTGCTACAAGTCAAGGTACAATCCCATCTCCTGCTGCCTCTGTTGAAACCCAGCTAACAGCAGCAGGAGATGGGATTGTGCACTTTGGGCTACAATCCACCTTTAAAATCATGTGATGTTTTCTGCGTTCCCCTACAAGGATCCCTCCGAATAACTTCGCCTACAATTTAACTGATGGTTTTGTCTTGGTTTTATTTAGTGCTGATGGCTCAGTCTCATGCTGCCCGTGTCATTCAGCAGTGCCTGTCATCTCGCCAGTCTGCCACATAGATGAGGTCTTAATGCCATTCTTCAGTACAGATTTTTGACTACTGCTTCCCCCAATTTCCCATGGGTGGAAGTGGTAGGTTAAAAATTAATTGTCTCGTTTGTTGCCATGACTACCACAGTAAGCATGGTAGCAGGTATTTCTGCTGTGAAATTTGCATCGGAGGAAATTGTCAGGGCTGAAAATAGGTACAGTGCCCCCAGACATTTTAGGAAAACTGACAAGCGTTCATATTCCGTGAATTATTTTCCATTTAGGAAGGATTTATTTATTTTTTCTTACAAGTACTGTTCCACTAATGCTATGGGGGTGCAGCCACCCACCTGATGGATTGGCATAGGTGGAGGGGATCGGTGCGGTGGCAGGATGAAAGCTGACAGCCCTTTTGACTGATGCTTGCCCCTCTGGGAGTGGAGAGAAATGGGCTCATCCAGGGCACCATTGCGAATAACAGAACTGGAGATGTCGCAGCAGTTCCCGCAATTGGGCCCTTCTTCTCCTCCTGCAGGATGCACTCTCCAAAGTCTGGCGCCACCTACAGAGAAGGAGAGCAATGATGGCTATACTTCCATTCACAGTACATGTCTCATGTGAACGTGGTGCAGAGGGAGCAGCCAGCTGAAAGAAAACATCAATACGATGATATTTCAAAAAAAAAAAAAAAAAACAGGTGCTAAAATGGTGCACCAGAATCTGCACAATAATAAGAGGTCACAATTACACTTTTTACAGGTGCCAGATATCTGTACATGCAATTTTTCGCTTTGCAAAAAGTCTTATTTATATCTACACCTGAGACTGTTTTTTTGGTCCTGTGCGGTGTTTCAGAGCAGCCTGTGTAGGGTCTGTTCAGTCCTTGCTGCAGGTGCCTTTAATCCTGAACTGAATAGACCTCATACAAGCAGTACTCGTGCTCTGTTCTACATCACTGTAGAAGTCCAGCAGGAAATGGAGATATCTCTCTTCTAAGGCGCTTAACCCCCTAGATACCGTGGTCAATAGCGACTGCGGCATCTAGGCTGTGAACAGGAGGGCACTCCCTATTTAAGCAATGACCCACCTCCCCCTTCCCCCATGCATTGACTTGGTAGCTAGGGGGTTTAGCAAAGGCCTGTAGGTCTGCCATGACTATGCCTATTAAACTGTGCCGCAGACAGAGCCTAATAGACTATGTGTCACTTAGTGATGCAGAGAGTGAAATCTACACCTAATACTGTCACTGTTAGTGATATGTTATATAATGCACTCGTTTACCTATGAATTATAAGTGATGTCACCTAGTGGGACTAAAACATAATTAAAGGTTAATAAATTTTATTTAAAAAACAAGGGCAGCTGCATCCTTTTTGCCACCCATTCATTTCAATGGGAGGCAGTACTGAGGATTATGTTTGGGCTTCCCTAATGTTTTTTTTTTCCAGCCATATTCCCTTTTTCAGTTGCACAGCTAGTTGCATTTCTTTCACAAGCAGGGAGTGTATCTCTTCTATGGAAGTCATGCCAGCACTTTGCTGCTGTGACTTCTTTTCACTAACTTCCCACTATGTTTTAAGCTCCGTAGTTCGCAGAACAGATAAGAGGGGATAAATCACACTTACAGAAAGGCGGGAGGCTCCTGTGATGATCAGAAGCAGTACTTTTAGCAGCAGTTCTAAAAGACACCGTTCTCGATCTCGGCTACCTCTGACACCCCCCACTTCCTCTCTGTTGTCTTCTGTGTCTGTTACCAGGGACTGATCTTGCTGGAGCAGATTTTTTAAATGAATTAATTTAGAAATGTGCTAGTTATGCCATCCTCTATTAAATAAAATAACATTGTGTGACAGTACAGTGACTCTTAAAGGATCATGCCATCAGCTACGTTAAAAATAAACCTTAGACATCATATTGAACATGACAGTCTATTTCTAGAACCAGTCCTGTACCTCACATGGATTCAGGGTCTCCCCAGTCATTGCTCCAATTGCTCTGCTAGATTTATTTCAGGGTGGCAGCTCAGGGACTATGTTCTTTCTGCTGCAGCTCTCTCCCTTTAACTCATAACATCTAACAGGAGATGGGACTGGTAGCCATTGAAAGATTGAACTGAACATGTGCGACCACCTCAGCAAGGTCCTATTATTATGCATTATTCATGTAGTCCCAAGCCTGCAGCTTCTCTAACCCTTTGTCCTTAGGACAGTAGATTTGTGCTCTATCGTTCTACAGCCTGGGCCATGTTGACCTCCATGGTGTTCGGTGATGGCATTGTGAAGGTTGTGCTCTTTTACTAATTTCTTTGCCCACCTCTGAAATCGGGGTCCAAGTGGTATGTATAAAGATTAAACAGTGGATCATGTTGCAAAGGGCTCTTCCGACCCCTTTGTGGTAAAACACTTCTTAAAGCGCTTCTCCTATGAACAATACTTATCCCTTATCCACAGTATAGGTGATAAGTGTCTGATCAGTAGGGATTCAGCCTCTGGGACACATTCAGACTGGAGAACACAGACCTCAATCTTGTGATCAGTGGAACCCCCACCAATCAGACAGGTATCCTGTGGATTTGGGAGTTATTGTACATGGGGAAAACCTTGTCGTAATGTTCCTTCTCCATCCCAATTAGGGTCCCCTGTAGGTGTCTTGTTGACATTGCTGCACAATGACCTTTCCTCTGGTGGAAATGTAACCACTGCACACAATCACTGGCCACAGAGGTGAATTCACACATCGTGTCACCGCTGTGGCCGGTGATCAGCTGCCGAGGACACACGTCCACAAGAGGATCAGATGGTGGACATTGATGATACGAAACGTGAGCAATGAGTATATTCTACAGATTGTCCAGGAATTTTATATTGATGGCCTATCCTGTGGAGAGGTCATTAATATCACAGTGGCGGGGGTCCGACTCCCTTTACCCCCACGATCAGCTGTTATCCTTTCGGCTTACCAAGTGGAGCTCCATACATTATATGGCGGCTGTGCTTGATATCGCCTCACCAATGTATCGTGATGTCACTGGCCCAAGAAGAGCTTAGAGGGAACCTGTCATTAACTTTATGGTGACCTCATTGAGGGCAGCATGAAATAGTGACAGAAATGCTGATTTCAGCGGTGTGTCACTCATGAGCTAAAAGTAAGTGGTGGCCGAGAACCAGCATCATAATCATTGCAGCCCAGGACTTGAAGAGTCAAATCTACCTGAGAAGAGTCCTGGTTATTCATAATCTCCTGCTCTCCCGCCCATCTGCTGATGATTGGCAGTTCTCTTCTAGAGAGAAAGGGAGAAAACTAGGTACAAACCTGTCAATCATCAGCAGGTGGTCAGGGAGAGCAGGAATTCATGAATAACCAGGACTCTTCTCAGGTGGCCGTGACTCTTTTCCAGGCCCAGTCTGCAATGTTTGTGATGTTTGTACAGATCTGAAATGACAGATCGCTATAATCAACTCACCTGTCTCTACTTTAAAATGCTGTTAGTATGGGCAGCATAAAGTTGATGACAGGTTCCCTTTAAGGACTCGTGGAGCACTGCAGCCTCTTCAAACATCTGACAGGCAAGTGTCCTGGGAGTCACACCGCCACTGATCTAATATTGGTGACCTATCCTAAGGATAGGCTATCAATATCAAATTCAAGTTTAAACCTTGTGGACCCTATCCTTATCTGCCATGTATTTCTGAAGGTTCTGAGTATGTCACGCTCTGTCCTTGTCCTAGCAGAGCACTCGGTGTTTTTGCTCTGCTCTTGCAGATCCTGAATGAAGGCCACGTGTGCCTGTGGTGAAGAATGGTTTCTATTTAGGGATTCAGTCTGTGTAGCTCAGTGCTTACCCAATGATTTCTTAATGGATCTGTAATTAAAGCTGGAAAGGATAGGTCACCAGCAAAGTGCTCTCTTGAGACGGCAAGTACATTTTGTCTGGTTGGCCTGTGTTGGGGCATTCCAGGTCAGATTCCCTATGCAAGCAGATGCTTCGTACCATGTAGGATCTCAACATGGTCCCTGTAAACATTAAATTGGTTATCTGCTAACAAGGCTTCATTACAGGCACATGAATTTGAGGATTTAGTTGAGAAACTGTGACAGAACATGTCATTGTGTGGCAGAACCTCACATTCACTAGACTATGGCAAAACCTCCCGTACGTTTTTGTTCCCCCCCCCCCCCCCCCCCCGTTGCATATAGCTTTGCCCTGATTGCAGGTAACAGCGTGTACTTACCTGCTGTTTCTACATTATACAATAATAATGGTGAGAGGGGAAGAATGCTTAAAATGAGCGGCTGTCATTGCTCTTTCAGAATTAACTGTTTGATGGGAAGAATAGTATATCTATATAGAATATCTCCCATCTATGAGTGTTTCTCATGGGTTTTATTCATTGCATGTGTTCTCCTCTTTATCCTGAAAATCCATCTTTTTTTTGCGGGGGAGCATAAGGGATTGGTCATAGACTTGCGCAGAGGCATGTTGCTGTACCTGGTAGGTCCCTCAGGTCCCTGAGTTTGATTTGTTTCTGGTGGCATATACAGTCATGGCCAAAAGTTTTGAGAATTATACAAATATTAATTTTTACAAAGTCTACTGCTTCAGTCTTTATAATGGCAATTTGCATATACTCCAGAATGTTATAAAGAGTGATCAGCTTAACAGCAATTACTTGCAAAGTCAATATTTGCCTAGAAAATGAACTTTATCCCCCAAAACACATTTCAACATCATTGCAGCCCTGCCTTAAAAGGACCAGCTAACATCGTTTCAGTGATTGCTCCATTAACACAGGTGTGGGTGTTGATGAGGACAGGGCTGGAGATCAATCTGTCATGATTAAGTAAGAATGACACCACTGGACACTTTAAAAGGAGGCTGGTGCTTGGCATCATTGTTTCTCTTCTGTTAACCATGGTTATCTCTAAAGAAACACGTGCAGTCATCATTGCACTGCACAAAAAATGGCCTAACAGGGAAGAGTATCGCAGCTAGAAAGATTGCACCTCAGTCAACAATCTATCGCATCATCAAGAACTTCAAGGAGAGAGGTTCCATTGTTGCCAAAAAGGCTCCAGGGCGCCCAAGAAAGACCAGCAAGCGCCAGGACCGTCTCTTAAAAGTGTTTCAGCTGCGAGATCGGGCTACCAGCAGTGCAGAGCTTGCTCAGGAATGGCAGCAGGCAGGTGTGAGTGCATCTGCACGCACTGTGAGGCGGAGACTCTTGGAGCAAGGCCTGGTCTCAAGGATGGCAGCAAAGAAGCCACTTCTCTCCAGAAAAAAACATCAGGGACAGACTGATATTCTGCAAAAGGTACAAGGAGTGGACTGCTGAGGACTGGGGTAAAGTCATTTTCTCTGATGAATCCCCTTTTCGATTGTTTGGGACATCTGGAAAACAGCTTATTCGGAGAAGACGAGGTGAGCGCTACCACCAGTCTTGTCTCATGCCAACTGTAAAGCTTCCTGAAACCATTCATGTGTGGGGTTGCTTCTCAGCCAAGGGAATCGGCTCTCTCACAGTCTTGCCTAAAAACACAGCCATGAATAAAGAATGGTACCAGAATGTCCTCCGAGAGCAACTTCTCCCAACCGTCCAAGAGCAGTTTGGCGATCAACAATGCCTTTTCCAGCATGATGGAGCACCTTGCCATAAAGCAAAGGTGATAACTAAATGGCTCAGGGACCAAAACATAGAGATTTTGGGTCCATGGCCTGGAAACTCCCCAGATCTTAATCCCATTGAGAACTTGTGGTCAATCATCAAGAGACGGGTGGACAAACAAAAACCTACAAATTCTGACAAAATGCAAGCATTGATTGTGCAAGAATGGACTGCTATCAGTCAGGATTTGGTCCAGAAGTTGCTTGAGAGCATGCCAGGGAGAATTGCAGAGGTCCTGAAGAAGAAGGGTCAACACTGCAAATATTGACTTGCTGCATTAACTCATTCTAACTGTCAATATAAGCTTTTGTTACTCATAATATGATTGCAATTATATTTCTGTATGTGATAAAAACATCTGACAAACACACACAAAAACCAGAGGGCAGCAGATCATGTGAAAATAGAATATTTGTGTCATTCTCAAAACTTTTGGCCATGACTGTAGTATGTACAGGGGAAAAAATTGATGGTATTGACCCTTTAAAGGGCACTTGTCAGCAGATTTGTACCTATGACACTGGCTGACCTGTTACATGTGCACTTGGCAGCTGAAGACATCTGCGTTGGTCCCATGTTCATATGTGGCTGCATTGCTGAGAAAAACAATGTTTTAATATATGTTAATGAGCCTCTAAGAGCAACGGGGGCGTTGCTGTTATACATAGAGGCTCTGCTCTCTCTGCCACTGCCCCACCCTCTCCACTTTGACAGAACCAGACGTGTTGACGTTTAGGCCGCTTTCAGATGTGACACTTGCTCGTTTAACCCCTTCGCGCCCAGCGCCGTACATGTACGGCGCTGGGGCGATGCGGGCACATGGCGCCCGCTCGGGTGTGCGGCGGGCGTCATGGCCGGCAAGTCTCTGCTGTTTCTAACAGCAGAGACTTGCCGCTACTTACCGCCATCGGCGACGTCTTCCTCGGAGATTAGATGCCGTGATCACACGTGATCACGGCATCTAGCTGCGTCTCAACCCGGAAGCATTCGCTTCAGGGTGGTGTACAGACACCCCGTGTGGCCAATCGGGGTGTCTGTACACCATATGAAAACTGTAATCCTCGCTGGTGAGGATTACAGTTTTCAAAGTGCAATTCTTATTCTGGCCACTAGATGGCAGGCCAGGATAAGAAATGAGCAATTCATGGATTTCTGAGTCTATAAAATCCATAATTGCTCATAAAGAAAAAAAAAAAAAGCCACAATATACAAGCCAATATTTGAGCTTTCCAATAGTAAAAAAAAATAAAAAAAAATATTAAAAAATATATAAAAAATAAAAAAGATGTAAAAGTTCAAATCACCCCCCTTTCCGTATAAGTAAAAAATAAATACCTAAATAACAATAAATATAGACATCGTGGGTATCACCGTGACCGAAAACCGCCCGTACTTTTAAAATATAAAAAAAAAATTCCAATACGGCGAATTGTGTGGCGGAAAAAAGCGTCCAAATGGCGATTTGCGGTTTTTGTCGCTTTTTTTTCTAAAAAAAATTAAATAAAAAGTGATCAAAAAGTCATACACACCCCAGAATGGTATCAATAAAAACTTCAGATCGTCCCGCAAAAAATGAGCCCCCATACAGCTCTGTACACATAAATACCAAAAAGTTATAGGGGTCAAGATATGACAAGGAAAAAAAAAAAAGGCAACTTTCTAATTATTTTATCACTATGAAAACGCAGGAAAAACTATACATATTAGGTATTGCCGGATTCGTACTGACTTGTAGAATGAAAGTAATGGATCAGTTTTAATGCACATCGAACGCTGTAAATAAGAAACCCGTAGAACTGTAGCGGAATAGCGTTTTCTTTGCAATTTCACCCGGTTTGGAATTTTTTTTCCCGCTTCCCACTACACCGTATGCAATATTAAATGGTGGCGTTGGAAAGTACAACTTGTCCCGCAAAAAACAAGCCCTCATACAGCTATGTGAACAGAAAAATAAGAGTTATGGCTGTTTGAAGGCAGGGAGCGCAAAACGAAAATGCAGAACCGAAAAAAGCTCCGGGCGCGAAAGGGTTAAAAGCAGCCTTACACTGCCTGACCCTGTCAAAGTGGGAGGCCCTCTCCTGGCACCTGTATCAATCAGCTGCTTGAAGAGAAAGCAGCGCTGGTGTGAGCCCTGCCTTCTCCATTATATACCTGCTCGGTGTCACAACCACAGTGGTGAGCAACTGTAATTACAACTACTCCATCCCTATTCAAGTGAATTGGAAAGAGCTGTCCCATTGAAGTGAATGGGACGACTTAGTTGTAACTACACCCGCTTACCTCTTCGTTTGCAATAGTGAGCAGGTAAACGAAGAGAAGGCAGTGCTCTGCCCTCCACCAATCTGGGTGGACAACCCCTTTAAGCCTAAGACTTCTGTTACTGTTTGACACTAGCGCTAAAAACCATTATCCACATCTATAATTAATGTAGCCTGCAGAAACATCTGGCTAGGGTAACACTATAATTTAATTACATGGTGGTCTAAGTTAAATGAAGATTCTTAAACTCATTTTTATTTCCAGAATAAAGATGTTAATACTGAAGGTTGGGGGGTTGGGGATGGCTCTGCTTTGCTTTACGAGCCCAATAGTTTGTGGGTTCCTTTTTCTATTTTAATCCTCTCTGGACAGACTCAGGATATTCATCCTTTAAAACCAGAACATTTGAGGTGAAGTGGAATGTTCCCAGGCAGACTTTTTTTTTTTTTTTTTTAACTTTATAATCTCGTATCTTCACGCAGCATTTAAGCTATTTCTTTGTTTCTTGCAGTGCCCTTAAAGATAGCCGTTTTCCCCCAATGACGAGGGATGAGCTGCCACGGCTATTCTGCTCAGTGTCTCTGCTTACAAATTTTGAAGATGTATGTGATTACTTGGACTGGGAGGTAAGAGATGAAAGACATTTAGTACATATTATCCCAGGGATCAGCACACTTGCTCGGCTGCACTTGTAACTCCCATAGAAGTGAATGGAGCATGCTAAGTGCTGGAGGTTGCTGATCCCTGCATTATCCAGTTAAAAATATTAATTTTGACATTGAGCAGGGTTAACTTGTGATCTGTCTGCGTTTACTTGGCCTACATTGCCAAACAGTCTAGTGACTACTGTTCAAAGGGATTCCAGACTGTGTCCCTATGTATGTCCAAAACACCTTAAGTAACCAAAATATGTTCTGTATACAGGGGCGGATTGGGATCTTAAAGTGGCTCTGGAAAAAATACAAAATTGGCCCCGTTTTGTAGTTGAGTCCAAATTGATGGAAGACAGGACCAGCAATACCATAGTGTGGCACATTATACCACCCCAACAGAGCCAAATACCACAGTCCATCAAAAAATACTACCAAATGCACAAAATACATCCCCAAAAACTTCCACTGGTTGCCCATGAGGAGGGTCCAGATGGCCCCCTGGGCATCGGCCCACCGGGAAACTTCCCTGTAAGGTCTGTGGCCAATCCGCCCATGTCTGTATGTCATTGTCCTATATTCTCATCAGACGCTCAAAACAAATGGGGTCATTTATTAAGACTGGCGTTTGACACCAACCGTAATACTCCTTGCACCGGAGCATGATGCATATAGGTTATATAGATGTCCCAGCCTCTACGTAACTCCGGCGCATCCACTGCCAGCCTTAATCTACTCAAGCTCCCTTGATGGCAAAGACTTAGGGCCCATTCACATGACCGTGTGAACAGGTCCGCATCTATTCCGCAATTTTGCGGAATAGATGCGGCCCCATTCACGTCAATGAGAGCGGGCAGCAGCTGATCCGTAAAAAAAAAAAAAATAGAACATGTCCTCTTCTTGTCCGCAGTAGAGGACAAGAATAGGTATTTTGAACAAGGCACCCGTCCGTGTGTTCCGCAAATTGCGGAACACACGCTGGGCAGCATCTGTGGTATTGCGGATCCGCAATACTACGGCCGTCTGAATGGCCCCTTAGATCATTTTCTGTGTCTAAAACAGGAGCAGAAAATTATAAATGACGCAGGGCAGCTGGCCCCCTTCCCCACCCACGCCACATCCCTTTTTTGGACCTGACGTGAGCAGGGAAAAGTCGCAGATTTGGCAGCAAATCCCCTTTGCGGCTGAATCTGCGAATAATAAGTGACGCCGTAAGTGCTTTCTGGGAATTTAATATTGCAGTGCTGCACTACCATTCATAGCCACTACCCGGTGTGTGGTGCTGTTCTGTATCGGGAGCACTGACCGTTCAAACAGCTGATCAGTGGGGGTGCCATTACATCCGATGATAGAGCAGTAGTCACTGAGCAGTTCACCTTGTAGATGTTCAGTAGAAGCTTTTAAAGGGCACCTGTCAGCAGATTTGTACCTATGACACTGGCTGACCTGTTACATGTGCACTTGGCAGCTGAAGACATCTGTGTTGGTCCCATGTTCATATGTGACCGCATTACTGAGAAAAGTGATGCTCTAATATATGCAAATGAGCCTCTAGGAGCCGGTTTGGTGAAGTTTACACTGCCTGGTCCTGTCAATCAAAATGGAAAAGGTGTGGCAGTTGCAGAGAGAGCGGAGCCTCTAGGTGTAATGGTAACGCCCTCGTTGCTCCTAGAGGCTCATTTGTATATATTAAACCATCATTTTCTCAGTAATGCGGGCACATATGAACATGGGACCAACACAGATGTCTTCAGCTGCCAAGTGCACATGTAACAGGTCAGCCAGTGTCATGGGTACAAATCTGCTATCCGATGCCCTTTAGTTGCTTCTTTAAATTCTAGCTCACAGATTCCTCTCTCATGGCTAGCAAGTCTACGAGTCTCCTCAATGTCTTTACCTCTTATGATTTCCAGGAATGGCAACAGAAATAACTCGACAGCTTGTATAATTTCTCTGACGTATGCCGTGCTCATGGTCTCAACAGGGATTTGGCTTAATCTTGTCTGATATACGTTTTGAAGCTGTCCAGCTGCTTTACTCCCATGAATGGTTGTTCTGTGCAGATCCTCGGCCTTGTCATCCGTGCCTTTGTTTTGGCTGTAGCCCTGATTTTTACCCTGCTCAGTTGTAGAGCTGAAAAGGCACGCTAATACTAGTGTTTGCTACTCGCCTTTTTCTCCCGCAGAACTGTCCACATGTGCACCCACCTCTCCAAAAGGGAGCACCGGTTCCCCACATAGGTGCAGGTGGCAGAAGTGGGACCTGCGTCTATTAAACATTTATGGTAAATCCATAGTTGCAATAAGGGGGAGTTGTCCAGCTTTTATTGGTCACCCTCTATCCACTGGTCCTGTGGAGGGAAGCATACTAACCTGCTCCCCACCGCTCTATTCCAAATCGTATGGTCCACCGTTTACATCACTCATTGACTGCAGCAGCACCTGTGACCCACCAGGAAAGTTAAGAGGGCACCAGAGCGTCCGACGGAGCAGGTTAACCCCTTCCCAACTGCCATACATCTATGTGTGTGCTATCTGCACATGCCCTGTGCAGATAGCACGTATATAAACTTGCAGGCAGTGCTTTAATCCCAGCGCTGATCAGCAGGAGCACGTTGGGTCCCGGCTCATAGACAGAGCGGGGACCCTGAGGAGAAGACGGGACAGTTTATTACCGCTTCTGCCTTCTCGTGTGCCGGTAGAAGATTGTGCAGGAAATAGGTGGGAGAGCAGGAAGTGGCCGGCAAAGCCACTTCCTCTGTTAGTCCCAGCGGTCATGTGACCACCGGTTGTCTCGGTGCAGGAGCAGTGCTGCAGGGTCTAAGGAGACCCTGATCAGCTCTGCCTGTGTCTAATGCCTCCCCCCCACAGGGGGGCTGTTTTCCCCTGTAACTGGGGCTCCTGTGGATGCCCTAGTTACAGTGGAAACATTAAAAAAAAAAAAAAGTCAATGTCCTCCTGAGGTCTTTTAATGACCTCCTGGGGGACATATTATGTGCAAAAATAAATCAATACGTAAGTTGTAAAAAAAAAAATACTAACAAAAAAATAAAAAAAATAAAAAATGCAGTCTCCAACAGAAACCGTCACCATATTCGCCCCGTTCAATAAAACCTATACATGTTATATATCAAAACGATTGTCACCAAATAGGGAACCCATGGCAATAATTGTCAGTTTTAATATTTAAGAAATAAAAAGCTATAATTAAAAATTTATTTTTTTAAATAGAATTGAATTAGCGTTTTTTCTCCAAATTAAACCTAAAAGAAAAAAAAAAGTCCTAAGTGTCAAGTAAAAAATTGCAAAAATTATTTTGGTAGTCAAATAAGTCACTAAACCACATGCACAAAATCACAAAAAGTTGCCTGGACATTCAGGTCGTTTTTAGGCCCGGTCATAAAAGGGTTAAGTATGCTTCCCTCCACAGGACCGGGTGATGGGCATGTTATGAACAAAAAAAGCTGAAAACCCCTATAGTCCCACCATGGTCCACAGCAGTATGCAGAGTGAATTTCATAGGAACCCTATGGAAGAGATACAAATATAATATTTTTAAGAGCAATTACGTGTTACCCTGTCAGTCCACATGCATGCTGTCCCTGTTCAAGTGTGTCTATATGGGGGAAAAGGCTTCTGGCTTTGTGTGTATGCCCAACTCTAAGGTGACCAAACACGTTGGATGGTTGGTTGAAAAAAAATCTAAATATTAGATTACGGTATATTGGCCATTGCAGTTCACAGTGGCTCTCCATGTTCAGTTACACTGTGTAAGTAATTGTATTTCTGAAGTGAAGAACAATCGTCCATCAAACCTGTGAAATGGTCACTGTTCTCCTCCCTATGGTGTTCTTCACTGACACTCCTGTATTCACCCAGTGACCCATCGACCACTAGGTACTGTCGAGCGTTGGCACACTATTTCGGCTTCATCAGTCGTCAAAAATGATTGTTCACTGCTAAAACTCCACCAATTGTTCGCTCTGGCTGAAATTTCTTGCCTAGTGTGATTGCAAGTGAATGTAGCCATTATCTTTGTACGTGTTGGCTACGTTTCTACGAATGTCGGCCTTCTTCAGAGCTTCTGTACTTTACGTTTAATCCATTCCTGCCTCCCAGTTCCTTCTGCAGAACTTCTGACGGTGATGTTGTCTGGCCTCAGGTATAAACTGCAGACTCCTTTTTTTTTCTTTGCAGCATTAACTTCTAGAGGACAAGTGCAGGAAAAAAAGGGGCCAAAATACTTTGTGACCTTCCACAAAGCACTAGAATTATTGTTGTATTATCTCTCCTGAAATATACTAACAAAACTACCGGTTTCTTTCAGGTGGGTGTACATGGCATTAGAATAGAATTCATCAATGAAAAAGGATCCAAAAGAACCGCCACGTACTTACCGGAGGTTGCAAAGGAGCAAGGTCATTGATGCACTTTATTTCATAACAATTGGTTAAAGAGTTTACAAAAAAAAGCATAAAAGCCAAAATTCAAAATGTGACCTTGCACTGATTTCAGATGGTGGATCAGATTTTAATTGTAAGGCTTTTATCTTATACTAAATATAATGTGATATTACATATGCTTGTGTGTAATATACTAACGCTGTTCCTCTGTAGGTCAGTAAGAAGGTAACATGTAAAAGCCAATTACAGGTGGAGTTGTCCATCGTTAAAGAGGTACTCCAGTAAATATCTTCAAACCCAGTCAGGATAGGTCATCAGTATCAGATCGACAGGGGTCCAACTCTTAGCACCTCCGCTGATCAGCTGTTTGGAGAGCCTTTCAAGTAGCTGATAAGCGAGGGTGCCAGGAGTTGAACCCCTGCCAATCTGATACTGGTGACCTATCGTGAGAGAAACCCAAACAACCCCTTTAAGTACATTTATAACAGTACTTGGTATGCTGAAAACTTTAGCCAATTTAAAGGGAATCTATCACCTATATTACCAATTAAAATCAGATGAGCAGAATTATTTTTTTTCTAATATTTTTTTTCTTATTGGAGATTTTTTTTTTAAAGGGGTATTCCTATCTATATTGCTAGGATATGCCCCCATTTGTATGATAGGTGCAGGTCCCACTGCACCTATATCGAGAACAGAGCAGGGAGCAATGTGCTTGGAGGACCCTGGGTTTCCCCGTTTGGAGGACCCTGGCCAACCCTCCCATTCATTTCTATGTAGCCGACGAAAATAGCAGAGCCAGCGCCCCCTCACCTTGGGGGCTCCATTTTCGATATAGGTGCGGGTCCCAGCGGTGGGACCAGCACTTATAAGACAATGGGGGCATATCCTAGCGACATGCCCTCATTGTCCAAGGTGGGAATAACACTTTCAATTCTACTTTCTGAACAGGATTATGGGGGCAGCCATCTTGCCTGAGCTGCTGTTTACAGCATTTGGACAGAGGTTTTACAGCAGCCACATGGACCATGGGCTCTAGTAGCTAGAGGATGTTCATTTATGTCTACTGGAGACTTCTAGGCATGCTTTTTGATAAGTGCAGAAAGGGGGAGTAGATAAATTGTGATATCACCTATTGTGAATGGTAGATCCCGTGTTTTCTATCTATAGGTGATATCTGTTATTGTAATCCTGTCTGTAATGATAGAGATGACTGCTAAAGTGATCATCTCAGATCAGGAAGTATTATATTATTGGCTTGTTTTCCAGTGTGAAAACTGCAGGATTTTTTTTAATGTCGATAGTGATTTCGATTCCATACGGAAACTTAAACATTTTTAAAAATTTACCAAAAATTGAAAAAGTGTTTAAAGGGTTATTCTCATTTTAGACAATGGGGGCATATCGCTAGGATATGCCCCCATTGTCTTATAGGTGCGGGTCCCACCGCTGGGACCCGCACCTTTTTCCAGAACGGAGCCCCCGAACTGAATGAGGGCGCACTGCGCATGCGCAGCCGCCCTCCATTCATTTCTATGGGGCCGCCGAAAATAGCCGAGCGCTGGCTCGGCTACTTCCGTCAGCTCCATAGAAATGAATGGGAGCGCACCGCGCATGCACGGCCCGGCTCCCATTCATTTCTATGAGCGGCACGGCTCCGTTCTGGATATAGGTGCGGGTCCCAGCGGTGGGACCCGCACCTATAAGACAATGGGGGCATATCCTAGTGATATGCCCCCATTGTCTAAGATGAGAATAACCCTTTAACAGAAACAAGAGCAACAAACACTTTAAGTTAGGCAGTTTTCATAAATCTGCCCCATTGTGTTTACACCTGGTTTTCCTCTCTATTTTTCCTCTTTCAAACTACATTTGTCATTAGGTTTAAAAAACTAAGGAGAGGCAAAATTTTAGTGTTACACAATCATATAATGGCACTGGAGATCTGTTTTATACTGTGCCAGGGTCGACCAGAGCTGTAGTTCCATTTCCGCCTTTGATATTTTATTCTATATAAGCTTTAAGAATATACTATGTAATATTATTCATGGCGACATCTTTAGAAAACAAGAATAAAATAAAATAAATAAAATGTTTTTTTGTTTTTTTTAGAAACCTTTTATGACGGTATAGCCTTCGAGTAGCTGTAATATTGATGTGTAGTTTCCCATTACAGTTGATTGTGTCTACGTTTCTGAACAAATTGTTCACAATGGGAATTGTGTATAAAATGTCGCTAATTTGTCTCCGCTGAGCAATAGATGAATGAGAACAAAGTGGTACAAAGAATATGTTTCTCATAAGACCTATTATGACTGCATTTTACATGTGTTCTTGCTGAAATATTTTATGCAGGTGTTGAAACCGGCCAAAATGTCTGAAACTGCTTTTCCAGGACGTCCTCCATGACAGCACCCCCTGGAGGTTGTCCTTATTGGCCTCTACAGGGACAGGAACACAGAGGATAAAGCCTCTCCTTCCCCTTAACACCTGTGTTCTTCCTGGCCCTACAGAGGAATGGTGCAGCAGAGCGATTTCCTTGCTTAGGAGGAGAATAAAGATACCGGACTGTTAGAGCCTGGGATCGGATTAGGGTTTTTTTTTTTTCCTTTCCCTATTAAGGCTCTGCTACCACCGCTTATGGTTAGGGTCCCCTGGCCATACCCAGATCCCACTAGAAGATCTTCTTTGAGGTGCTATGCTTCAGGGACTGGGTTCAGATGCAGCTTCACCTCCGGTGAGGGGCTCTCATCGTCGGAAACTTTTTCCTTGCTGGTAAATTCAGGCCGCACAGGTGGGCACGGCCATCTTTTGCGCTGTAGCTCATGAAAGTGGAAGAAGGTCATCTGCGTGTCAAGATTCATGCGGGGCCTCCATGCTTGAGCCCCCTAGCGAGTACAGTCTTATTCGTACTCTAAATGTAAAGTGAGATGTTATGCTACATTGGACAGAATGAAATGAGACTCATTAAGGAAGAAAAGCAATCTACATTGGCCAGTCTTGTTTCTCACAGGGCTGTGGAGTCGGAGTCGGTCACCATTTTGGTGGAGTCGGTATAAAATGGACCGACTCCTAAAATATATAATGAATTAGTACATTTAGTTCAGAGCAATATGTGCTGAATATATTTTTATATGAATTTGTGAAAATGATGAAATGTCCTATAAATGTCTGTTCTATTCCTGATCTAAGGATTTCGGCTTTTAGTTGAGATGACTGTGTGCTGCCCTTCATGTCCAGTGCATGTTCTCTCTGTATGTTTTATGTTTCCTCTGAGCTCATGTTTGGAGAGGTTAGCTGCTCTCATGGCTTCTATCTGCTGCTGATGTAAAACACCTAGGGCCTTATGTATGAAAACTGTCTAGGTGTAGAAGTTTCTTTGTTGCCCATAGCAACCAATCAGAGCTCCCCTTTCATTTCATATAGTGCTCTGGAGAAATGAAAGGGGAGCTCCGATTGGTTGCTATGGGCAACAAAAAGTCTTTAAACCTAGACAGTTTTCATACATCAGGCCCAGAGGCGTAGCTACTTGGGGGGGCAGGGGAGGCGATGCTCCGGGCCCAATACCTCTGGGGGGGCCCAGCAGGGATAGCCTTAGTACAATCAGACGAATACAAGTGAGCGCTTCCATTATGGAGTCTTGATGGGGGCACATTAAGCCGATCTGAGGTCTGATGGGGGCAGGTTAAGCCGATCTGAGGTCTGATGGGGGCAGGTTAAGCCGATCTGAGGTCTGATGGCACATTCTGCTGATCTGAGGTCTGATGGGGCACATTAAGCTGATCTGAGGTCTGATGGGGGCACATTCTATTGATCTGAGGTCTGATGGGGGTACATTAAGCCGATCTGAGGTCTGATGGGGGCAAGGGACTGTTAGTTTAGTGATGTAAAAGCTGGGGACAGATTTCCTTTAACATAGGAGTCCCCTTTTTTTACTCCTATTAATCCTATATTTTACTGCATTATGTGGTAGAGTATTTACACTAGGGTATGTAGAAAGTCTATTGTACTGTACTTAACAGCATAGATGATCTAGCAGTTTATATAGTCATCTTCCTAATACAGTATTATAACCACAACTAGTAGTATGTGCCTGTGAAGTTGGAAATGTGTGTTTGGGAAGCTAATAAGTGGGGGGCCCACTCAAGTATGTTTCGCCCCCCCCCATGTGCTGAACCTCTAGCTACGCCTCTCATTAGGCCCTAAGTGAGCTGTACCCAGAGAAGCCTGATACAGGTTACAAACTGTTTTTGTCATGACTTATCCGTACTATTGATTTTATGCAAATTTGTTTAAAGTTATCACTTAAACATGCTCCATGTATGAGGGAGTAGGAGTCGGGGTGAGGGGAAATTGAGGAGTCGGAGTCGGGCTTTGGCTTACCGACTCCACAGCCCTGGTTTCTCAGTCATTAACCCGGTCCAGCCAGGCCAAGACAAACCAGGCTTGAGATTTGAATTGTGCTCTGACTTAGAAGTTGGCGACCTCCTAATCTCTGAAGGTGGATGAAGAGGAAGAAAACTTGCTGGTTACATCTGCAGAAGAGGAGAGCAACTACTACTTATCGGAGGACTTGGATTTTCAGCAGTCCATCAGACTATGAATGTAGAAGAGATCTTTCAATCTCTCTCAGTCCAGGGCGAGAGGTTTGAGAGAAAAAAAAATAAACTATTTCCAGTAAACTCGAACTTAAAGGGTTTCTGTCACCAGTTTTGGGCATATAAAACAGGATGACATTTGCAATGTGCAAATGTCACCTGATGCCCAAAGTGTTACTCACTCTCTGATTGCAGTCCCCTTTTTTGTCTAAAATCGAGTTTAGTAATATGCAAATTAACTTACTAGGTGCAAGGGCCAGTAACCCTGCACCTAGTATCGCCGTTTCCCCACCTTTAGGTACGCCTACTTTCTTGTGATGGACAGGGCCAGGCAGCTCGCTCTATCTGCTGCCGGCCCTGTCCACGCTGCAGATCCCGCGCTGCCTTCATTCGGCGCATGCGCAGTGATGAAGCCGGGAGCCCGGAGGCTAGCGGCACTCACTGCGCCTGTGCCGAATGAAGGCCGCACGGCGCAGGCGCGGGATCTGCAGCGCGGACAGGGCCGTCAGCAGATAGAGCGAGCTGCCTGGCCCTGTCCATCACAACAAAGTAGGCGTACCTAAAGGTGGGGAAGCCCTGTCCATGCTGCAGATCCCGCGCGGCCTTCATTCGGCGCATGCGCAGTGATGAAGCCAGGAGCCCGGCAGCCAGCGGCACTCCCTGCGCCGAATGAAGGCCGCAGGCGCGGGATCTGCAGCGCGGACAGGGCCGGCAGCAGATAGTGAGCTGCCTGGCCCTGTCCATTACAAGAAAGTAGGCGTACCTAAAGGTGGGGAAACGGCGATACTAGGTGCAGGGTTATCGCCCCTTGCACCTAGTAATGATTCATTTGCATATTACTAAAGTTAATTTTATACAAAAACGGGGACTGCAATCAGAGAGTGAGTAACACTTTGGGCATCAGGTGACATTTGCACATTGCAAATGTCATCCTGTTTTATATGCCCAAAACTGGTGACAGAAACCCTTTAAAGAAGAACTCCCGCAAAAAAATTTATTCTCTGACCTGTTAGAAAGGTGCATGATATAATTTGTAGTGATTGTCATTTTCTTATCAGTGACTGTTTCTGTGAGTAAAAACCTCTCTTCTTATTGTAGCTGGGTCATGTAAACAACTCCCTGACCTCCAACTGACCCAGGACAGCAAGCCAGTAACTGCTCTATTCATTCCTATGGGAGCCTCACTTTCAGTCTCATAGGAATACATAGAGAATTAGACTTCCTGTCCACACATAAGTCTGTGTGAGTTGGTGGGTCTGATCCCTAGTCACATGACACAGATAAGAAACTTCAGGATGATATAACTCAAAAATTCAGACACTGGTAAGAAAATGACATTCAATACAGATTATATCATGTACATTTCTAGCAGGACATGGAATAAAGTTTTTGGCTGGAGTTCTTTAAGAGATCATTCTGGAAGAGTGGGAGTATGCTGTGTAAAGAATACATATGCCTCAAGAATTTAGGAATCATCCAGCCTTTGACACAGCCAAAAATTATGCGATTATGTCCCAAAGCTGGATATCCCGGTGGCTAAAGTTATAAAAAAAGACAACCCATTGATGATTCCTCCCAGCTCAGAGATGCAATGGACAGGAAGATGGACGGTCTCTTAAAGAAGGCCTGGGAGAGCTTTGATAAATATGAATATTGCTTCTACTTCAGTGGCAAGATCCTTGTTCCTGTGGCTTACCAGTTGGAAAATCATCTAAAATTGAAGACCTCCAGGGAATAGATCTTGGTCAATTCTTCTCCTAAGAATGGTGAGAGCCTTTATTGCTGATGCTTCGGCTGAATCAATTAGGTTTGCGGCCAGAAATGCGACCCTATCAAATGCTGCAAGATGAGACCTATGGTTAAAAACCTGGGATGTCATGGGATATCTCCTCTTAAAAAAAAAAAATAAATAATCATATTAAAAATCATGTACCATTCCCTTTTGAGGTTCACATGTCTTTTGGACCTGTTCTGGACAATATCCTGTAAAAACCCACAGACAACACAAACAGCTTCAAAGAGGAAAAATGTAAAAATGGGCAGTTAAAGCCGATCCAGCGTCACCAGGGACAGCAATGTCCAGTAGATGAAGCCACCTAAGAGGCAAAGGAAAGGGTTTTTTTCCTTAATTCAAATCCCACCCAGGGAAAGCGGTGATGCACAGCAAGTGTGCGGGAAATTAAAAGCCTCTTTTCCCCAGTGGTCACAGGCCTATGCATTATAGAGTCGGTTTACGAAAAAAATGTCACTTCTTTTCCCCCACAAAGATTCAAGCGGACTCAATTTTCCTTGTACCAGCAGAATCTATGCCTATAAGAAGATATTCAGAAACTTTTTCATCTGGGGGTCATCATCCTACTACCATATAGAAGAATTCTTCAAGGGTCACTACTTGGGTCTCTTCCTAGTAAAAAAAGACACATTCACGTCAATCATACACCTAAAATTTCTAAATAAATGCGTCAGATATCGAAGGTTCAAAATGGAGTAATTTCAAGTCTACAGTACAGCTCACCTCATGCAGTAAGGTGTACCATAAACCTGAAAGATGTCTATTATCATAGCTCAGTTCATCAGAACATTTTCTCAGGCTTGTGATACAGGAAGACTTTACAATAAGGCATTTACAGTTTTAGTGCCTTCTTTTTGGCCTCTCTTCAGCTCCTTACGTATTTACGAGCGTGCTATTAGAGATCATTTTTCATTTGAGGAAGGAGAGAGGAATGGCTGTTCCATACCTGGACAACTTTCTATTAGCAGCCCAGTCAACCAGTGCCCTACAAGACCATCTCGGTTACAACCTCTTTTTGGGAACAATCCTAGATTCATTTGTTCAGAGCTCCTTCTGAGGTTCCATATTAGAAGCAAAGTGTAATACAACAGGAAGTGTTAGCCTTCAAAAAAGAAAGTCTTGTTCGACACAGTTAATGTGGATTTTAGGCCTAATGACTTCCTGTATTCCCATGATTCCTTGGAGCAATTTTCATTCCCATCCCTTCCAGAAGCAGATCCTCTTCTTCGGAATTGGGATCCAATAAGTCTGCATATAAAAATTTCTCCAGAGTGACACAGAACCTTAGTGGACATGCCCACGAAACCTACAACTAGGACTTCCCTGAGATCTATATTATGTCCGGATTGACTGATGCCAGCAAAACAGGTTGGGGGCTTGAGTTCAGTACTTAAGTCTCCATCATTGAGTTACATAGAATTGAGACCTGTCCTAGGGACATTAGGGTAGAAAGTTACCTGGCAGGTTTATATGTATGCATTCTGTCAGACAGTATGACAACAGTATCGTTCCTGAGATGGCGGGGAGCTACTAGGTTTTCTCCTCTGCATTCTTTAGCAGACCAGATTTTCAGCTGGGTAGAAAGATCACTTCTGTCAGTCTCAGCAGTACATCTAAGAGGTTCTCTGAATCAGACAGCAGACTTTCTACTAACAGAAAAAGCATAGATCCTGAGAAATGAAGCCTGAACTGAGAAGTTGACTCCCAACTGAAGTTCCATCTTTCTACTTGTTAGACCCTTGGGGCAGACCAGAAGCAGAAGATGATCTATCCCATAAAATTGATCATGAGCCTTTATACATTCCCTCTAATCTCCTTAGTCCTCAGGAATAGGCACATAGAATCAGCAAAACTTATTCTGATAGTTCCTTTCTGGCCAAAATGTGGCTGATTTCCAAGCTGTCTAAGACCCAGTTCTTACATCAAGGAAGACTCTACTTTCTATCTTCTGGCGAAATTGAAATTAACTGCTTGCAACAAAGTCCTAAACCATCAGTTCCCTAATTTACATTAAGATCTGGAAGAAATTATGTTCCTGTTCCTATTGGATCCAACCTTTTTACCCAAGGTTTCATCAACCTTTCATCAGGGTCAAGAAATAATTCTCCCCCCTTTCTGTGCCTCCCCCAGGAATCCGCAAGAAGAACTGTTTCAAAATTTAGATTTAAGAGAGGCAGTGATTAGGTACCTGTAAAACTGAAGCTCGGAGGAAATAGTCTACTCTTTTCATTCAGTATTCAGGAAGAAATGAGGAAGAAAAATTACGAAAGGAACATTGGCAAGATTGATAAAATCAGCCATTCATCTTGCCTATACTTCTCAGAACTTTTCATGTCCTTTAGAGATTACAGACCGTTCAACAAGAGCGATGGCAGCATCTTTAAAACTGAAAAAGCCAAGGCTTTGGTTGATAAAATTTATAGATCTGTTCCATGGCCCAGTTTTCACAAGTTTTGCACGCATTGTAAACTGGACTTAATGGCTACCTAAGAGATGGCCTTCGTTCTAATCTGGTGCTACGCCAGGTGGTGCTGTCATGGTGTACATCCTGGAATTAGTCCTAGGGTTAATTAGTTTTCTAGGAGTCCGCCATGACAGCACCCTTATTTCCCTCCCCCTTTTATTTGAATATCTGCCGTGTGAATTAACATTTTTGATATTGAGTAATAAAGAATTTGTATCCATCCCTGGATAGTATTTGGGAAAACACTGATAGTAAGTGGGTGAGAGGAGCCTTTTAACTTCTATATGTTCCTGTCCCTATAGAGTGTAATAAGGACAACCTCCAGGTGGTGCTATCTTCTCATACTCCTGGAAAACCAATTACTGGTAGAACTAATGTGTACTTTCTGTAAGTTACTAATATGGCTATAATCCTGACCAATCCCATATATATGATATTCTATATGTAGTGAAAGTTGTCTGTAATACCAGCAGACAAGATATGCTTCACGTATATCTGGTGATCTGGCTCAGTTCCCCTCAGGCGTCATGTAGACAGCGGCGACAAGGAACTGAAGCTAGAACTGATCCCATAGTTTTCAATGGAATAATTTACGTACATCCGGCACATCACTTATGGTGCCGGATATCAAATAGAGCGGGACAGATAAACGCTGCATGCTATGTTTTTCTGACCAGCATTATCAATCTGTAGTCATCGGGCCTGTGCACTGAAGTGCATTACACATGTCCATGGTGTCCCACTCCCAGGCTAAAACAACTGGCCAGATACAACTGATATATGTTCACTCGGCCTAAGCTAAACAGAGTGGTAAGTGCACTGGTTGACTATAGCGTCTAATTAGTCCTTGTGCCTATAGCAACTACTCACTCAGCATGCTTATAACTTCAGTCTTTGTGTCAATACAGTTTAAGCTGGTGGCTATAGGCAAAAAGGACAGGCTTCATACAGGCTCAATGTTTCTCTCCATGTAAAGTTGCTGAAAACTGTCCCATGAAAAATAAAAAAGTTAATAGCAGAATACAAGCTATAGAGATGATGAATGCGGTCCTATTGAATGGCCATGGGTAGCTCACTAATACGGTTTACTTCTGTAGGTTGGGACCACATACAAACCATTGATTCCTTATTGAGGAAAGGTGGATACAAAGCTGCAATCAGTAATGACTTCAGGAAAACTATTAAACTGACCAGGTATGTCCAGTACTGAGGTGCAGATGAGCATCTAATATGTGACACGCTGACATATAGCAAACGTTCAGAAATATTTGTGCCAACTAGTCATTAATTGAATAAACACTGTATTGAATGACAAGGAAGTATTGGTTGAGTGCTGTTGTCTTAAAGGGGTTTTCCCACTAACAAGACTTCTTCCCTGTCCACAGAGTAGATGTGTCTGATCACTGGGGGTCTGACTGCTGGGACCCCCGATGATTGGAAGAACAAAGATCCTGGAGTCCCACATGTTAACGGGAAAACCCCTTTACAGGCGTATTACCATTTCAGCAAATACACTTATCCACTGTGTAATGAAGGTTTGCCACTTACAACTTTCAAGATCTCTGCTTGTTGTTATTCAATAGTAACTTTTATTGCTTCCATGCACCTTTGTGATCATCTCAGACCCACTCAAACTGAAATAAGTCCCTATTCAATGACAGTAAGTTAAGATCTTGGACATTGTGAAATACAGAAAGTATATTTAAAGTGTCAATGTACAGTGAATAAGCTTAATTTGCTGTAACCAAATATACCTTTAAAGCGTACAAATAGTAGAACAAGAATTGGATGGCACTGCGAGCATTAACAGATCCACTGGAATGCAGAAACGGCGGCAACCACAGCTTTTCATGTGGATTATGGCGGTGCTCTATCCATATAGATAAAGTCCAATCAAATACTAGCATGAAGAAGAAAGGATAGCACTCACCCGTATCGTCCAACTAATCTTTATTTTCATCATCAGACGCACTTGCATAAGGGCAGCAGGAGTGCGGGGCGCCACACAAGCACCATGAAACAGCAACAGCCGTTTCGCGTTGATAGGCCTGAGGAAGCGTATCAACACGAAACGGCTGTCGCCGCTTGATGGTGCTTGTGTGGCGCCCCGCCCTCCTGCTGCCCTGTTATGTAAGTGCGTCTGTTGACGAAAATAAAGCTTAGTTGGACGATACGGGTGAGTGCCATCCTTTCTTCTTCATTCTGGTATACCTTTAAAGCATAGCTGAGCTTTCAAAAAAGTTTGCATAATAGCTGTACTACTTTGAACAATCATACCTGTGAAGCAACAGTTATGTTTGGACTTTCCTAATGTTTTTTCAGCCACATTATCCCGTTTCATTTGCACAGCTAGATGTATTTCACTCAGAAGCAGTGGGGTGTATCCCTTCTGTGAAGTCTGACTACTGCTGTGATGTCTCTTTCCATCACTTCCCACTGTTTGTTTTGAGCTCCAAAGTGCACAGATAAGGGGTTGTTCACATATCAGTTATTTCCATCAGTTATTGTGAGCCAAAACCAGGAGTGGACACTATACAGAGATCAGATATAATGAAAAGATTTGCACCTGTTTGGTGTTTTTGACCCGCACCTGGTTTTGGCTCACAATAACTGATGGAAATAACTGATATGTGAACAACCCCTAAGGAGGGATAAATCGATAAATTCAATTTGACTTGAATGGGTCCGCAATCTTCACGATGCAGAGACACTGATTGGAAGCCCATGGAAGCACTCCGAAGTGCTTCCGTGGGATTTCGGGCTGTGCCTCCGCACTGCCGATCTAGGACCCAATTAAGTCAATGGATACACATCTGTAAATGGCGTGCACACGGACAGTGTCCGTGCATTGCGGTCCCCAGCACGGGGCACACATGTTCACTTTTACAGTACTCTATCCCATCTAGTTTCAGGAAAGAATATGAAAGCAGATTGAGCTTAGTTTCTCAAACAGTCTGAGTTCTTGTTACCCATAGAAACCAATCACAGGGCAGTTTCCATTTCAAGATATTTGTCACCATATTTACATGCAGCAATGGTCGGGTGCACGAATATTCATTCCCAATCATCCGCCCCGTGGAGGAAAGGATGTCATTCTTTAATTGGCGAGGGTCCAGCATCCAGGACTCCCACTGGTCAGCGCAGCTTGTCCATGCGGGTGGCTGTGCCTGGAGCTGCATCTGAGCCCCAGTGATTACATGAATATGTGCCTACACACATCCTCTGCTCATTCATAAAGCCTTCCATGCTTATAGTCAGTATGCAGATCGCCAATAGGCTTATACAGCATTATTCCATGGTGACATTTATCCCACTGAGCTACTCTGTATGACACCAGTCCCACACCAGATTGTCCATCCACAGTACTGCCGTACACAGAGCAGGGTCTCTGTACAGCATATCGCCCCTACAGTGGTGGCAGTGCACTCATTCATATGTACAAGCAGTAGATCTGTGCTCTTACATGACAAATAATTGGCTCTCGGTGAAAGTCTGGTATGGAGATAAAGCTCATTTCATGTGGAGGGATTAGCACAGTTAGCTGGGGCCGGTATACTTTTGACACGTACTGTGTAAGCCTGCATCCACCGCTCTCCTTTCATTAGGGCTGCCCTTGTCCTGCCCTGACCTACATTCACAGACTTCAGTAGTTACCAAGCTGTTGGTTAAGTTTTGTTGCACCGTGGGATTTTGCTGGTAGATCTGCTTACCAATGTGCATTAGGTTTTCTTTACGTTACATTTACCGACTCCTCTCTTGTATACACTCTTTGGAAAGTGATCTTTGTATTCATATGGAGGCCACATTTCTGTCCCTTTCTGCTGAAAACGAGGACTGACAATGCAACATTAATCTGTCAGCAGATTTGTCCCTATGACACTGGCTGACCTGTTACATGTGCACTTGGCAGCTGAAGACATCTGTGTTGGTCGCATGTTCATATGTGGCTGCATTGCTGAGAAAAATGATGTTTTATTATATGCAAATGAACCTCTAGGAGCAACGGGGGTGTTGCCATTACACCTAAAGGCTCTGCTCTTTCTGCAATTGCTGCTCCATCTGCACTTTGACAAGGCCAGGCAGTGTATATATGTAATCACGCCTGTCTCTGACTTCTCCTAAATTCTCGTGCTGCATAGTACAGGAAAGAGGCTTACTAGCAGTTCTCTTCTGTACTTTTGAGCCTCTTTCCTGTACTGTGTCTGTGCCGGATACTGAAGTGCACAGCATGAGACTATAGGAGAGATCAGGGCCAGGTATGATGATGCTTACACTGCCTCGCCCCAATCAATCAAAGTGTAGAGGACGCGGCAGTTGCAGAGAGAGCAGAGCCTCTAGGTGTATCGGTAACACCCCCATTGCTCCTAGAGGTTCATATTAAAACATCATTTTTATCAGCTGCCAAGCGCACATGTAACAGGTCAGCCAGTGTCATAGGTACAAATCTGCTGACAGATGACCTGTTAAATATCCTACAACTCCCCTACAACCGCGGACATCCGAATAATAATATTTTACTTATGTAGCGCTTTACAAATTCATAGGGTTCACGTACAAACCAAAGTAATAAGCCCTGCTCACAAGAGCTTACAATCTATGAGGAATTGGGGGTGACACATATAAGGTAGTTGATTATAAGTAGGATTTGAGCCACAATTCTACTGAAAGGAGTGGTGCCGGCCGATCTCCTTCGAGTTTGGGACTGTTAGAGGATCGAGTTAAGGCCAGAGGAGTTGGGGGGGGGGGGGGGGAGGTTATTTTAGGAAGCTTGATAAGCCTGCCTGGAAAGATGTGTTTTTAGGGCACGTTTGAAGGTCGGAAAGTTCTGAATTGACCTAATATTCCGGGGCACAGTATTCCAAAGAGTAGGTGCAGCTCGAGAAAAGTCTTGAGTGAGAGGTAAGAATTATGGAGGATATTAATCTTAGGTCACTAACAGAACGGAGAGCACGAGTAGGGTGGTAGACGGAGATGAGGGAAGTGATGTATGGAGGGGCAGCACTGTGGAGAGCTTTGTGGGTGAGGGTGAGAAGTTTGAACTGTATTCTGTGGTGGATGGGCAACCAGTGAAGTGACTGGCATAGACTAGTAGCATCAGTGTAGTGGGAGGATGGATAGATGAGCCTGGCTACAGCATTTAGGACAGACTGAAGGGGGGAGAGTTTAGAGAGAGGGAGACCGATTAGTAATGCGTTGCAGTAGTCAAGACGAGAATGAATCAAGGCAACCACAAGAGTTTTTGCCGTTTCCACTGTAAGAAAAGGGCGGATTCTGGCAATGTTCTTGAGGTGCAGGCCATGTAAGTGTTGAATATGGGGAACAAAGGAAAGATCGGAGTCAAATGTGGCCCCAAGACAGCTGTGCGCGTTGCACAGGAGTTATGATAGTGCCACAGACCGAAATTGAAATATCAAGTTTAGGTGGGTTAGTAGATGGGGGATAGACAAGAAGTAATAAATGTAGACTGTTTGTACATCACACCTATGTCCACGGTTCTGTTAGTGTGTAACATGGGCATAACCTAGATTTCCATAGCTGTATAAGGATCAGTAAGACCCAGAGATTGTAATGTCGTATTTTATGTGGTGTATAAAATATTTAGTCCCATGTTGCATCATTGCAGTTACATTGTGCCACTTTTTATACGCCTAACCTGTTCATTTCTGTCTCTCCTGTGCAGATACCGTAGCGAGAAGATGACAATGAGCTATGCCGAGTACCTTTCCCACCGTCAGCACCACCACTTTCAAAATGGCATCGGGCACCCCCTCCCACCATACAACCATTATTCCTGACACTGAGCCGCATGACCAGTCACTAGACCTCTCAGCAGAACTCTTCCCAGGGGACCCAGCTCCCTCTTGGTCTAGCTATCTCTATTACTGTACCATTTTATGATGATTGTTTCCGTTGTCCTGTTTAGACTTTGCTTTTTATGGCAACGCTAACCAGGGCAACGGGTGGGAAGACATATTAAGTACCCACAATGTTTTTTTTTTTTTCCTATTTTTTATTAGAATTGTTTTGAGCTACTGAGTTTTTTTGCAGCATATACATATTCTTTTTTCTTTTACATTTACTTCTTACATTATTTTACAGTTTGTGTTTTGCTAACCTATATCCCTACTGATCAGGGTTTCTCAATGAATGTGGATGGAAGGACGTGTTAAATAATGAAGGGTCTGTGATTGGCATAAGGATAGGAGTTCTATGTGCGTGCTTAGCTAGTTAGTGTCTGGTACATATCATTAGGTCCTTGTATTTTTCTTTTTATCAGTTTAACCTCATGTACACGACCATGTCTGCAAACCACGGACCCGCAAAATCCGGATCACTTCTATGTGCACTCCGCGTTTTTCTGACTTCTCATCTGCCATGTGGACCAGATTAGGACAAGTTCTATAATTTGTGGAATGGCCATGTGGATCCGCAAAAAATACGGATGTGAGCATGGCCCCATAGAAATGAATGGGTCTGTCTTCTATCCACTAAAAGCAGATGGCACACAGAAGAAAAATATGGTCGTGTGCATGAGGCCTTACCCTTTTACGAGTCAGCTTTTGTTGTCTCACATGTCTTGGTGTTCATATAATAGGATGTTAGGGGTTTTCTTGGCATTTCCATTGATTTTCAAAGTCTGTTCAGAATTTCAGGTCATAGATTCACCTATCCATCAGTTGCTCATTAAGTTAATATTGTTGAATTTTTAAATTTTTGTGTTTGGCTGTGACCTAAAACTATAATGGCAGCACAAGACATAGAGGCATATGATGGAACGCTGTATTTGTATCGGTCAGATGTTTTCAACCCTACCTCAGAATTGCCTTGCAGTGTTAGATAACATACATTTACATGATTGATGTTTTTTTGCTCTTGCTTTAATGCACAGTGTTCTACCTATCTGGTGTAAGTTCCATCATCTGTCACATCCAAAATATGCATCTCTACCTTACAATCTTTGTGAATGCCAAGGGGGCTCCATGCTACTAAAAGCTTCTGTCACTGCTAAATTGTATCGATGGCCACTTTGAAGAATGGCATCCTGGGTTCAGACTGGCCCAACTATGGTAGCAGCGGGCTGTGTCTAGATAAAAAGGCTACATCTTTGGTATCCAAGTTGTAATATGACTACCATTGAGCTGGAGCCAGACTTCCTGCTTAAGGAAATTGCTGGGAGCTTTAAATTTGGAAGGACTGTGAGCAGGGTGTCTACTCATTGGCATGGAATGTGCTTTTTATAGAAATCTAACTTTACTTTTCTCCTGCTCAAGTGCCATTAGCCTTATCATAGCTTTACAGATCTCTCAAGCACAGAGTTGCTAGACATTGTCATCGCAGTGAGCACGGTTACGGGTGACGTCTAATGTTGGAACGGTGGAGATAAGCTCAGCTGGCCACTTTTGAAAGCAGAATTCGCATGCTGGAACCATTAACTTTTATATAAAGAACATTGTAGTAGAGTTGATGCTCACAGTAGGAGACTTCTAGATTAGCTTGTGAGATATAGCAGCCAGGGTTTAACCTCATTGTAGTCAGAGGCTTGACTCTTGACACTGGTGGGTGACTCTTCAGCGTTTCCTTCATCCACATCATTTGCTTGAAAATTGGCAATCCTCACTGCTGCTGACAAGAGTAGCATGGATCCTTTCCCCTTTTGGATGCCTTAAATAATTCACATGCTGCCAGCACATACTACAGAGTAGATTTTGGTGTCTGAGCAGCTTCCAAAGTTTGTCAGACCATAACATTGTAGGTTCTCTTGGCAACAGGAGAAACCAGGAATGTCATTTTTGTTTTTTTTTATCCCTCTGTAACCCCCCACCCCTTCTCTCCATACTCAGGTGTACACAGTAAAAAATCTTATTTTTATATTTTTTTTTTACCCTTTGTATGATGCAACATTGAGGGGGAGCCACAAAGTAGTGTCTCCTACAGAGAGGTTTCTACTGACATCCCCTCACCTTAGATTTTGTTTTATACCCATTAAACAAAGTGAGCACAAGTGAAATCATGGTTTTTGCTGCAAAAAATCTGTTCTTTTTACCAATACTGGCACAGCAAAACTTTTTGATTTTTGTTGGCGCAGGTTTTTTTTTTTTTTTTTTGTCATGAATGAGCTTTAGAATTTACTTTCTATTTTTAAACTCTATGTATTTAAAGGTGCTAATCATCCTTGCACAAGGTCCCGTGACTGGTCATGCCAACTCCAAGATCATATCAGATTTTTTACTAATACTCGATATATGCAGATGTTCTACAGATGTTTCTTACTTGTGTAATAATGAGATATTGATGAATTGCCAATCCTGCAGGTTTTGATAGTACAAGGTCAGCAATACTTCCCAGCATGGCTTAGGGGAGATTGAAAAACCACAAAAAAGGATTGTTTGTGTGTCCTTTTGTATACAGCTTAGTGCAAAAATGCGTCTCTTAGTAGCTGTTAATTATCTTTAAAAAAAATGTCTAAAGATTGTTATGCAACTGGGATGGTGCAATCTGCAGCAAAAAAGATACTTGAAACCCAGATTTACTAAGACTCAAAGTTCAGTTCTAATGCGTTAGTCCCGATATTTGACATCCCGTCCTTCACATTGCACAAGCAGGGTGAGATCTCTTTTGCGTTTTGCCAAAATCCTCACTCGATGGTTGGTAGTCACCTGAGTTTTATCCCTGTCTGCCATCACTCGGTTAAAACAATCATTTTTTAATTAAATTTCGCCTGATGAACATTTGTTTTGGTTGAAATCGTCCCTTTTGATCAACTTAATATGTACTGGTACTGTAAAAGGATTCCGTCACCAACAACCTCCCTATCACACGATTTGCATAGACACATAGCTGTGGATCATCTGATTAAAACTGTTTTCTTTTGTCGATGCGAGGCTCCATTCACAATTGCTCTTGTTGCACTCAAGCTCTACCAATTTCCTTGACCAGCACCTCCATCGCTGTCAATCAAAGCAGTGAGAATATTTAAAAAAAAAAGTATCATAACTTGGGAACGGAGCCTCACATCAACAAAAGTAAAACCACTTTTTGACCAGGTGAACCACAGCTATGTGTCTATGCAGACAATTTGATATTGAGGTTGCTGGTGACATAATCCCTTTAACATTTACACAGCTCTAGGAGTTGAAGGAAGAATACATTTGGGTTATCTACATTCACATCTGATTTTCTTTTTGGAATTTGGTTTTAAATCGTTGTATTTAGTCCTGTTGAGTTGATGAGCTATAGTCTACAAGATAAACTGCAATGCGGATTTTTTCTTTTTTAGAGTGTCTGTCGGCAGTTTTGACCATGCTAAACTGCTGACAGCTGTAGATAAAATTCTACAAAAACTAGAACACAGAGTTGTATCAATATGAACTTTTATTTTTGCCAGGTTCTGCTGCTTCGTGCTCAGGAGCCAAAACTTCCTTGTGAAGTGCTCTCTTCCTTCCTTCTTCACTGAGTGACAGCTGGAGCATCCAACCAGGAGATCCCTACAGCTGTTCCCCTGAACAGAGGAGAGGTGCTTTGAAGCAACTCATTGGTGAGATCACTTTACAGTGAAGGTCTGCCTCCTGAGCACTTGCAGAAGCAGAATAAAAGTTTATATTCTCACTACTACTGATATTTTTCACAAAAGATATGTTTGTACTGCATTCAGCAGTTTAGCATGGTCAGAACTGCCGACAAAGGGGTTGTCCCCTCTTGCCATTACTAAAGAGAGATGGGACTAAGCTTTGACCACCAAGTGCCGCGGCATCAGCGGAGCAGCCCACCACTCCGCTCTTTCAGTAACTCCGATTGCAGTGCAATGAAATGGCAAAGTGCTGGCCCGGTCCTGTTTCCCAGGCGCTTAGTCCTTAGTAACGGCGAGATGGAACTACCCGTTTACTGCTTTGCACCTCCAGTAATGCATATAACTTGTATAAAATGGCTTCACATTCATCCATGTAAACATTCAGAAGCATACGTTTTTTTTCCTCTTCTAATGCATTTCATACCAGTGAATCCAGCTATGCAATTGCATTCACCACTAAACCTTTCTTTTAATTTTGATTTTATGTACGTTGCTTCGTTATTACACAATATTTTAGGTTCCTTTTGAGTATTTCTTTTATTTAAATCCAAAAGACTCCACAACCTTCAGATATTTTAGAAGCACATTGAACCATGTAGCTGGAATAACTTAGTTTTCATGTTTTAATCTAATCTTGCAGAGAATGTATGCATTTTAATCCATGTTTTTGTCATACATTATGGAAAACCACATGTCTGCTGTGACAAATATGTTCTCAAACTCCTCTGTCATGTTTTGTCACCTTTTAGTTTTTGGCTGGTCCTGCGGCTGCCATCTTTGTCTTCACAGTTGTGCTGCTTGCCTATGAGATTTAAATATGTTTGGCAGAAGACTTCATACTGTTCATACAGGTTTTGCACCATCTTGAGTTGGTTATTAATTGTCCTTCAGTACAAAACCAAGCTGCTAAAGAAAGGCTGCTGTGTTATGCAATGATAATAAAGGTCTCTGCTTTATACAGTGCATACACGAAAAGCATAGACAAATGCCAGTGTCTGCAACTCCTCCATAGTTATTAGGAAGACCCTGAGCAGCACGACTACATCTAGACCGATGCACCTCTCACTTGTATAACACTCTACTTAGTGCTCGTCTTCAATTGTGCAGGTTTCTTAAAAATTAACAAATAGTAAATCTGTCTGAGATAGATTTCATCTCTTGTATGTTAGACCAAACCAAAGAAACCTCTGGCCATACTTTAAATGCTGCTCCTTAAAGCCTTTTCGTTCTATCAAACAATCCTGCAGGATTATAATGTGTTATTTTTTTTTTTCTTTTTATTTTTTGTACAGTTTCTAACAGATTTTTTTTTCTAGTGATGTTTAAGTGAATCAAGTTTATTTGAGGAGACTGGAAAAATGCATCCTCTGTATAAATAAACTGATAACTTTTTTTTTCCCTGTTCATTCTTTTGTCTAAGGAGCCCTTCTTGTGTGCCTCTGAGAATTAAAGGGTTCCATGTTACATTCATTCTTAAGACCAGCAAAGATTCTTTCTATAAGAAGATTCTTTTTTTTTTTTCTTTTCCTTTTTATATTACTGTTCCGGGAAAAAAAAGGTTAAAAAATTATATATATATATATAAATATAAACACTTTGCGCTGGACCCAGTAACTAAGCTGGTTGAAAAACGCACTGAGAAAATGAACTTATGTTTGAAACTTTTGTATAAAACATACAATGACTGTTTTTGTATATCAAAGTTGATTCTTTTTTCAGAAATTTTTTGGGATCTAGTTTCTAAGTTTAGTGTTTTTATATGTTACAGAAGAAATTGCTTTGACTACATCACCAGCTTGATGTCAATGCATTGGTGATCACCTTCACAGCTCAAGATCCTCGGAATGCATTGTAGAGCAATGTCTTGTGGGCTTCTTCAGCTACGAAGGACCTATATGAAACGGGCCACGTGGCTGCCTGGCGTAGCTGCGCCCCAGTAATTTCTCTTATTAACTTGATTACAAATTACAATAATGACAGAGTACATGCCCCTCTCCTTTCCATTATACTAGATCCTTCCCTCCACATATAGTTGCTATTAGTGTGAAACTGTTATAATGGGCATTTTATTACGATAGGTAAGGTTAAAAAAAAGGTAAAAATGGAGAAAAAGGCAAAAAAAAAATCTATATATAGAAGGTTATTTGTGGGTCTGTGAGCTATGGCTGTGGAAAGATATTGTAGTAGTTTTAACACTATTGTTACCTTTTAAATTACCCAAATAAAATATGGAAAAAGACTGTCAGCTGCTGTTTTTGACTTTTATTTTGTGACTCTTTCGGTTGAGTTTGTGAAATCTTACACTTGGAGGGGTTTTCCAGGAGTTTATTGTTGATGGTCTGTCCTCAGGATAGATCATTAGAGGCTGTGGCACTCCTGTGAGCACTGCGGTCCTTTCCTAGGCCAGTGCCGTTATATTAATTGGTCTTGGCTTATGCCGCTCAAGTGAATGGGCTGGCTGGGCTGCAATACCAAGCACATTCGCTATACAAAGTACAACACTGCCCGTGGTTTTCCATGAGACGGCTGCAGCACCCACTAGAGCTCTACAGTCTCTTCAAATAGCTTATCAAGTGGGGTCTCGGGAGTCGGATCCCCACCAATCTGACATTGATGACCTAGCCTGAGTACAGGTCATCAATGCTGAACTCCCAGAGAACCCCTTCAACACTTGGAAGACAGAAGTAATGAAGGATGCTTGAAGATCTGTGAGTACTGATATGATTATTGTTGCAGATGACCATTCCAAGATGCCTATACACATTAGATTAAATTTGCCTAAGCCCATGGTTTACAGCTGAACCATCTAATTATCTGATACGTATGGGGCCTGCAGATGTCAGGGGAAAAATATTCAACATGTTCCCATGAGAGGAAAGGCACTTCCAGATGGGAAGGGGGTTCTGGCCCCAACTTGTTCTCCTCTCCCCACTGAAAACACATGCACACACATGGGGAAGTCAGGAGGAACAGCTCTTGACCAAATGATTGCGCCGACGTTCTGCAGAAACAAAAATTGGAATGTGTAACACCCATGTCAAAATCAACCTCTGGCATATATTTTTATGTTGTGTGTAAACTAAGGCTTAAAGGGAACCTGTCACACTGAACATGGTGTCTGAGCTGCATAATTACAGCTAATTATACAATTACTTCAAGGCTGTGACAAAGTAAAATATACATACAGATTTATTATCCTAATGAAAATAGCTGGGTGAGGTAGTGTTTATCACAAGACCCAGGGATGTATGGTCTTATTTTGCAGGCAATCCTCCACAGACAACCAAGGTATGAAAAATAGCTCATACCAGCAAAATCGGAGCCCCCCCTCATCTGTACTGGGCACGGTTTCAGTGCTTTTTGCCAATACATACCAAGCAAGTTACAGGTTTGATATGAATTATTTTGCCTATGGAAAATACAAAGTGAAGCAGAGTCATATATAGTGTCCATGACAGAAAAATCACTATACAATAAAAGCTAAACAAAAGTTCTGGAAAATCTCATACAGTTTAAGTAGATCTTTACAAATTTTCAAAGTCATTTTTTATTTTGTGGCATCTGAATGCTATGACACTAATGCCAGGTCTTTAGTTTTGTTTTTTCCCCTTACCTTGCTCAATCTGTAACATGCAGTATGGGATACAGATGCATGTAAGCCCTTGAAGCAGCTGTAGTCACTCTCTGGCAGGGATGGCCAACCTGCGGGTCTCCAGCTGTTGTAAAACTACAATTCCCACGATGCCCTGCTGTAGGCAGTCTGGGCATGCTGGGAGTGGTAGTTTTGCAACAGCTGGAGAGCCGCAGGTTGGCCATCCCTGCTCTATAGCGTTACCTGCCTCAGTCATGTTATGACCACTTCCTACTTTTGATGTCAGCAGTGTGTAGTTCATGAAGGAAGTCACGTTTTGTGAGCTGGCTTGGTGGTATATAAGGTGTGTGATAGGCTGTCTGCACACACTTCCCTTGCTGCTGTCATGGATAAAAGGGGCGATCTATCAAAAAGGAATTATTGAATATTGGGGCAAGGGTGGCAGTCTTTCTGAAACTGCGCAGTTTGTGAACTATTCGCATTCTGTTGTGGTGAAAGTGTATCGGTAGTGGACAAATGGCACCATTGTGAATAAGCGACATAAAAACTGTGGAGCAACGTGATGGATAGGAGAGGTGAACGTCGGCTACTAAGGTGCGTGAGAATGGACCAGCACAGTACAGTGGAGCAGATTACCGCCAAAATGAACCAAGGGGCTACCAGACGTGTCTAAAGCAACAGTTCAGTAAACCCTACTGCATATGGTGCTCAGACACATGGTCACTGCACCTTTGCTAACCAAGTGCCATCAGCAGAAATGGCTTCAAGTTTTGCAGCAGTATCAGAATCGGACCTCTGCCGATTGGCAAAGGGCTGTCTTCTCCGATGAGTCACATTTTCAGTTTCATCAAATGGATGTACATTGCTATGTCAGGTGAGAAACAGAGAACAACTTGCAACCAGTGCAGAAATAACACAAGCTGGTGGCGGCAGAGTTGGAGTCTGGAGAATGCTTTTGTGGCATTCTCTGGGCCTATTCATCCAAGTGGAAGGCCCTCAACCAATTTGAGTATGAATCCATACTTGCCGATCCTGTACACTCATACATGCTGATTGTGTGCCCTGGGGTGGATGGGATATTCCAGCAAGACAATGCGACATGTCACATGAATAGAAATGTCCAAGATTGGTTGGAAGAGCATGTCCAAGACTTACAAGTACTACCCTTGTCCTAAAATTCCCCAGACTTGAACACAAATAAGCATCTGTGGACCACCTCAATCATCGTGTTCGCTCTATGGATCCCCACTACCTACCAGGACCTTATGGAGTCTCTCCCAGCCTGTCTAGCTGCTGTCTGTGATGCACACGGAGGTTACTGTAGATATTAGCTGGTGTTCATAATGTGACTTGACTGTTTAAAACCCTGGACATATTTTAGTCCATATTATAAGCTGTGACCCATCTTTATCTCTCCTGTGTAATTCAGGAGCAACTGTATAGAGAAGATAGGGCAAATCTAGCATTAAAAATGGTAAGATTCCAGCATAAGGCCATGTCTTTGGGGCGATTGCCCTACTTTCCAAGAAGGGTATACTAAGAGTAGATAGAGGGACTAATGGCAATGGTGGTAACCATGTGGCAACAGATACTGAGTATTAGGACATGCGAACCACAGAGTATCCCAATATAAAGTTTGGAGCTGTTTTACATATTTATGGTGTAATTTAAAATTTTGGATGAAACCTACTTTAGGCACTCCTATTTATTGTATTTTGAAGAAAGAATTTTTAAAGGAGTTGTCCCAAAAAGAACCCACGTTTTCTAGCCCCAGACAAAAAGCTATTTTGACATGGGAAAACTTGTTTTACTATACATTTACAATGAATTGCATGATAATGCATACATAAGTAGCTGCTCTCTGTTCTGAATCCTAGGGGGAGGAGTCCTGAGAAGGAGACCTCCTCTAATAGGACATACGGACTTGGTTTAGTTTAAAAAAAATATAGTATATTTATTGTTGCAGTAGGTTTGATTTTTTTTTTTTTTTTTTATATCTTTTTCTTGGTTGATCCTAAAACAATGATGTTCATGGGAGGCAATGTATGATGCTCTTTCCCTGACTAGCATCTTTTGTCCCCTTTTTTGACGTGATTAGCACATTATCTCATGTATATGGGGATGTCCTGATGGCAGCTGTCAGAAAAGAAGCAATCCTTTATGTTCACAAGAGATATGCCATTCCCCTCTCCCTGATGTGTGGGAGAGTTGGGAAGAATAGTGACTGACTGCAAGGGAGTAGCTATAGTGGAAACAGGGGAAGCAGCTGCTATGGGGCCCATCCAAGAGGAGGACTAGAAGATTTTATTGTCAGGACCCCCTCAACAGTATTATACAACCACATTATATACAGTGTAGGAAAATGACAGAGTGGCGCCTGGGCTTAGAGAGTGATCCTGACTAGCCACAGGAGTAGGGGGTTACATAGTCGGAGATTGCCAGGGGGGCTTCTCTTGCCCGTTCAAAAATCTGCTGAGGGGGCCAGTCATGTCTAGTTATGCCACTGATTGACTGCTTATTTTCAGATATCTAAAGATCATGCAAGCTACTGAAGAGGGAGTCAGACCCCCGAAATGTATCTGGCACATGCACTAAGGTGATTGTGTACCCACACATTACTGGCCGTTATCCACTATCTCAGCATCATATTAAAGGGCTTATCCAATACTAACACAGACCTTCCCATGTGGCCGAACTATGGTGGTTATCATACTTGGCTGATCCCTGCCGTTGGGTTTGGTCTCTGTCCCGTCCAGTCTGGTTCTTCCTCTCCCTGCAAACTATAAAGGGAATCCATCACCAGAACAGCCCTATTGAGCTAATCACGTGTGTACACTGGTCACACTGCCATGGATACTAAGCTGGTTCTTTTGAAGTTCATAATGGGTGTATTTATGTGAAAAAAAAACTTATAAAACGTATCTGACGCCATGAATATTGTCTTAGTGGAGTCACTAGGGCAGACCCATCGCTGAGTCACTGAATACTGGCGGCAGTCAGAGCTTGAAGCTTCTTTAGCATAGGGCAACATGATTTTGATACATTCAAACTGATCCATGATCCCTCGTATGCGATAAATAGGCCCAACACCCTGGTATGAGAAATATCCCCATATCAGGATTTTTGCACTTGTGGCTGGAATTCAGTACTCGGGGGTCATCTGACACACTGTCCACGTCTATTAGACCCAAAAAGAACAATTTTGCTTTCATCAGTCCACAAAATGTTGCACTATTTCTCTTTGGGAAGCTTTGCCTCACTTAATCATCTTCTGATTGTAGCAGTACTCTCTGGTAACTTCAGATCATCTTTGATATTTCTGGAGCTGATCATTGGCTGAGCCTTATCTTCGATCCATTCGAACAATAGTTCCCTGCTTCCTTCTGCGTCTTTCAGGTTTTGGTTTCCACTTCAAGGCACTTGAAATCATTTTAGCTGAGCATCCTATAATTTGCTGCACTTCTCAGTTTTTTTCGTCTGCAATCAACTTTTTAATCAAAGTATGTTCTTCTTCAGAACAATGTCTGGAATGACCCATTTCTCCCAGTATTTCAGAAGGAACGCGACCATGCTGCAGTCAAGTTAGGTACAGTGGTACAGGCTGCAGTGAGCTATAATTAAACTAATGAGGACTGCACTGTTTAGTCTGTCTGCATTAATAGCCACATGGCACATTCAATACTGTATGGCTATTACCAATGCAGACTGACTAAATAGTGTGGTCTCCATTAGTTTAGAGTAGCCCGTACAGCAGTGCGGTACTGCGCCATGCGGTCACACCCTAATAGCAATTTTTTTTTATACTTCTGGGGAATGAACAATTAGGAAATACCACTTAATAAACCAAATCAAAAAATTATACATTTTCAAAAACCTCCCAGCTTTTGCACGCTAGTTGTAGTAGTTGTAAATGGAAGGACATCAATTTGTTATAAATTCTGTTCAGTGATATTGGTCATATCTGTTTCTTTGCTTTCTGATTTACAAAAGTCACGAGATTGACTGCCTCCAGCCATATAGAATATGTATCTTCACAGGATGGGGTCACTGATGGACTGTTATTTAAGGGTGTTTATTCTGCTCTTGTGGGTGAAAATACTAAATGCTAGCTTGTCCAAGCTCCGGTATCTTATTACTTAGCCAACCTATTTCTATACTGCACCAGTAAAGCTGCAGAAAAGCCTATACTAAGATGACCCTGCGGGGATGTGGTCGCCTTATATTTCTGGTTGGTATGCAGGGACTCCTACACAGAAGCCACAGCACCTCTCAGTAATGGGGTGGCCAAGAATACCAGCCACAGAAAATGATTTAGTCTATATATTTTAAGCAAACTTTCAAAGAAAAAAACTAGAATTTGATATTACAGCATCTATGACAAAGTTTATAGCACTGTATACATTGGCTTACTCTCACTGTTTCCTACCCTTGCATTGCAGAATGTGACATGCCATTGATAGAGAAAACAATAGGACACTGTTCCAGTGGCTACAGCCTGTGAACTAGATGACCTGAGTCAGGGTAACTGAGTGAATAGAGCAAGATACAACTGGGCATAGGCTGCTGTGCAAGACTGGTGTTTAAAGGGAATGTGTCACCTACATTTTTTCCCGCCAGTTAAAACCAGAAATTGAAACCTTGACACCTACACGTATCCCTCTTTTAGGTTTTATTTCCTGAATGTGGAATGGCCATCTTGCCTAAGCTGTTAGCTTTTAGAGGAGTGTTTTACATCAGGCACACTGTGCTATAGACACAATGGACAGGAGGGGAGTCATTGATTTCTGCGGGAGGATTTTCTAGGCGGTCTCTGTGACCTGTGCAGAGGTAAAGGGGGAGAAGATAAGCTGTCACATTCAGCTATTATGAATGGTGGATCATGTGATGTGTGTGTGTGTGTGTATATATATATATATATATATATATATATTATATATATAGAGAGAGAGAGAGAGAGAGAGATATAGATATAGAGATATAGATATAGATATAGAATCTCTCTATGTGGTCTGGGCCAGATGGAAAAGAAAATTGAATGACTACAATCTAAGAATACATGCATCAAGTGTAAGTTATTGGATTTTACTGTACTGCACCTGTGTAAAATAATCAGACCTTTGATGATATCAACGGGAGGAGCCAAAGCAGGAAGACTGTACAGCCAGCACTGGTGTAGAGAGGTGTTTTTACTAAAGATGCTACGAGTGTGTGTGTATAGCAGAGCTGTATGTAACTGAACTGTGCAGGTAAGAGAGCTGTATGTGTGTATAGTAGAGCTGTATGTGTAGCAGAGCTGTATCTGTGTGTAGCACAGTTGTATGTGTGTAACGCAGTACTGTGTGTGTATAGTAGAGCTATGTGTGTATCAGAACTGTGTGTGTGTTGCAAACACTTTAAAATAATTTAGCAGAACAGCAAGCATGGTCGGGCGCAACAGCACAATAGAGACACATTTATTTGGATATGTACATTTAATGAGGTGACCACATGCACAATAGCTGGTTGTTACAATGCTCAGCAGTGGACACAGTAAGGGTTACAGGAGCTAACCAAAACTACCCCCTACACTACACCTTATAGTTACTTACCTTGATGTTCCACTTCTGTAAAACATCAGTAAACCACATTACCTTCAAAGAGGGCCTAGAAAGTATTTTTTCTGTTGTGTAAACCTGGGGTGTGCCTTATAGTCCATTGCGTCTTATAAAGTGAAAAATACGGTAGATATACTTGTGTGGTCGCTGCCACAATTCATTGGCATAGCTATAGGGGTCGCAGCGGTGACAGTTGCGACCGTCCCCTAAGTCAGGGGTCCACAGGACCCTCTTGTCAGTAGCGCACTGCTAATTACTGTACATTTCGCAGTGTGTCCTATAAAGTGAATACTAGTGAACTAGTCTGCAAGAGGTGGCGGAGTGAAGCGTATACTCATCCCTCCTCCCTGGTCTCCTCCGGGCTGTGCTGCACTGTCCTGACTGCTAACGGCATCAGGGTGTACAGTCATGGCCAAAAGTTTTGAGAATGATACAAATATTAATTTTTACAAAGTCTACTGCTTCAGTTTTTATAATGGCAATTTGCATATACTCCAGAATGTTATAAAGAGTGATCAGCTTAACAGCAATTACTTGCAAAGTCAATATTTGCCTAGAAAATGAACTTTATCCCCCAAAACACATTTCAACATCATTGCAGCCCTGCCTTAAAAGGACCAGCTAACATCGTTTCAGTGATTGCTCCATTAACACAGGTGTGGGTGTTAATGAGGACAGGGCTGGAGATCAATCTGTCATGATTAAGTAAGAATGACACCACTAGACACTTTAAAAGGAGGCTGGTGCTTGGCATCATTGTTTCTCTTCTGTTAACCATGATTATCTCTAAAGAAACACGTGCAGTCATCATTGCACTGCACAAAAATGGCCTAACAGGGAAGAGTATCGCAGCTAGAAAGATTGCACCTCAGTCAACAATCTATTGCATCATCAAGAACTTCAAGGAGAGAGGTTCCATTGTTGCCAAAAAGGCTCCAGGGCGCCCAAGAAAGACCACCAAGCGCCAGGACCGTCTCTTAAAAGTGTTTCAGCTGCGGGATCGGGCTACCAGCAGTGCAGAGCTTGCCTCAGGAATGGCAGCAGGCAGGTGTGAGTGCATCTGCACGCACTGTGAGGCGGAGACTCTTGGAGCAAGGCCTGGTCTCAAGGAGGGCAGCAAAGAAGCCACTTCTCTCCAGAAAAAACATCAGGGACAGACTGATACTTCTGCAAAAGGTACAGGGAGTGGACTGCTGAGGACTGGGGTAAAGTCATTTTCTCTGATGAATCCCCTTTTCGATTGTTTGGGACATCTGGAAAACAGCTTATTCGGAGAAGACGAGGTGAGCGCTACCACCAGTCTTGTCTCATGCCAACTGTAAAGCATCCTGAAACCATTCATGTGTGGGGTTGCTTCTCAGCCAAGGGAATCGGCTCTCTCACAGTCTTGCCTAAAAACACAGCCATGAATAAAGAATGGTACCAGAATGTCCTCCGACAGCAACTTCTCCCAACCGTCCAAGAGCAGTTTGGCGATCAACAATGCCTTTTCCAGCATGATGGAGCACCTTGCCATAAAGCAAAGGTGATAACTAAATGGCTCAGGGAACAAAACATAGAGATTTTGGGTCCATGGCCTGGAAACTCCCCAGATCTTAATCCCATTGAGAACTTGTGGTCAATCATCAAGAGACGGGTGGACAAACAAAAACCTACAAATTCTGACAAAATGCAAGAATGGACTGCTATCAGTCAGGATTTGGTCCAGAAGTTGATTGAGAGCATGCCAGGGAGAATTGCAGAGGTCCTGAAGAAGAAGGGTCAACACTGCAAATATTGACTTGCTGCATTAACTCATTCTAACTGTCAATATAAGCTTTTGTTACTCATAATATGATTGCAATTATATTTCTGTATGTGATAAAAACATCTGACAAACACACATAAAAACCAGAGGGCAGCAGATCATGTGCAAATATAATATTTGTGTCATTCTCAAAACTTTTGGCCATGACTGTACAGCGTGCATATATGAAAATCTCTTGGAGGCACTGCGGAATTACGGAACTGCGGAATTGAGACGATAAGTGCAACAGGAAGTCGATTGTGTATGCCTGTTTGTGAACAAGACGGCAATGGAGAGAGAAAGCATGAGGCGCCAAATACACATGCATTGTGATCAGCGTTGGTGAAATAATTAAAGGTGGGGTAAGGCTCCATTCACATGACCGTATATATTCCGTGTCCGTATAAAAACGGAACGGAAGACATACGCAAAGTCTTCCGTAGTGTTCCATAATTTTGCGGACCCATTGACTGTAATGGGGCTACGGACGTGTTTTGCGGCCAAGTATAGGACATGTTTCCTTTTTTTGCAGGAGAACTTCCGTAATATACGGATACGGAATGCACACGGTGTGCATTCCGCATTTTTTTCTCCTATGGAAAAATGAATGGGTCCGTATGGCTCCGCATCTTATCCGCAAAAATGCGGATAAGATATGGAAATGAACATACGGTCGTGTGAATGGGGCCTTAGTGCACAACCCGAACACCACAAACAAATCACTACAGATTGAAAGCGAACATTCAAGGTAAATCCACTATGATTTTATAGATCTATGTATCTATAGATCAATGAATTTATATTTGCACTTTAAAGACACTTGGATTTACTATAATAAAACAATCTCTGGAAGTAATATATGTTTAATGTTCCTTTCCTTGGGCTATATAAGGAGAAACCTAAAAGACATTGAATGGAACTGTGAATAGAGCTTAAACACCTTGAAGAAACAGTGACTTTATGTGAACTGTTTATGCTTTTTTTGCACATAGTAAAGCATTTTTTTTGCCTAGTGAAGAAGTGCCAGATACAATTAGTTAAATATCATTGTTTATTATAACATATTAATGTGGCTATGATTTTATATGTTTTTAGGAATTATGTATTGAAAAATATAATCATGGTGTGGATTTAGGGTTCATATAGGTATCAACTTTTACAAGTTTTATGGATTTATTGTTTTATTTATTGTAAATATTTTTTGCATTTTTTCTTGAGTTTTTTAGTGTTATTAAATATATTTGTACTTTTATTCAGTCCCGCAAGGAGTAGTGCCTATCTGGTTTTGTTACATTGTTAATACATTCTGGTGAACAGGATTGGGTGACCTGTCAGATAGTGCACCTTCGTTCATCCATTATTCAGTGGTGTGAGCCACCAATTATTCATTCTTATTATTTAGTTCCTATTTAGTGGTATTGTAGTGGGTCCTGGTGTGGCGTTACCTGGTTTGAAGAGACCACTCAGTCCTCAGATGTCCCTTAACCCTTAAGCCACGCTTCTAACATAGGACTCAAATTTATCACTTGCTTCCCATTCATTTCTCACAGCTTATACACTCCCTCCCTGCCACAATGACCTCTGCACAGATCACGGAGCATGTCCAGAAAACTCCCCCCAAAGAAGTTGATGTGTCCCCTCCAGTCGTATGTGCCTATGGACCTATGTGGCTGCTATAAGGGGTTTAAGGTGTTGGCCAGAATTGGAAAAACATGGCTGCTTTATTCCAAAAACACTTGTGGGTTGTGTCTGGAAAAGCTTAATGCAGCTCAGAGCCTGTGAAGTGCACTCCAAACACAACCTGTGGACACGTGTGCTGCTGTTTTAGGATGAAAACAGGCATGTTTTCTAGTCTTGGAAAAATCCTTTAACAGCTGAGGCAAGATGGCTTCTCCATAATTTTGTGTAGAAAAAAAAAAACAAAAAAATTCTTCAATCAGAAACACAGATAGACAAAAAGAATTTCAGTATGTAGTTTTAATTGGTTACAAAAAGATACGCTGCATATATTCCTATTTATGTAGTTGATACTGCTACATGTCATCAGTATCAACCCTACTAAACCAGACACTGCCATGTAGGGTTGATCCTGCAAATGAAAATTATACATGTCTTGTGAAAATTGAATGCAGCATTCCAGAGAAAAAAAGACTTCGGCTTTGTTCACACGGCCGTTGTGCGGCCCGCATACGATAGGTCCGCAATACACAGGCACCAGCTGTGTGCACCCCGCATCACGGATCATGGAGCCATTCACTTGAGTGGGTCCGCCAATCATGGACATGCGGTGTGGAACGGAGGCACGGATCAGAACTCCATGGAAGGCACTACGGAGTGCTTCCATGGTGTTTCTGTCTGTGCCTCCGCACCATTGAAGTGAATGGGTCCGCGATCTGCATGCAGAAGCCCCACGGTCGGTGCCCCTGCATTGTGGACCGCAATTTGCGGTCCGCAGCACGGGCACGGCCAGCCAACGGCCATGTGAACAAGCCCTTATTCTGTATGTAAATGAGAGCTTCAGAGCACTGAGAGGTTTGGCCAGCACTGGAAAGCTGGTGCACCTAGGGGCTAGGCCCCGCCCTTCGATGCACTGATGTCCTAATTTGCATAAAGAATAAATTATTATTTCTCATAAATGCCACAAATGATTTTCACAAGACAGGTATCATTTTAATTAGAAGGATCAACCGTATGAGGCAATAGGTCAGGCTTAATAGGGTTGATACTTCTTGCACGCATCTGGCAAAATAGATGCGTGCAAGAGAATTCTGCATAAGTTTTTTGTGAAAATGGCAATAAATATTTGATTGGTGGGGGCCAATAGAGTTGAATGGAGCTACTGCTCCATTTAACTCTATAGGACTGCCGGAGATAGCCAAATACTCGCTATCCCAAGCAGTGCCATACAGCTGAACGGAGTGGTAGTGTGCATTCTGGACTGCTGCTCCATTCATATAGGGAAGAAGATGACAATACAGGATTCTCAGTCTCTTGATTGATGTGAGGACCAAGCAGTTGGATCACCAGTGATCTAGTACATATACCCTATTGATTGGATACAAGATGAACTACTGTTATTGGAATTCCCCTTTAAATTACATGCTTGCTGTCAGTTTCTGGGGTTGGCCCCATAGCTGTGCTGTAATAGTAAGTAGGACTGGCCTTAATGGTGTGCGACCACACAGCTACATTACCCTGGATTTCTGAAGGGGAGCCAGCTGGTCTCCTTTGCTGGGCACCCAGTCACCAAGTTGTTTCACCTGGTTTCCAAGTGCCCCTGCCAGGCCTGGACTGGTAAAGCAGTAACTACCCTAATACAAAACCAGCATCATCAGTGCATTTGGAGGCTTGGAAAGCTCAAAGACAATAGTGTAGTTCCAAGATTAGGTGTGTACAGGACCTGTGATGACATCATCCTTCCAACTCCAGCTTCACTGCTGCAAGTCCCCAAGAGAGGCAAGACATTTAAGAGGAGGACAGTGCTGCTGCCTTTGGGGAGGGGTTGTCAGAAGACTATGTTGCTTCGGGGGGAGGGACTGTCTGGGACAATGCTTCTTCCAGTGGGGGAAGGTTGTCAGAAGACTGATACTGCCAGTAGGGAGGGACTGTCAGGGGACAATGCTGCTGCCAGTGGACGAAGGTTGTCAGGGGACCAATTCTACTGCCAGTGGGGGAGAATTTGTCAGATGACAATGCTGCTGCCAGTTGGGGAGGGACTGTCATGAGACAATGCTGCTTCCCAGTGGGGGAAGGTTATCAGGGGACCATGCTACTGCCAGGGAGGAAGGGTTGTCAGAGACTGATGCTGCCAGTCAGGGGAGGGGTTGTCAGGGGACAATAATGCTGCCATTGTGAGATGGGTGGCCAGGGGAACATAACAGCTGCCTGAGGAAAGGGTTGTGGAGGGGACAATAATGCTGGTTATTTTTGTACTTCATGGGGGTATTTATTTGCACTACTGGAGAGATATTTTGGTGTTGGTACTGTGGTATTTGGCACTGCTGGAAGGTATTTTACACTACACTACACTGTGGTATGGGATGCTGCGCTTGAAGGTATTTGAGCGTTATCATGTTATGTGGCGCTAAGGGGGAGGTAACTGTATGTCTCTTAACATGTGATTAGGTGTTTGTGTTCCAATTTTATTTTCCTTTTTTTGTATTCATGGTTTACATAGGGGCATGGCCAAGTAAATCAATTCACTGCTGCGTGGCATTGCGCATCATTTTATGCAATAGTAGGCTAGTGGGGTTTGTGTGCCAGGCCTGTTTAATAATCTTAGTCCAGCCCTGGCCCCTTCACCGAATCGTCTACAGGACGCTGATATAATTGATTATTTGATGCCATCCAATGGCCACTGCTCTCATCAGCAGCAGGTGTGATGTTGCGACATCATCTCACCTTCTGAAATAGGCAGGAGACTAGAAACCGCACAGGTCGAGGATAATTCCCTTGCTGGGGAATCAGCCTATGCGCTGTCTGGCTCAGCTCAGCTGGCACGAAGATCACTGCATTGTACCTACTGCTGGGGAGAGCAGGATGTTCTCCATTCATCGTCGGAACAGGGGTAGGTGAGTATTACATTTTTTATTTTATTAACACTAAGAGGGCAACATTCTTGTAAGGAGGGCACTAAGGGGGAGTTTTACTGTGTAGGAGCACTAAAGGAGTGTTTTACTTTTTGGGGGCACTAAGGTCTCTTTTTACTGTATAAGGGCACTACATGGCAATTTACTATTTGGGGGCGCTATGGTGTCATTTTACTGTGTAATGGCACTAAGTGGGCATTTTACTGTACAGGGGCAATTACATGTTAGAGGAGTAAGTCACAAAATTGTAAACATTTATTCTGGCACTGAGTGTATGATTAGTACTGTAGTCACTCGTATTGTCTATAGCATGATAATGGGTCGAACAGCATTCTGTTTCATGAGACTACAACTCCCAGCATACCTTTACACATGTTCAAGCCATACTGGGACCTGTAGTTTCACACTTTACGTAGTCACAATTTGCCTAGTCAGGTTAGGCCTTGCCATATATCTGCATTGAGCTGTTGGTGTATATATGTATCATGCTTGGTTCTGGTGCTGTACTTCTGTAATGAGCAGGGTCAGACTGGGGTTCCTTGAGCCCACCAGAGGAAATTATTCTCCATCTCAACCTCCATATCATCAATACAGTCTAATAGATTTTGATTTAAAGATATAGACCTTAATGGCAAGGGTTTTTTAGTTTCCTTTTTTCCTGGGCCCACTATGGTATCAGAGTCTGGGATCCGCTGGTGGGCCAGTCTGACACTGGTAATGAGCTTGGTTCTGGTGCTGTATTTATGTTATGAGCTTGCTCCTGCTGATGCATTTATATATGTGTATATGTGTTTAGTTCTTGTGTTGTATATATGTACTGAACTTAATTCTGGTACTGTATTTATGTAATGAGCTTGGTATGGCACCACTACCACTGCACATGAACAGTGTACTCTCCATTCACTCCTATGGGACTTCTGAAAACAACAGAGCCAGCTTTTGGCTATTTTCCCATCCCATAGCGATGAATGGAGGGGGTGGCTGCACATATGTGGCTTGCTTTCCACTCACTCCAGTTCTTGAGATAGCAGCTTCTAGAGGTGGGACTTATATCATTAGGATATGGCATATTCTATTGATATACTATGAATATCCCTGATGGGACAACCTCTTTAAGCATTAGTGGTGCATTTTTTTTCTCCATAAAATTGTTATATTTTAAAATTGCTGCTGCTAATTTGTTACGAAGGTGTGTGTTGGGGGAGGGGGTATTGTGACAAAAAGAGCTGGATTAGCACTTCATAGAAGTTTATAAACTCCTATATTATCGTGCATTGTATATTTACAGCCATCTATTACAGCTACAAATTCCTTTTAGTGAAGTAGATTTCTATCAGGTAGATTAATAGCACCTATCACATGAGAGCTAGCAGCCGAGACATCATTCTTTAATTCTTGTTCCATGCACTTTATTCCCACATCATTTGGGTACTATGATCTGCAGATAAAAGTGCTGCACATCAGAGCTGTGACTAAATGCTGCAGACAATGCTGAAGGGAAAGAACATTCATTATCTGCTTCATTGCTCATCCTTTTATTCTGCATATTTCATATTTTGGAAAGGTCATTTTCAAAATTCAGGTGTAACTTGGATGTTGTGTACCAAATTCTGACTATATAGGATCTGTATACGTTGTAAAATATGGTAAGTAGTATAATGAGCTCTGTCTTGAAGGATCAATTTACCTTTTCACATGTGGCTGGGTGTACTATAGGAGGCCACGTTCTTGTCACCTCTACATCCACTACAGCTACACAAACAAATCACTTTCCACTAACGTAATTCATCTGTGAAGTACATTAAACCGTGATAATAAATAAGCAATAAATGATGGGTAAATGGTTACGTAATAAATACATAGATGAAATCCACTAAAATCAAATATATGTGAATTCAATTGTGTGTATACCTATTAGTAGTTATTATGCTCTAACGACTCATTGAGACCAAACGGGACAAGGGAGTTGAAGCGGAAAATCCTTCCTGCAAAGGCGCTGGAAGGATTGTGGGACCCACTCTACGGGGGTTAATCTTAGAAGGGATGCATCGCCAGCGTAGGCATGTGCGAAGTGTCGGGAAACACTGTGTTTCATATACTTTTTTTTGGATATTTGAGTGATGTGAGTTGATGCGGTCCCTGAGGTTTTGTGTGGTACGACCTACATATTGAAGACCGCATGGGCATTGGAGCATATATACAACATTAGATGTTCCACAGTCCATGTGGTTCTGTAATAGGATCTTCTGGCCAGGATTGTTAATTGTGATTTCTTGAACCCTGTCACTTATGCTTAAAGAGGATCTTTCACCTCTCCTGACATGCCTGTTTTAATAGCTCCATGCATTCCCCACGTACTAACAATTCTGGAACATCTATTCTTATGGCTCTATGTTGTGCCAGTCCTTTATTATTTGCACTAGAAGTTATGACTGAATTGCTATTTGCCTTTAGTAAAGGAACAGAGGGGAGGTGACCAGTTGGGGGTGTGTCCTTGCACAGACTGACTCTAGCCAATCAGTGCTGTCATGTTCAGACTGTGCAGATACACGCCTCCAACTTGTTACCTCCCCTCTGTTCCCTTACTGAAGGCTAATAGCAATTCATTCATAACTTCTAGTGCAAATAATAAAGGAATGGCACAACATACAGACATAAGAATAGATGTTCCAGAATTGTTATTACATGGGGAATGCATGAAGCTATTAAAACAGGCATGTCAGGAGTGGTGAAAGGTCCTCTTTAAGCAGAATTTACAGCGTACATGCCCACATTTATAAGAACCTTTTGGTTTAAAATCAGGTGTTGAAGGTTTGGTGATGGTGGTATTGAATTTACGTAGCTTGAGGCAGGAAGGGGCTAAGAGTTGTTTTTAAGTCTTAGCTCTTCTAAATACGAGATTTGGCTGAGTAGTAATTTCATCACCAGGATCGGGTCTTTGCGTAGAATGGACCAATGTCGAAGTAATATTTCCCTTATTCTTGGGTGGGCTGAGTTGTAGCGTGTGGTAAAAATTATTGGTTTGGGAGGTTACGGTAGGATCCTTTTCGGCAGGGTTTATTTTTTGGGACTAGGCAACTGGATTGATTCCTCTTCTCAACTCTTTTAATTGAATCTAGGATCACGTCGTTCGGATAGCCCTTTTCTAAAAATCTAGATTTTAGGACTTCCAATTGTTCTTGCATCACTCTGTTAGTGGAACAGTTCCTTCGTATTCTTCTAATTTGGCCATAAGGGATATTGCGTTTCCACTTATGGTGATGACAGCTTTTATAGTCAAGGTAACTGTTTGCGTCCACTTTTTTAAAATATGTACTGGTTTCAATTTGATCGTGGACGATAGTTCCAAATCAAGGAAAATAGCAGTAATTAGATCGATGTGAGCAGTAAAAGTAAGGTTCTATTTATTCATATTCAGAGTCCTAATAAACTGATCTAAAATATCCTGTCCACCTTGCCATATAAGGATTATATCATTGATATAGTGTTTATAAAATATGATATACGGGTGATCTAAATGCCCAAAGTCCTCTTCGAAGCCCCCCATAAAAAGATTCGCATATGACGGGCGAACTTAGTCCCCATGGCTGTTCCCCTTGTCTGAATATAAAAAGTATTATTAAAAGTAAAATAATTATGAAGGAGAAAGAAATTGAATCTAATATAAAATCCTTTTGTGTTACGGGCATCAAAGAGTCAGTGGATAGAATTTTGTCAACTGCCCCAATCACTAGCTCATGGACAATATTGCTATATAATGCCGACACATCTAGTGTGACCCAGAGCATATCATTCGACCATTGGAAGTCTTTCAAAAGTGTGATGAGGTGACTTGAATCCCTAAGGTAATACCCGATATGATGGGCCTCCCAGGTGGATTTTCAAGGTTCTTATGAATCTTGGGAAGGAAATAGAAATGTGGAATAGAGGGATGTTCAATCAAGAGAAAGTTTCCCTCTTGTTTGTTCAGGATTTTTTGTGAATATCCTGACTGTATCAAAGCAGTTAGTTTCTTTTTGAAGTCACAGGTTGGGTCACCTTGTAAAGGTTGGTAATAGTTTGTATCTGAAAGGATATTAAGAGCTTCTCTATTATAATATTCGCCGTCCATAATGACGACTACTCCCCCTTTGTCGGCACTTTTTATAACTATATCTTCATTTTTTGCCAGACTTAAAATAGCTTTGCGTTGGTTCGTAGAAAGGTTATATTGGAGAGAGGGTTACTATCAATGTTTTCTTTGGAAAATACTTCTTTTAGGTCGTTTAGTACCAAATTATAGAATGTTTCCAAGTGGGGACCCCTGCTTTCAACTGGATAAAATATAGTTTTCGGCTTTAATTAGGAGTGGATCGGTGCATTCATCAACTCCTCTACTAATATTTCGATATCAGCGTCTGTGTCGTCCATACCGTTATTGGTTTGTACCAACGGGGTGGAGGTAGGATGTGCTCGATGTTTTTTTTTAACAAAAAGATGTCGCTGCAGCGTCAGTTTTCGGATGAATTGATTCAGATCCACAAATAATTCGAAAAGATCTGGACCACTGGAGGGACAGAAAGATAGGCCCTTACTCAATACTTCTATCTCTTCCTGTTTTAGAATATATTTGGACAGGTTGAAGATACCCCTGGATTTTAAAAAAAACTAGGTGGATCTGAGGGGATTAAGTCCGACGTGGTCTTGCTTTTTTGTGTACATGATTTTTGTTTCCCTCCTCCTCTACATCCTTGTTTTCTACGTTTTGTCTTTTTCTCCTTTTTGTTTGGCTCGATGTTGGGAGTGGGCTGTAAAAGAGGGTGATTTTCTCCTGTGGATGGACAGGAAGCGGAATCTTGGACCGGACTTGTAAATTCTGTGACAGTAGGGGTGTTAACAGTTGTATACTGGTGAAAACGGGAGATAAGAATATTAATAAATCAATATTTCTATTAAATATTAAGAATTAATATTCATAAATAATATTAATATTCTACCGTGAATATTAATATTTTCTATTAATAACGGCCATACCAATATTCACTCACGTGGCTATCAGTACGGTATTATTAATATGGTTACCTCCTATAATGTTCCGTTAAGGTACAATATTGACAATAGCGTCAGATTGGACTTCAACAATCAATATTATAATACAACACAGTCTCAACACACTCACGCTAGACTGTATTGTATTAATCTGTACCTTAACTGTAACGTTTCCCTGTTCCTTTACAACGTACTACTACAATTATATTATTACTGTGCTTGTATAACAGAAATGAAACAGTGCTAATAAAACAAGTTATTTATTATACACTATGCTAAAGTTACAAAAATCACACAATAAAACAATAATATAATAAACACCAACACCTACTTATTTTTCCCACCCACATTCACATACACACACCAATATACTTTTACCCTCCCCCCACCTATGGCTAACTTTCCCTAATCATGAAATGGAAGATTGGGGATGTAGTGCAGGGGTCAGGATCAGGGTAAGTATGGAGGCAGAAGGGAATTAGGGGTTCAGGATTGGTAGGAGAGAGAGAGAGAGAGAGAGGTTAGGGGCTCTTGGGATACTTAGACCAATCCTTGCTGGAGCTCTGTCATGGTGACCTTTCCCCCATCTTCCTTCAGGTGACTCATTCAGGAGACTGCCTTCTGTGGCCCCCACAGTTGGCTATATTGTATATCTAAGCCCCCTCCCCCTTCAGGTGAAAGCAGTGAGGTGTAGTGATACTAGCCTAACACCCCCTACAGGGAACCTTCTGCTGTTAGGCCACGGATCTCCGGCCATTGTAACACCCGCCTGAAAGTTCCTGCTATCAGTTTAAGATAGAGGGAAGTGCATCACACCTATTGAGACAAAAGGTCTATTGAACCATAGTTTAACATACCTATGATACTGTCAACCAGGGGCGTAGCTATAGGGGAAGCAGGGGAAGCGGCTGCTTTGGGGCCCAGACTCACAAGGGGCCCCCTCAGGAGGAATACTAAAAGATTTTATTGTCAGGCCCCCCTCAACAGTATTATACAATGACATTATATACAGTATATACATGTAGAAAACGGATGGAGCGGCTGCTGGGCCTCGTCTGAGAGAACAGTTTTGACCAGCCACAGGAGTAGGGGATGTGTGAGTTGGGGGTTGCGAAAAAGTTGCGAAGGGGGGGGCCCCCATCTAAAATTTGCTGTGGGGCCCGGTCAGTTGTAGTTACGCCACTGCTGTCAACATATGGCCCTATTGTCTTCCCCCATACCCCAGCAGGCATATGGCATTCCTGCAGGAGGGGGGCTTTGAATAGAGTGAAGTGAATACTATGTATCTTGGCCTTCTCACTACTGGGATTAAATATATATATATATATATATATATATATATATATATATATATAGGGGCAAATATGGGGAAACTCTTCCCCCTGTAACAACTGGATACAGTTGGGCGTAGTGGGGTGGGGGCTGGAGATAATTGGTTTAGTGGGGGATTCTCTGATAAATGTAGGGGTAATGCTAAAAAAGGCTCCGGGCTTGAAACTGGGTCACTATAATGTGATATGTTATGAATATCTAATGGAACCATATTAGATACAGGGGTGTCCTCCTGTGTGTATCCTGTTTGCCGCAATGATCATGTTGGGGTCTTCAATTCGATTGGTATGATTGATAACAGATGAGGGAGTATGAGAGGTTGAGGGATTGTTGGGTGACGAGATGTCTGGTGTGGGGAGTTGATAAGGCGAGGAGGGTATTAGCAAGTGGTTTGGGGTAGAAGGAACAATGATGACCTCTTTAATTTCTGATGATTGAGGGGGATACTAGGTGATTGGAACGGGATATGAATGTTTTACAAGGGAAAGGGCGGAGACGGGAAGCAGGGAAATGGATGGAGTGGGGTCCACAGTGGGATAAATGTGGCATCTGTGTTTGCTATTATAAAATGTCTTGGTTGTGATGGTTGGGGGGCCTAAGATTGTTATTGAATGTCCAAAGGCGGGTCTTGTTAAAGTATTAGAGGGTTTGGAAGTAGATGGTGTTACCTTCTTCCGTTCCCATGTATGGACCTTATTCATGTTGCAATCAGAGATATATCTTAATAATTTGGAACATTTTTTTTCTTACTATATTGTATCTGTATTTGCGTAAGGCAAATCTATTGGGAGAAATGGTTTCCGTTATTTTCTGTGACTGATTGTATACGGGCCTTCAGTGGAATACACAATGATCTACGTTTTGCAATTAGTAATGAAATATTTCTAGAACAATCGTCTATAGTTTTATGCCAGTTAGTTAAAAAGTCAACATTGTTAGGAAATGTCGGTTTTGCCCGCAGCCTCAGCCCCCTCAGAATCATATTAGAATAATAATATAATTTAAAAAAAGTAGCAGTCTATATCATGGTGTAGAAAGTTCTGTATGTCGTTTTTTTAGGTGTTGACCATTATTAATCATAGATGGATTCCAAATCTCTGTCAGAGGGTCAGTGTTAGTGTTATACTCCATGCTAGACTGTGTCGGTACACTCCAAAATTCTTCAATCCCAGATTTCCATTCCTCTAAGTTGAGTGAAGTTTTTTGTCTCTGTAGTTCGTCGTATATCCTTGTTAGTAGATTAGGTAAATCCTTTTGTAGGTAGGTTAGTAATGCGGAGTCAGTTTCTTGGGTTTCGACCGGTTGGGGGGGTTCCGGTCCCCCAATTAGCATTACAGATTCTATGAATATGTAATTCTGTATTAACTTGTACTATATTGCTCTTGAGAAAGGGGATTCCTCTTGCCCAGAAACGAGTCTAGCTTTTACCTTATTAAAGACTTCTTGATATACGTTTGGAGCCCTGTGACCACCTTATCGGGGATGCTGGAAGCTCGGAACCTCGGCGGGGGAGGAGATGGTACAGGTGGCTGGAGCTTTATCCTGTACCTCCCTCCCTGGTGAAGTAAGCCTCTACTCACTTCACATAAATATTTTTAAGCGGTTTTATAACATTTTTTTATACTTATATATTCTCTATATTTATATGTTTTATTAGTCCTTTCTCCATGTCACCCTCTATATATCACTATATACTATCTTGGACTATACTATAGAACAGGGGTAGGGAACCTCCGGCTCTCCAGCTGTTGTGAAACTACAATTCCCAGCATGCTTCATTCATTTCTATGAGAGTTCTTAGAAGAGCAGAGCGAGTATGCTTGCTGGGAGTTGTAGTTTCACAACAGCTGGAGAGCCGGAGGTTCCCTACCCCTGCTATAGAATATAGAGTTTATCCCTTATTCATACTATAACATGGTAACTGTATTTAGCGCCCCTATAGGCCTCCCTCTCCACTTTCTGGTTTTACACCTCCAGATAAAAGGGGATATCCTATACTGGTTCACTTTTCAACACTTTCTCGATCAGCTGTTTGAGAAGGCATTGAATAGGGCTGAGCTGTGATACCAAACACAGCCGCTACGAAATGGATAATGCTGTGCTTGGTGAGCAGAGAGAAAGCTGCAGAAGGGGTCATGGATGTTGGACTCGCACCAATAAGATACTGATGACCTATCCTCAGGATAAGTCATCAATATCACATCAGTGGAGGTCTGACACCCGGGACCCCCACCAATCAGCTGTTTGAGGAGGCTGCGACTCTCCAGTGAGCACTTCAGCCTCCTTGTAGTTTACCAAGCACAGCGCTGTCCATTGAATAGCGGTTGAGCTTGCTATTGCAGCTCACCCCATTTACTTGAATGGGACTAAGCTGCGCCTAGGCTACACGTCTGAAGAACATGACATCACTGGCCTAGGAACAGGTCATGGCTGCTTGGCAGGGGTTCTGGGAGTTGGACCCAGGCGACTGATACTGATGACCTATCCTCAGGATAGTGGGTGTCCGACGCCTGGGACTCCTGAAGATCAGCTGTTTGAGAAGGCTGTGGCTCTCTAGTCTCTTTGTAGTCTACCAAGCACAGCGCCGTGTGTGGTTGTGCTTAGTATTGTAGCTCAGCCCCATTCACTTGAATAGGACTAAGCTGTGCCTAAGTGATGACTGCTCAGCAGGGGTACGGGGAGTCGGACCCCAGCCGATCTGATATTTATGTCCTATCCTGAAGATAAGTCGTCAATGTCAAAATCTCAGAAAACCCCTTTAAAGGGAATCTGCCACTTTTGATAAACCAAGCACAAAGCTTGTAGGGCTAGCTCAGCCAAATGTAATGATACCTTTCACTTCTCAGATAAAGAGTACTTCATATGCAAATGAACGGTTAAGTGCACTGAGAGCAGACTGATATCCTCTGTCAGCACCTCCCTCTCCTTTTTGATTGGCAAAACCAGGCAACATGACTATACAGGAACCTGGTCTATCAATAAAGTAGGGAAGGTAGGGGTTGGCAGGGGAACTAGGAGCAAGGGTGCACGCTGTGGCCCACCCTCTGTGCACTTATCTTCTCATTTGCATATGGATTAAAAGTACTTACTCCAGAATGAAGCAACGGATCGCTACGTGAAAGGTATCATTACAGTAATTTCAGGAAGCCCTACAAGGCATTATACCTAATGACACGCTGATTAAGGATTTACTTATGTTAAATGGCTAATTTAAATGTCTATGGACACAATTTGTCTGAGCTTTGAATACTCAGTATGTAACCTGATGGGCACTGTAGCTTACAGGCCATTTTGAGGTCAGCGTAGTGGGCAGCCTACCACCCTAAGCCATCTATAATATTTGTACTGTACATCCTATGACAGATACCCAGAAATTCCCCACCACCAATGGAATGTGCTTACAACATTCCCCAACAGATGAACATGGCAGTGTGATGGCGCTTGGATCCTATGAAGCCTCTGTATCTACATGAATTTTGCACCAAAAAGAATGTCTGGTCATCTCTTCTTAAGTTTATAGGGTTAACCAGTAAGACAAATTATTCAAAACACAAGAAAGGCTACGTCGGAATGTTGAGGGTAAAACAGTTGGGATATTCCTATGCAATTTATATGGCACACAACATATTATTGTAATACATAACATTAAAAATATTACATTTGTTTTCCATGTATATTTTCCTCTTTCATAGCACCCCCTGCTGTTTACTCTGCGGCTGAAACTCTGATTCGTCTTTTGAATTTAGTGGCCAGCTCAATCCCACGACCTCAATCCCAAACAGAACTTGTGAGGGTGACGATAAAGAAAAAAAAAATGCAGAAAAAAAACTGTGGAATGTAATCCAATTGGCTTGGACTGGAAGACCTGTTCAGAGGTGCCAGAAGTTGTTTGACTTCATGCAACACAGATGTCAAGAAGCAATGGTTGAGATCCCCTTGTCAACATATAAGAAATCAGTGGTGTGGCATTTGGTGAACGCGGCGAGAGCCTGCATCCCATGTACTTGGAAAAGCACGTCGGCTCCCACTATTGCCTTATGGTTTAACAAAATACAGGACGTAATGAGAATGGAGGACTTAACAGCAAATCTGAGGACAAGCACCAGGTTTCATAAAACGTGGCAGCATTGGATTGCATTCACAGAATCCTCAGAGTACAAAGCTCTCCTATTAAACTGAACATTTGGATCGGAGGACCTCAAACCCTCAACAGAGATTCCACCCCCCCCTTTTTTTTTTCTTCTCTTCTCTCCTTACCTTCTCCCCTCCTGATTGACCTATCCTTCACCTACCTTACCCTGCTTGGCCCACTCAGTCTAGTATAGATTAGGTGCCCACTGTCTAAGGATTTCTATTTCAAAACACAGTTTTCTTGACTTCCGTTTTTTGTATTCATAATGAACTGTCATTTGTTACCATTGAAAATGATTCTATTACATGTCAAGACCTTACTCATTTAGTCTCGCCTAGGCGTTAAAGGGACAATTCAGTCAACGTCACTATGGACGATAACCAGAGACAACGTCTTTGCTTGAGCAGTTTAATGTGGTTCGTTTGTTTATATTGAATGGGCTGTGTCCCATTATAAAAAGGTTTACTTTTTTAAATATTTGAAAAATTAAATAAAGAATTTAAAAAAAAAAAGAAGCAATGGTTATGCCACTAAATATTAGTTCAGTAATTCAAATTAAAGTAATATGTCAAAATTGTTTTCAGTATATACATTAACTTTTTGAGCTTTTAAAGAAAAATGTTCACACTTATTTTTTTGAACAGCCTAATACTCCTTTTTATTTCCTTTTTGTAAAGGATTAACACAAACTGGAGAAACATAGTTATTGTTTTGATGTGAAATTGAATGTGCAGTATTTCCAGTGCATTTATGGAAATAAAAGTTATAATGATTTTTTTTAACACTACTGTATTCAGGAACAGGGGAGGACTGGCCCTGGAAAAAAAAAAAACTTAAAAGTGGCCTCATGATGTAAACAAGTCCAAATTGACAGAAGGCGGGGCAACACAAGTGGGCAGGCACAACAGAAATGAGCAGGGCTTGAAATACTGTAGTGCAGCACAAAATTCTGCCCTAATAACCATACTGAGTTCGGTGTTACAGCTGAGTTCAGGAAGGCATCTGTGGCTGCTGGCCGGGGTCATAAGTACCTTACACTCCTAGCAATAATTAATGCTGAGAGCATTAGATCATTGTGTACCTTGCCAGCGGCCAGGAGGGCTCGGATGGCCCTCTGGGAAATTTACCTGAAGGGTCTATGGCTAGTCGGCCCCGTTCAGGAAAAAAAACAAGCTATTTTGTCCCTTTCTCCTCATTAGTGAGCTTCTTGTGGAATTGAACTCTAGGCTATTCTTTATCTGTTGTCTGAAGAATACACCTGCTTTGACCCTACATAGAGCTGTGACAAAATGATTTTCCTAATCTGATGTGCAGTGGTGGCATTAGCACCTCTTTGGGGTCCAGCGGTGGCTCCCATTTAAAGGGGCTGTCTCACTTCAGCACATGGCATTTATCATGTAGAAAAAGTTAATAGAAGGCACTTACTACTTACTGTGATTGTCCATATTGCCTCCTTTGCTGGCTTGATTCTTTTTTTCAGCACATTATACGCTGCTCAGTTCCATGGTTGTGACCACCCTGTAATCCATCAGCAGATGGAAAAGGAGCCTGCTTTTCTGGTGGCTGAGAGCACGGGAGTGCGCATAGACATGTGCTTCTTCTTATAGGGCACAAGCACGATCACCACTGCAGGGTGGTCATAACCATGGAAACTACCAGTTTACAGTATAATGTGATGGAAAAATAAATCAAGCTAGCAAAGCAGGCAATATGGAAAATTACATTAGTGCCTTGTATTAAAGGGGTTTTCTGGGAAATAGGTCATCAGTATCTGATCAGTAGGGTCCTACACCCGGGTCCCTCGCCGATCAGCTGTTTGAGAAAGCACCGGCGCTCCCAGTAGTGCCACGGCCTTCTCTCTGAAAACCCAAGCACAGTGCTGCACCTTGTATAGCGGCTGTGCTTGGTTTTGCAACTCAGCCCCATTCACTACAATGGAGTTTAGCTGCACATAGGCTACGTGCCCTATGAATGTGTTGTCACTGCCTAAGGAAAGCTGAGAGAAGGCTGTATACCCGGGCGTCGGACCCCCACGATCAGATACTAAAGAACAATCCAGAGGACAGGTCATCAGTGTAAAACCTCTAACTTTGTCTACATGATACATGCCATTTGCTGAAGTGAGACAACCCCTTATGCCCCTTTCACACGAGCGGGAGACTCGCATGTCTCCCGCAACGCATCTACAGGGCTGGACTCGCCCTGACAGGGATCGCATATAATGCTCTGCGATCCCTGTCCGTGCCGAGTCCAGCCCTGTAGATGCGTTGCGGGAGACATGCGAGTCTCCCGCTCGTGTGAAAGGGGCATTAATGTTGATCTTCACGACTGAGAAGTTAGTTCCAATGGCGCCTGTGCTGGTGCACTTTTGTGTCCCTTCTGTCCCAAAAAATGGTCTTGGAGACCATCAGCAAGGGTATTTAAAGGTCTCCAATGACCTCCTAGCCCTACTCATTAATTTTGATTCCTGTGATTTTTTCTGTTGCCTGCTTTCTCATTGAAAATCGGTAAATATCACTGTTCCTGTCACAAAAAAACAAAGTGAGTGAGGATTGATAGCAATTTTCTATACTTTCAAGATAAAAGCAATTAGGAAGTACCACTTACCAGGAAACAAATTTTACATAGTGTAATTTTCTTTTTAAAGGAAATCTGTCACATCATATGAGTGTATTAAGCTAAAAGTATGGCTGTGTTCAATAAAGTACCTTGGTTACTGCTGTAGTCTTTATTCTTTTTTCTGACTTTCGGTTTTTATATAATTTCCATTTTTCTAATATGTAAATTTCAAGTGAAGGAGCCCAGAGGGGCGTTACTACCGATAAACGGAGCCCAGTAACGCCCCCCTCCTGTGCCCAGCCCGCCTTCTTACTTGTATAATTCACTCCTCTTCAGGGCTTGAGTAATGGCCACATTTGCATACTTGGCCTCCGCCCCTCTCAGCATTGGCACAACAGCTCTAGAAACCACACCTCCAGCTGCCTACCGCAGGCGCAGTACCTCCCGCTGTCAGCGGAGGAGAGCGGCAGGCAGCTGAAGGTGTAGTTTCTAGAGCTGCCGTGCCGATGCTGAGGGAGGGCGGAGGCTAAGTATGCAAATGTGGCCGTACTCAAGCCCTGAAGAGGAGTGAATTATACAAGTAGAATGCGGGATGGTCACAGGAGAGGGCGTTACTGGGCTCCGTTTATCGGTAGTAACGCCCCTCTGGGCTCCTTCACTTGAAATTTACATATTAGAAAAACGGAAATTATATAAAAACCGAAAGTCAGAAAAAAGAATAAAGACTACAACAGTAGTAGTAGGTACTTTATTGAACACAGCCATACTTTTAGCTTAATACACTCATATGATTTGACAGATTTCCTTTAAAGTGAAAAATCATCCAAATTTTCTGAATTACAAAAATGCAGCTACTAGGATAAATTAACATACCAGGGCTCTCGTATAACACTAGGTCGCAAGAAACAACAAAATGGCTGCATGGTGGTGGGCTGTACAGAAGTTGCCAAAATGACTCTTCTGAGATCACAAACTTCCAGCTTTAACAACCCCCCTGTACATGATACTGTTATTACTGAGAGCACTATGCTCAATTTTCCTTCACCATTCTTGTACACAGATTAGAAACATACTTTGCTGTCTGTGGGAGCACCATTCCATTTTCTCCCCCATGCTTGAATGCCCGTCCAGCATTCATTTATTAGCTCTACATGTTCTCTGCTTTGATCTAAACAGCTCTTCTATTAAGACCAGCATCTTCGAGTCCTTTTTCACTGTTCTGTGGTATTTGGTGTACAGTAATACATTTAGGCTCAGGTCCTGTGCACACTGTTGTTTGGGCATACCTTTTTAAATACAGAGACTTATTGGATAACTAGACCCCTATGGATATGTTTGAGCTACATGCCAAACGTAGGGTTCTGACATATGTAGCATGCAGTGAGCAGAACTGTATGACTTAACTACCAATTCTTTCAAAAACAGCATGAATGGTGAATTCGAGAGGATTAATCTTTGAATGTGGTTGCAGTGCGGTAAAATAATAATCTTTACTCACCTTACCGATCCTGTCTCTGCTCCCCTCCACCTGCTGGTCTTGGGTTCCACATGCTGGAAATAGCTATCAATGGCTGAAGCAGGTCACAGCAGAGTGGATTGGCAAGGTCAGTAAAGATTGTCTATTATTTTACTCCCACTCTGACCCAGTTTTCAGTCAAGATTACTCCCCTGGAATACCCTTGTAATGACATTTAACCAAATTATATGATTGTGTGGGACACAGCTTGTCTAGTGTTAAAATCTATGCTGCTACTATTGACCACACAAGACCTAGTACTGGGATCAGCAGGTGCGTGCTTGGCAAATGCCAATGCAGTCTAACATTTTGCTCTTCTGGGCCTCCAAGTGTTCATTGTGGGCAGGCATGTGAACCAAGGGCTACATGCATTTTGCAGCTCTGTACACAGTGGATTTTTCAACATCAGCTGGAATAATTAAAAAAAAAAAAGTGTCTTTTTTATAAAACTTTTTTGTTCGGGAGTTTGTGAAGGCACTTTGTGGCACATGTATACTTACATATACAGAATAGTTCCTGTTAAGAAAAAAAAAAAAGTCTCCATGCAGGACAGTTTTTCATAAGAAAAAGGCCTACAATAAGATTTGTACTCTTAGGTGGCTTAATGTATGCCAGTCAGAGAGTCACATCAGAAATAACCAGTGGGGTCTTTTGCCCGTTCATCTGTTGACTGGTGGTCAATTATAGGGAATGTGCATTCTACACTCATCCCTGATCACTGGCTACATTATCGGTCTGTGTAAAAGGACCTTCACCAGTGTGCCCCGCTTGCATGGTCTGCCTCCCCTCAGAGAGGTTGAGATTATTTTTATATAAGTTATACATTTTTATAGCCTATATATATATATAAGAAGAAAAAATACTGACGTTTGGCACAGTGTTTTTGTGTCACTTTCTAGGATGAACTGCTATGGATCATGTCTTCTGTAACATTCAAAGGAACAAAATGAATTCCTAGGAAAATCATTCAAAATCCTAGCCAGAAAGAAATTCTTAAAGGGACTGTCCGTGTGTTTAATACGGATGACCTACCCTCAGGGTAGCTCTTTAGTATCTGATCAGTTAAGCTCTGACTCCTGACAACCAGCTGTTTGTAGTGAGTGCTACGGCCCCTTCCTAAGCCAGCGAGGTCACGTTCATTGGTCACACGGCCTAGGAGAAGCTCTGCGCCATTCAAGTGAATGAGGCTGAGCTGCAATACCAGCACAGCCACAATCCATGATAAGTTGTGAGGTGGTTGTTGTGCCATCAAGGAGTTGCAGCCTCTTCAAACAGCTGACTGACGGTAGGTCCTTCACCGATCACATACTGATGACTTATTCTGGTGATCAGTATTAAACACTCGGACAACCCCTTTATCCATCCATTACTATTCTCCCATCTTGGACCCATTTTTGTCAGTTTCATAGTTGACATTTTTGAATGTTTCTATTAATAAGGGATATCACATCACTTGTCCACAAATAACATTTTATTTTCAAATATTAACAATTTTTAATTGCACAATTGTAGTAAAAACAAGTTAGAAATACACCATACACCCACTATACAACAATACAATAGTCACAGACAGACATTACACTTCCTTGCTGGAATAAGTAGTAAAAGTGGAGGTTTTCTATTAAACACAAGCCTGTGAACAGCATATAAAACACAAATGTCACAACAACAGGGAAACAATGCCTTGGCTGAATCATTTGCAATAATGTACTTCTCACTATATTTGAGGTGGGTTTTTTCTCCGATCCATGATTGAGACATTTGGAATGGTCAAACTGGTAAGAGTGCGGAAGCTGGAATCCTGTGGGATGAATCCTGAATGAATCTTAGTTTCACTCAGAATGGAGGCACATGTGAAACACCAACAGTGAACTCTAAACTGACATTGGTGATGTTACCTAGTTTTTTAGGACATCTTCTAGACCAGGGATCGGCAACCTTTGGCACACAATCATGCTCGGCTGTTCTTCTAACTCCCAATGAAGTGAATGAAGCATTCTGGGAGTTGTAGTTTCCGAACAGCTGGAGTGCCGGAGGTTGCTGATGCCTGCTCTAGACTTTCACCAATGTGATGTTGAAATATCTGAATCATACGTTAGACATTAAAAGCTTTTTATGGCTTGGTAGTGTCAAATAACACAGGCAAAATTTCAATAAAATTCTATAGTACGTCTAGGGAATAGTAAAAGTACAAATCCCTCAAAGGTTACTGAGCCAGTCCTTGTGGTGTTTTTAGCACTTGCTTCTGTCTGAGGGGAATGGCAAATCCCTTTCAATTAGGTCAGCACCTAGGTGCCACCACCTTTACAGGAGCAGTGATACACCCAATTATGTTCCTCTACTGTTCTGGAACAGATCACCTTTTTCACGTTCTATGCTCATCAAAGCACCATAGGTTGAAGTGGAATGATTAAGCTACATATTTCAGGCAGCATCTACCTATGTTACTGTCCTTTCACAAATGGACAAATTTCCCTTATGGAGTGTTCCTGTGAGTAACTGAAAATGTGTAAAATAGTGTTGGCACTGGACTATATGGCACGTATCAATTATGACCAGCTTGTTTCTTGCAGGACAGGTTGTAGTTTTTAAATGGTGCCATTTGGGGAAACTGATTAACTTTTTCTTTTGGGGGATGGGGGGTGGTTTAGGAAAAACCAACAATACTGCCACTGAGTTTTTAGGTTTATAAGTTTATTTTATGGCATATGGCATTTATACTATTTTCCATTTCATCCTTCAGAACTGTGTGAGGGATTGATTTTAGCGGCACAACTTGTATTTTTCATTTGTATCATTTTGGGACAACTCTTTTGGATTGCTTTTTATAAATTTTTTGTGTGGCAAAAAACAGCAATTCTGACTTTTTTTTTTTTTTACACCGTACAGGATAAATTACATAAGAATTGTGTAGTGCAGGTCGTTAAAAATGCAGCAATACCAAATATGTGAAGGGGAATTTTATTTTTTGCATCGCAGGTAACGGTAGGGAGGCTCGTCCCCGCCTGCCATTGGCTGCAACCCCCTCGACACCGGATGTTTTCATCTGTGCACGGGATGAAGCAGCAATGGCGGTGCGGGGAGCCAGGTGAGTATATTCATTGTGAGGGGCTCTTGGATAGTCTTGGATAACCCCTTTAATTTGTAGAAAGAAAAACACAACATTCCTTGTCCTAATTACATCTACCAACAACGCAATCGCTCCTTATCTACCAATAAAAGGAACGGGTCCTTGCATGGAAGCATAAACCATTCTCGAAGGAAACTACTGGAAACGTCTTCCCTGAGCTGTTCTACATAGGCCCCATTCACACGACCGTATATTTGCGGGCCACATTACTGCGGACCCGCAAATATAAGGGGGGCCGCCCGGCGTGTGTTCCGCACGCTCGGAACATGTGCCATGCGGCCCCATTGAAAATGCCTACGTAGTGCGTACGGACAAGTATAGGACATGCTTTAAAAGAGCCGCGTTCCCGGCCCCATAGAAGTGAATGGGGCCGCATCTATGCCCGCATTTTTGCGGATAGATACGGCCCCATTCATAAGGTTGTGTGAATGGGGCCTAAGAGTTCCTTGTGACTCAAATATAGGTTTTAATGTATCCAAACAGGAGGATTTTGTGTGCTTGATTTGTCTGTACCTGGACTAAACAGTTTGTAAAAAGTTGTCGAGAATAGTAGAAAGTGGATCTGTCATAAACCTTTAGCATATGCAGTAAGCTCTACTTTAAATGCCCCCAAGTACCCAATAGCTTGATAGGATTAATGGTGCAGGATCCATGCTGAGTGTAGAAAGATGTACTACTGAACAAGGTAGAAACTTGGCCCTGAACAGATTCTATATGTTGAAGCTTTGGAGTAAATATCCAGCATTTACTTTTTCACATAACTGATACATAGACCTGACTCAGGCAGCAGCGGTTACAAGTACCATACACATAACAGTACATCTAGATGTCCTTACTATAGTGTATCTGCTTAGGATGTGCTGAATCTGGCATACAACATATGGCACCATCACGTTTCATCACAAATACTACCATAAAATGACTCCAGTGTAATACATTCTCTGCCAGATAGTATCTGAATTTAATCTGCAGCTAAACCGGAAATACATCATTCTGAAGTGTAACAACTATTTCTACTTATCTACTTCAGACAATCCAATTTCACAACGCGGTTATGGCATGTGTGATTAACACTCATTTGTTCACAGTAACCCGTCTAGCAAGACTGAAAAAATCCCTTTCTGCATTCATGGAAGATCCCTGCAATAAAAACATAAAATATACACATCTAGAACATGTCTATATTCAATATAGGAACACATCACAGTTGTAAGAACGGCTAAAAATACAATATATATCCTTATACACCAAAATCAGAAGAGGATCCCACAAAAGAATTCCTATGCTGGATACAAAGCGTCGGCTTCCTGGCAAAGATAGTGGCAACTACTCTACAAACATGAGGGGTAAACCACTGTAAAGAATTCAAATACAATTTAACTGAAAGAATTCCACTTCATCACTACTCACGAAGATATCAACCAAAAGGATGAAGAAAAATAACAACTATATTTCATTTTTAATGTTATCTGAGCGCATACATGCTGAGAGATAGAGGGGGTCATTTATTTATTTTACTGACCTATTTCGCAGCGCTTTACAGACATTTTCCTCACTTGCAGTCTCCAGTGGAGCGTGTTGTACCCTCCGGACTCGGAGCGCGAGTATAACACAGCTCCCGTCCTGACCGTCCAGCATTGCCGGGGTCAAATAGCATTATATTGATTTATGATGCTATGTAACCCTTACAGTTCTAGAATGTACTGGATAACAGTGACACAATGCTGTCAGCGTTATACAATACATTCCAGATCTATAAGGGTTATACAGCATCATAAATCAATATAATGCTATGTGCCCCTGGCAGTGCTGGACAGTCAGGACGGGAGCTGTGTTATACTCGCGCTCTGAGTCCGGAGGGTACAACACGCTCGTGTGAAAGTGGCCTATCAGTATGTCTTTGGAGTGTTGGAGGAAACCACCGTACCTGGAGGAAACCCAAGCAAACATTCAAACTCCATGCAGATGTTGTCCTTGGTTGGATTCAAACCTAGGACCCCAGAGCTGCAAGGCACCAGTGCTAATCACCAAGTCAACATGCTACCCTCATTACTGACCAGAATCTCAGTAATCTATCTGGCCTCCTATGGTAATGTCCTATGCAGGTACCTCCATACCACCACTGGAATAGAGTGGTGATATAAAAATACTGCTCTACTCTCTATGCAGGAACAGGAAGGGGAGATCAGGTGGATTCATGTGCACATGCACTTTGTGCATCTCCAGTGATCTGCTACAATGTCAGGCTATTCACCAAAGTGTGTAAACTTCGATTGTCATTCACGTGCAGGCTGCATTTATTTCAATGCAGGTCAGAGTAGTAGGTGACTTTACTTCCTTCTTATTGATGTCATCAGCATAAGCAGATTATAAGGCTGGCAGTACACATTAGAAGTACACTGGCCGGACTGGATTATGGTTGGCCATGTAATGTGTATCAGCGCGTATGGTGGAAATTAAGATCAGGCTGTTGGATATCAACATTCATGATCTTTTTGTCCTCCAGTTTGACAACACATGCACACTCAGCCGAGCTTAGCATACATATGAGATAGCTGACAGGCTGGCCGTGTACTACTTTACTACTACTCAGTAAAACAAATCATGGGCTGTACAGCTCATCTTATAAATTGTAATAAGAATAACATGTCCATCAATCCCAGCATCTTCTCAATCATCATCATCATTATTCTGCCTTAAAAGAAATCTATCACCCTGATTTTGGACTATTATCTACAGTAATACATAAGTAGTACTGCAGTTAAGAAGTCCAGATCACTATTTTTTTATGTTCCTACTGCACTATTCCCCGCTGTCAGCGCTCCAAACTGCACTGAAATACAGTCAGCTGTGCTAACATGTACAGCAGTCCTGACAATGTATTTCAATGCAGCTCTGAGCGCCGACAGCGGGGAAAGGGGAGCAGTAGAAAGATAAAAAATAGTGATCTGGACTTATGTATTACTGTAGATAAATGGTCCAAAATCAGGATGACAGACTCCCTTTAAAAGGGCATCAGTCAACAGATTTGTACCTATGACACTGGCTGACCTGTTACATGTGCTCTTGGCAGCTGAAGACATCTGTGTTGGTCCCATGTACATATGTGCCCACATAGCTGAGAAATATATGCAAATGAGCCTCTAGGAGCAACGGGGGCGTTGCGGTTACTCCTAGAAGCTCTGCTCTCTCTGCAACTGCTGTGTCCTCTCCAATTTGATTGAATCAATCTGCAGAAGGAACAGCAGTTTCTAGAAGTAACCGCAACGCCCCCATTGCTCCTACAGGTTCAACTTGTAGGAAAACAGGCCGAACTGGATGGACAGATGTCTTTTTTCGGCCTTATAAACTATGTTACTATGTTATTTGCATATATTAAAACATTTTTCTCAGCAGTGCGGGCACATATGAACATGGGACCAGCACAGATGCCTTCAGCTGCACATGTAACAGGTCAGGCTGTATTGAACAGTCTGGCCGAAACCTGGCTTTCATGCAGGAAAGCAGCTCTATCACCAATGGACCTCATTACAGTCAATGGGAATCCGGCCTTGATCTAGAGAATCCAGCCATGCTGGATCCTGTGAACAAGAGATGTGAATGGGTCCTTAGACAGTTTCATGGGTACAAAGCTGCTGATGTCCTTTAATAAGACATAATAGCTGAATCCAAAGGAGTTTACTAAACTATGAATAAATACCTGGTGCTCTGTTAGGCCCGGCTGAATAGTAAATGATTCCATAACACAGAAAAAATGGAATGTATATCAATATTTAACAATGGAATACATTTTTACTGTTTTAAAAACTTTTTTTTTTTTTAAAGTATTTGAGAGTGATATTTGTCATTAGGTTACATGTTATACACCACTAGGCCATGATTTATATACATCTACACATATATTAAACGGCAGACATTTCACAGGAGGGATAAAAAAGTAAAAACATATTAAAGGAAAGATTGGTCCCCTTGATGATGGGACCAAATAAATGAGTGTTTAAAATTTGAAGGGTGAAGCACTGGATGTATGCTGCTCATTTATGGCACTTACGTTACATAGTCAATACAGACATGTCACCTGAGAACACAGTGAAAGAGAAATGGTTGTTTCAATCATGAACCAATAGCACAAGCATAGAAGAAACTTTGTAATATATCTAACTACAGAAATATGCCTCTTTACTTCTGGACTCCTCCTTCCCTTTGTCTACTGGACTGATCACTCACTTTCAATCAGTACATATGAGTCATAGATTAAACGGATTTTCAGCTTCACTGCTTCCTATAGAAGTCTATGGAGAGGATAGAAGGAGAGGAGCAGCTGCAGCGAGAGACAGAGCCACAGACACACAGCTGCATATAGTAAGTTTTCTATCTCTCCCCAGTGCAGAATTCACAGCTACACCCGCTCAGTATTGCTGTATAACATCCTCCATGCTATGGTTTCTTCTGAGGTTGTGCTACAGAGAGATAGGGGAACAGGATCGCCCCTATGTATGTGCGCTGTGTAAGGCCAAGTTCACACAGCAAAATCCACAGCTGAAAACAGGTAGTTTTGGTGGCAGATTTAGAGGACTATTTAGAAGCGTTTTAGCAGAGTTTTTGGTTGAGGATTTGGAAGAGTTTTTTTAGAAGGTTTTCGAAGTGTTTCTAGGCAGAGTTTTTCTTACCCCGCCCTTGGGTGGGATAATTCAGAAGCATTTTTAAAAAAGAACTTCAATCTAGCATCTGAAAAAAACACCACCATGTACACATGGTAGCATTGTTCCACTGAAGTCAATGGAAAGCTGTTGTTGGCGTATTGACCTAAGAATTTACATTTTTTCCTTCCTATTTATCCGTTTTTTTATTCATTTCAACTGGAGAATCAGCGCAGATACCACTCCAAGTGGAGCATGCTGCTTCTTTTTTCCAACCTGTTTTTTTCATGTAAAAAAAGAAAGTTCTGCCTCCCATTGACATGAATTGGAGGCTTTTCAGATGTGTTTTTTGGTGCGGATAACAGTACGGTCAAAAACAGCACCAAACAATGTTGTGTGAACGAGCCCTTAGGGAGAAACCTAAGCAGTTAGTCTACATCTTGTCTGGAGTGGAGCGCAGTAAAAACTGACAATTAAATTTGGAGCTTGTAGAGGGGAAAACTGGTGATAGAGGCAGTAGGCAAGTCAGATATAGTGTTACTCCTCATGGGCAAGGTAACCCTACCCAGAGGAAAACTAGATTTAAAAAAAGAGTCACAAATGTACAATAGCATAACCGTGGAAATAAACCATTAACGCCACACCTATTACAGCTATAGGATATCTCCAGTCAAACATTTTTTCTATCTACAGATTAGCAGAGCTGAACTTGACATTATTTACAGCTTTATTACACTACCTGGGGCTGTGCTCAATGACAAAGCTCTGTCACTTGTATAGATTTCACCAGGTAGGTCTTGTGACCCGCTGGTAAGAGATGATGTGACTTGTGGTGCCCAGAATTGGCCTGACGCCAATTAGAGGCATTGGGGTTCAGTTACTAAAGAATACACCTATCTTGGTAAAATGTCCACTGGAATAAGATGCAGTAAATTTATTAAGACATGCATGCCTTTTAATAAATCTGTTCTTGTAACTGAAACCAAAATCTAGTCCAACTAGGAGATGTCTTAGATCTTCGCCATCATTTATACCAGTTTTCTGACACAAATTAGTGGAGATGTTATAGGCTGTGATGACCACGCCCCTTCCACTAAGCCCCACCCACTTAACCAATGCTGAGAGTAGTGCTGAGAAAGCACAAACATTTGCAACTTGCCGTACAAATCTTGTAAACGACCCCCACTGTCTGTGAGGGTCATCTAATGAGATGAATTACATATTAGGCAGATCATGAATGGCTTAATCAGCCCCCCCAAATAAAAGATGCCCCTACAGACTTTAAGTAAATTGAATTAAACCATACAACCCTAGATACACTTCAATGCCATAGTGTTTCATTAAAGGCATTTTGCCACCTATTGATAGGATGATTGCAGTTGGTCCAACTCCCAGTGATGTCTATAAAACAAAGAAGCTGCAACAGTTGGAAGAGACTCCAGTTTGCCCCAATCTGGTCTATGGTCTGACCTGGTGTCTTCTGAGTGAAGAGCATTGCAGCCCTCTTTGTTTTGGCAATCTGTGAAGGTCCAAACAGTCGGCTCCAGACAAATCAAATAATTCTGGCATTTCCTAAGGATATGTTCTAGATTAAATATTCTCGCCAGGCATACCCGTCTGCACACGTGGCCCATTAAAGATTGCACTCTGGTTCTATTCTAATTCAAAGCGCCCATTTACAACCTTCACTTGGTCACCGAGGTAAAGGAGCATCTCCCCATGTGTGCCTGGAGGGACACTTTAAAGGGAATATGTCATGTAGTTTTCACCAGCAATGGCCGTCAGAATGTTGCACATGCCTGTCATTTGTTTCTCTAGGAAAATCATTTAATCCTATGAATAACTTGTACAGGCTAGTACAATGTTCTCATGGCCATTGCTGGTAGTCATAGAAATTCTGTTTAAGTGATGGGAAACTACCACTGCTTCGCCATTCATCTCTGTGGCCAGAAGTGCGTTTTTCTAATGAAGTCCAGACAGAGTCTCATCAATGTCCATGGCACAACACATTTGTAGGCGACAGAAATGTGGCTTCTACGTATATATTAGCGCTCAGGAATATTCGTAATTATTGTGTGTTTTTGATAAAATATTGTGAGCAGATCGTAGAGGTATATTTTGCAATATCATTATGTAAAATTATAAACTATTTTAATCATTAATTCAAAATTAAGGATTAGAGTAAGGCATTTTTGTGGCTTTTTCAAACAAATAGTGCGCGGAACCGCATCATTCTGTAAGACTTTTTTTTTTTAGCAAGCCATGCGTTTCTCTACAGAAGAGCGAGTACCCGCTCTGATGTCACTTCTTCTGTAGATCAGTAGGATTTAAAAAGCCAATATAAGAAAAAAAAAAAAAACAAATGTAAAAACGCTCATTGCCACTTGCGTTTTTTTCAAACAGGACTGAAAAAAGATGGATGCTTAATGGCACAAAAAAATGCCATGCAAGCAATGAACCTTTTTTCTGGCCGGAGTGGTTTTATGGAGGCAGATGACTGGGCAAATGGGCGAGTGTCTGTCTGTGCGGAATTGCAAAATCCCTATAAAAATCTATAAATAAAATGATCAATTCTTGTAACAGACTGTTCATACAAAGTAAAAACCAATTGTGTCCCCTGTCTCTGTGCAGAAGAGATTCAGCCACCACAACCCCCGGCTAATAAACTCTTCTGCCGCTAGAATAAAAGCATTTCCGCTGAAAGGGCTGCACGACTTTGGAAGATAAAAAAAAAAAAAAATTCAAAATCTGAAAAGGTGTTGGACGCTGCGGTCCGTTCTGTAAGGTCACTTGTTTCTGTGATTGGAAGTCCGTAACACTGTTTCATCATCAAAGTGCTGGTAGCCCTTTTAACCCCCATATGCTTAATTTGGCAATAAGGAGGTTAAAACTGATTTTTCCAGAAGTGAACAATCAATCCACTTTCTTTCCAGAGAAGGGAAGCAGCTCCACTAGGAATTTATACCCTGGCAGACCAGGCGAGAACAGAGCCACAATAAGTTTCCCATGGATCATAGTCATAAGCGTTTGATGCCCTGAAGCCCATATACGATACCATGGCCCATAGAACGGATCTGAAATGGCCGGGCACAGCATGTTGTTCAAGTTCACCTCTACCATCTAATGGGAAGATACAAAAACAGACAGTTAGTCCAATAAGTGAGATCAGCAGTGTTACAGCAGGACATGAGAAGACAGAAAACTTTGTTATCTAATCTTAGAGGAAGATGGCGGCTTCCTCACCTTCCTGCGATACGTATTCCCCTTATAATGTCTGCAGTGTCTCTGTAAATGTTCAAAAAACTTCTCATTCCATCCCCAACACAAACTCTAGAATAAGGGCTTATTCACAAGACCATATGAACGAGTACGCATCAAACGGGTGCAGACCCATTCATTTCAATGGGGCCACAAAAGATGCAGACAGCACACCGTGGTGTCTACTCAGCTTCCCACTACTACAATGAGCCCCCTCCTTCTCTAACCACTTTGATCCTGGCAATTTAAACTCTTAGATACTGGCGTAAACCTCAAACTGGTGTAAAGTAGACAGGCTTAGTTGTCCATAGCAACCAATCAGATTCCACCTTTCCTTTTCCAAAGGAGTTGTCAAAAATGAAAGGTGGAAGCTGATTGGTTGCTATGGGCAACTAAGCCTGTCTACTTTACACCAGTTTGATAAATGACCCCAAGCGTTCCTGAGCCTATGACATCACAGTGCTGTAAAAGTATGTTGAGAGTTAGAGGGGTTCTCTGGGATTTACATATTGATGGCCTTTCCTTGGGAGTTGGACCCCTGCCAATCAGCTGTACTATGGCTGCTGCACACAGTGAGCACTTAGGCCTCTTCCTAGGCCAACTGATGTCCTGTGGTGCAGCTGAGCCACATTCAAGTGAATTGGGCTGAGTTGCAATATCAGTCAGACCCCTGACCTGCATGCAGAGATGTATTATTATAGCTTTGAGCAGGAAGGGGTTAACGACTATGGACACCTTGACTTTTATTTTTTTTTTATTAAGTTGCATACATTTGCTTTGTGCTTCTGTGGCCTACATGTATACACACTACTGTCTGTCTGACATTTTGGTCCCCAGTCCAATTTGGTCACATATCAGCTTCGAATATAGTTCAGCGGAGGAGACATAGGGGCTGGAGTCTGAGCTGTTAGTCTGATAAATTTATCACAGGCCAGAACTCTGCCACTGCTATGAAAGATAGAAAACGCAGAAGCCAAATGTTTAATTCTACCAAATTTGAATTTTTTATTTTAAATCACAAAATACATGTTTAATGGTTAAAGGGGTTATGCCATCTTTGACAACAGGGACATATCGCTAGGGTACGCCCCCATTGTCTTATAGGTGTGGGTCCCACCGCTGGGACCCGCACCTATATTGAGAACGAAGGAGGGGAGCTCTGAGCCTGGAGGACCCCGGGTTTCCCGGGGTCCGACCACCACCGGGCACGGCGCTTACCACCCCCTCCCCCCTGCGCTAATAGAAACAAATGGGAGCGCACCGCGCATGTGTGGCCCAGCTCCCTTTCATTTCTATTGAGCCGATGGAAATAGCCGAGCCATCGCTCGGCTATTTACAGCAGCAGCATAGAAATGAATGGGAGTGGTAAGCAATAAGCAGTGTTCCAATGATTTTTTTTTTTTTTTTTTGTTACAACAAAAACGTCTCTTTTACAGATACTTTATACTTACAACGCCAAGGATCTGCAAAAAGCTGAAATGGTAGAAAAACATGAGTCCAGTTGATAAAATTGCCCACCAAAAGTTACCAAGTGGCTCTGGAGTGTAGGCACCTAGAAAGTCACCAAGTAAGAAAAAGTTCAAGTTAACAGACTAAAGAAAAAAAACAATACAAACATGTACACAATAAATATCATTATGAGATACTTAAAGGGGTATTCTAATAACCATTAGATCATGGCGGTTAATTATTAGGCCTTGCAGGTTCTACCGCTGGGACCCACACCGATCACAAGAACAGGTGCCCTGTAACCAGTGGATCCTCCCAAAATGAACGCTGCGGCCGGCTGGCATGCGCACAGCTAATCGAGTTATTTCTTGGGGAGTTCTAAAAATAGAAGTTCGGGGCTCGTGATTGTTGGAGGTCCCAGCAGTTGAACCCCTATCAATCTAATAGTTATCTTCTATACAGGCCGAACTGGATGGACAGATGTCTTTTTTCGGCCTTATAAACTATGTTACTATGTTACTATCCTGGGTATAGGGGATGACTTTATATAACCAGAATACCTGTATAAGAAAGCAAATATTTAATTGTATAGTAAAGGAAGGCCTGCAAAAAGAAACTTATAATACCTCCCACGACTGAACACTAGATGGCAGCAGAATGCAATGTTTTAAACTGGAAAATATAACTACCGCGCTGTGATCATTACCGGCACTCTACTTGGTGTTTCCGCTAAATGACTTAATACATAAGGGCTAAAAACTTACAGTAACATTTCCATAGGGAATTTATTTCTTAGTAATGACCAGCAAACAATCTACAAGTGGTAGCTGGAGCACTTACCTCCCTTCCTCAGTAAGTAGATTGGCACAACGTACAGCAGGATGTGTTGTATATAATACACTTCAACTTCAAATGGCAGCTGCAATGACACATGAAAATCACTTTACATAGCAAGACCCAGACTGAAGCACACAAGCGAGTCTACATTGAAAAATGTACACTCCCATTCCAGTGTTATTTTCTGACGAATAATGAAACATAACATCCTATTTTTCACTGTTAAAATCCAATTATCCAACTGTAAAGGGCTTAAAGGGGTTGTCCACTTTTTACTATTGATGACCTATCCTCAAGATAAGTCATCAATATCAGATCAGCAGGAGAGCGGCATCCCCAGTGATCAGCTGTTCGAAGAGAAGGCAGTGCTCTGCTCTGTTTACCTGCTCGCCGCAGCAATTGCAATGGTGGAGAGGTGTAATTACAAGTCTGGTGTCCCCTTTCACTTCTATGGGATGACTCTGTAGTATTCACTTAAACACCACAGAGCCATCCAATACAAGTGAAAGGGGACACCATACTTGTAATTACACCTCTCCACCATTGCAGTTGCTGCGGCGAGCAGGTAAACAGAGCAGAGAGGGTAGCACTTGTATGAGCGCTGTCTTCTCTTCAAACAGCTGATCTGCAGGGGTACCGGTAGTCGGGCCTCCGCCGATCTGATAATTATTACCTATCTTGAGGGAAAAAAAGTCAGAGCCAGGTGGGCGGGGAAAGCCGTGGACTCATGAATATGGGGACTCACTGAAATGCGCTGGAGCCATAAGAACCTAGCAGCATAAAACTGACAGATTCCCTTTAAGGTGAGTGTGTGGGACCTACTGGTTCCCGGAAAACCTGATTAAGCATCCATCCGTGAGCACTATTTTATTTTTTTCTTTAAATACTAAATAAAACATTCATTCACAGTGGTTATAACTCTGCATGGGATTTGTAGCTATAAAAAAGACATATAAATGACACAATTCTGTCTACCTACAGTCACTAGAGGGAGCTGACTCCCTACAATGAACTCTGTAATAAAGCAGTATGCAATCAGCTCCCCCTAGTGGTGACTGCAGGCTGCTGTGTTATTATTTTTCTCTGTCTATACAATGGATTTGGAAAAATTTGAGCTCTCACTACTATTAAGAAAATACCCTGAATAGTATATTGGACCTAAGATAAAGGACAGCACTGCTTCAAGGAAATATACTATTTTGTTTATGGGTCAATACAAAGTAGTTGAAAATACACATGTCCATGGTCTAATGCTGCCGATTAAAGCGTTTTTCTGCGAGTTCTCATCAATCAGTGATCTGCTCATCATCAATCAGTGATCTGACTCCGGCATCCCCACCAATCAGCTGTTTGATGAGGCCACAGCATTCCAATGAGCAATTTGTCTCCTCCTAGGCCAGAGGCCTCATGTTAATTGACCACATGGCCTATGATGATTGGGCCTGGTCTGCAATACCAAGCACATATGCTACACAATGCACCGCACTATGCTTGGCATGCTGTGGGTATGCCGCAGCACTCACCGAATCGCTGTGGACTGTTCGATCAGGTGATAAGTGGGAGTGCCAGAAGACGGACCTCCACTGATCAGAAACTGATTACCTATTCTGTGGCCAGGCAATCAATACTGTGCTCCTGAAAAAATCCCTTTAATTACCATTTCTTTTTTTTTTCTAACCAAATAACTGGCTATAAAGTACATGTAATGTTTGTTATTCTTGTTCCATTTAGCCTGATAAAGGGTATTACACCCAAAATGCTGCATTTTCTTTCCAGATGCACCAGCTATTACTGTATTGACCCATGAATGAAAAAAGAAATTCACCTGAACCACACTGCACCCTAGCAGTGCTGTTCTTACTCTTTCTTCAAGGCTTGAAAATCCAAAAAGGATTGTGAAAACATTAAAGATAAAATATTAGCAAATAAAGGTGGGCACAAGTGGTTGGCAAAGACGAGGATTCGTTTATAACGGTGGAGATGAGAAGGATTGGGCTCAAATAACCTGTACTCTGCCTAGGCAAGGTTCACATCTGTGGTATGGTATTCTGGTAGTCTGCTCCTCTAACGGTATTTTACAGTCATGCCAGTGACCCAATGGATCTCATTGTAGTGAATGAGAATCTGGTGGGTTCCAACAGTGTCTGGCTATTCCAGATACAGTAATTCCCGTAGTCTAGTCCTCCCAAAGGTAGACGTAGCCTCAGCTAGTAACCAGTGACAGGATGGATATTAATGCAGGGCTCCTATATATATATATATATATATATATATATATATATATATATATATATATATATATATATACACACACACACACATCAATACAGACAGGAGACATTTCCTATAGCATAACCTTCAGGGGGGAAGATCAGCTAAAACCAGAGAAAACAACAAGTACAGTAGTATGCACCTGTAAATGATTCACCAACTCTCAAATGTATATTAATCTAACGTATAACTGACTGAAAAGGCCCTTTAAATGTATTCTTCGAGGGCAGCATAAACTAGTGACAGAAGACTACTTGCCTGCTTCCCGCTCCTTCTCCTCCAGACCTGCCTCAATGTAAACATCCGATCCGTCATTGCCACAGCCAATCAGGGGCCTTGTCAGAGACAGAATCCCCTTGAATCATGTGACCATTTGTAAAACCGGATGTTTATGTCGAGGGAGCCCAACAGAGCATCGCAGGCGCGGAGGAGGAGGAGGGAGCCAGGATAGGGAAGCAGGTAAGTCATCTTCTCTTTAGGCTCCATTCACACGTCCTGTTTTTCTTTCCTGATTCGATCCAGATTTTTTCAGGACCCATTGAAATGAATGGATCCAGATCAGGATCAGGATCGAACCAGGAAAGAAAAACAGGATGTGTGAATGGAGCCTTACAGGTCCGGAAAAGTGGAACCACCTCCCTTCATTCTAGCACCCAGCCGCTAGGTGCCGCTGACCACCAGGGTGAACAAGCGAACGTTCGTCGGCTGATGGCATCTTTTATAGGACACATAACATCATCTGCAGCACATGTAAAAATAGAAGACTTGCGCATAGGAGGGAACGAGACGCCGGGATGTACTCTAGTTGTAGGTTCTTATGAACGCTATCAAATTCACAAATGTTACTCCATGCTCGAGTATCAGCTGCACAATCCCTGAACCACAGCTAATTTATGGATGTATGCAGCTCCTGCCAGATCTCAGCAAAGCACTCCGGGAAATCGAAAATCCAAAGCTGAAAATGGAAAATAGGGTGCATTCACACGACCGTAGAAATGGATCTGCATCCGTTCCGCAATTTTGCGCAACCACAGACAAGAATAGGCATTCTCTATATAGCGCTGTTCATGTGCGGTCTGCAAATTGCGGGACGCACCCGGCCGGTATCAGCGTTTTGCGGTTCTGCAATTTGCGGACCGCAAAACACTTACGGTCGTGTGAATGCACCCTAAAAGTGAGAAAAAAAAAACGCTAATGTACAAGTAAAGACATCATGTCTTAAAGAGGTGTTTCTATCTTGTAAAGTGATCGCATATCCCAGCACTGTAGGATTGTGTCTGACCTTTGGGGCCCCCGTGATCCTGAAAATGAAGATTTAGCACTGGATTATTAACATTTCATCTTAAGCACACCATTTTTACAAAAGAAAAATCACCATCAGCCACCTATAGATGTACAGTACATTTTTAAGATCTGCATTGCAGGTTAATTTCCAGGCTGATTTTTTTACCAAGCGTGTGAATAAGATTTGGTACAATATCATGCACTTTGCGGCTCCTGTAATCTGCTGCAGATTTTCCCCTGTAAAATCTGGATGCAATATCCGCAGCATGTATATACTCTCTCCACGTGTGATGACTGGGCCGGCTCTTCCTAGACTCATGTAAGAGCTGCGCGGTGTGATCTAAACTAACCAAATATTTCCTCCCTGTTGCTCCCTCTACCCCTCCCTTCTGGTTCACTAATACTTGGGAGTGTGAAACTTCATCCTCCTCTTCCCTGTCCCCCAGTTTTACACTAGATGGATTTCTTTTTGAGAACTGAGAAGGTTTCTGATCATTTACAGAATTTCTGCAGGCTGGGAAAGGAGAACTAAAAGCAAATGCTTCTTTCCCATGATACGTTTCATATGTTTAACTTAATAATCAATGAAAAAAAAAAAAAATTAATGACATAATGAGTTACAATGATTGCTACGCTTTAAAGTATATGGCTAATGTAATGTATGTGCTTACTTCATGAAAGCTACATGTTTTAACCTCTTAAAGAAGAACTCCCGTAAAAATTTTTATTCTCTGACCTGTTAGAAAGGTGCATGATATAATCTGTAGTGATTGTTATTTTCTTATCAGAGGCTGAAATTGAGAGTTTCCACTCTTCTTATTGTAGCTGGGTCATGTGACCAAGTCCCTGACCTCCAACTGACCCAGGACAGGAAGCCAGTCACTTCTCTATTCATTCCTGTGAGACTGAAAGTGAGGCTCCCATAGGAATACATAGAGAAATAGACTTCCTGTCCACACATAAGGTGCTGTGTGAGTTGGTGGGTCTAATTCCTAGTCACATGACACATAAGAAACTTCAGGATGATATAACTCAAAAATTCAGCTACTGGTAAGTAAATTACATCCACTACAGATTACATCATGTACATTTCTAGCAGGACAGGGAATACATTTTTTTGCGGGAGTTCTTCTTTAAGTGCTGAGAAAGGAACACCTTTGTCTTTGCTGCTGAACATACATTTATGATGTTGACATTGTTGTTTGAAGTTTTTTCAGGGACAAGTTGTACTTTTTTCGATAACCAATTTGAGTACAGACACTGTTTAAAGGGGATGTCTGAGATATTTTAAAATGGATCTGAGTTGGAAACGTTATAAAACTCCATTGTTAGCAGTCCAACCCCTGCTGTCCGGCAGTGAAGATGTTCCATTCCTCTTCATTTGACCTCTGCAGCTGTTCCATGGCCTTGGCCTGATCCCCAAGGCCGGTCTGTCACGTGAACAGCCAGTGATTGGCTGCAGCAGGCACATGAGGAGGAATGGGACGTCATTACTTCTAGAAACCAGGGACAAGATTGGTGGCACAAAGCAATTATATTTCTTGCTGATACTTCCTCAAACTCTCCATTGTATAGAGTCCCTTTATAGGTCACAGATATACATCAGCCAAATAACGTATGGATTTCTTACCATTCGTGTGTTGAGCACAGGGAATAACAACGCGAGTAGAGCCCCATTCAACATGTGCATCTGCAACCTTCAAAGAGGAAAGAGAGTGACAAGGTTACCGCTCGGTACGGAAGTGGCATCGCTACAAATGAAGAACTGAAGACCCATGGAAAAGGTCGGTGTATTTGGAGAAGTATCAATATCTATCCTCCCATCTGAAGACCCCTTGATGGGAACTTGAACAGGGACACACATGTTTAATTAGTAATATATATATATTTTTATGTATCACAAGGTGTAACGCTGGCCATTTACACACCCGATGACTACCCTACATGTGTGGTGGAGTCACAAATCTGCCCTGATGGCAGAGGTCTGGGGAAAGAAGGATCATGCATGCTGCACCTCAACAAGCCCAATCCTTTGTTCTGACATGAAATAGACAGCTGCTATCCGACAACTGCTTATTCTCATCTACCTCCGGCACTACACAGACTTCTATATAAATCTTTCCAAAAGCAGAGATATTGAAAATGGAGATAAAATAAACCTATTCAAATTAGAAAGCTTCAGTATTTTAGGGAGAGAAATATGACAATCACGTAGGTGCATTTATTTTTAACAGTGTATTACTTACCTAAATATTACTGTGGCAGCTTTACATGGGGGGCATGCCAGGAGAAATATCTGCAATGCAAAAAAAATTAAAATTAAGTTTGTTTTTATTTTTTTAAGAAAAATAAAGGCAATATTCCACTTTATTTTTACTACACACATTCACTACAGTATAAAGCAATTTCCCAATTTTTTTATATTCCCATCCATCAATATTGAATTTGCAGAGATCAGACACCACGCACCATTGCCATTCAGCTGTTCTACAGGCACCGGAAAGCTTTATTAGACGAGAGGGAAATTGTGCTGCTCCCACTGAAGTGAATGAGAGCAGCGCTGCAGTAACAGCACCGTCCACTACCAACAATGCAGTGGTGTACCTTCAATACTGAAACTACTGTTGATCGGCAGGGGTGCGAGAGGTCAGAGCCCCGCCAATCCCGAGAATAGGCCATCAATGTAAATGGACAGGAAACCCCCTTCAAAGGGGTTCTCCTAAAATGTGAGCAGGACTGGTTGCAAAGTATACAAATCACGGCCAGCTTCAGCAGGAATCACAGGGCATAGACATGGTGTGGATCACCAATACAGCGACGAGGAAAATTCCAGCCACCAGATAAAAACATGAAAATTTTATTCTTTCATCATAAGACACACAAAAACACGGGTGCTCGCTTCTGATGCATTTTGAGTGACAAAAGCGCTCCTAGTTGTAGCATGTCAGCAACCGCTGGTGCGTAACAGCAGACAGATGGATTTTTTTAATTTAAACTTTCCAAATTGGCCATGTCTGAAGTGTCTACGGATCATGACCTTCAATGAACCCAAAGTACACCGCACGTACTGCACACCACACGTTTTCTAAATTAGTAAAATGTTTAATTTTAGGTTTACTGCCATTTAAGGTAGAAGTCTAGTCTGAGAGGTCTGAAACCTTAATAATACTACAGCAGATGCCTGTGCTCACATAGTTAAGACTAGAGATGAGCGAACGTGCTCGTAACGAGCACTGTAGCGCTCGGCTCCCCTGCGCTCGCATGGGCGCAGGCATCCGCTTCAGTCGGGTGAGGAGGACGGAAGCGGATGCCTGCGCCCATGCGAACGCAGGGGAGCCGAGCGCTACAGTGCTCGTTACGAGCACGTTCGCTCATCTCCAAGACCCTTTGTATTGTAACCAGGTCCTGTTGAAAGTTTCACATTTTTTGTTCAATAAAAAAAGTTTTCGATTAATGGAATACACAATGAACACCTTTTTTAATATCTGCAAATCCAGAGTCAACATTTAACACTGGCAAATGTTTTTCAATTATTTAACAAATGTCACAAAATTCCTGACTATTTATCGTCACGTCCCGAACAGGTACAGCTTTGATCATGACAAGAGCCTGCATGAAGAATAGTATTGCAACCTGTAACTTTACGGTGAGCGATGCTTATTATGTTTCTATAGTCTCTCTGCAGTGATCAGTGAAAGTCAAGTTCATATTGCTGTGATTGATGTACTGGATAAACTGTGGTATGACCACTATAGGACCAGTCCTGATGAATAATAGGTCGTCAATGTAGCGGTCATACCAGAGCAAAAACCTGTAAAACTGGTTAGAGTCCTGACAGATGCATGCACCTCTTTTCCCATTTGCTATTATGCAGCAGAACAGATGCGCACTCACCCAGTCTGGACCCGGGAGGAAGAGGCCGCAGCCTGTTTAAATGCGGCGAGGATGGTGGCATCGGAAGAATGAGGGACAGGTAAGTATTAACTAAATAGTCTTTCTTCCACAGGTTTGAAGAAAGGGCAGCATTTATATAAAAAAAAATAAATAAAAAAAAAAAGGTCTTAGGAACCCCTTTAAATAACTACTATGTATTTCGCTTACGTAAAAGTACATCCAAACAAGACTTAAAAGGGGTTGTCTGCTTTTTTTTATATTGATAACTTATCCTCAGGATAGGCCATCAATATCAGGTCAGCACTCCCGCTGATTGAAGAGGCGGCTCCCATGCGAGCGCTGCCTTCTCTTCATTGTTTACCTGCTCGTCGTCACAATTGCAGTGATGAGCAGTGTAATTACAACTTCGCAGGCCCCATTCACTTCAATGGGACGGCTTCCTCTTCAATTGAATAGGACAGAGCAGTCTCATTGAAGTGAATGGGGACAGAGCTATAACTCCACCTTCTCACTGCTGCAATTGCTATGGCGACCAGGTAAACAACGAAGAGAAGGCAGCACTTGTATGAGCGCTGCCTTCTCTTCATACAGCTGATTGTCGGGGGTGCTGGGAATCGGGTCCCTGCCAATCTGATATTGATGACCTATCCCAAGGATAGGTCATAAATATAGAAAAAGCAGCCAACCCCTTTAAATTGCAACAGAAAGAAATGCACTGTGGATTCACCATGGTATTTGTGACTAAATTTGCAGCAAACCCTCATGTTTTATATGCAGACTGTGTGGCAGATTTCATAGTGGATTTCACCCCAGGCATTGCAAAGGTTGATACCAGCTCTTAAAGGTCCACAGCATAAATTGACATACTGCAGCTTTAAAACGCTCACCGCACTTCCATCTCTGCACCAATTTCTTCTACTGCAAATTTGCTACAGATTTCTGACAGCAAAATAATAATGAAAAAACAGCTGCACATCCACTGTGTGTGAACATTTAGGCCTCATGCACACAACCATATTTTTCATCTGTGTGCTATAAGCAGGTTTTGCTGATAGCACACTGACCCATTCATTTCTATGGGGCCATGTGCGGATACGTATTTTTTGCAGATCTGTGCGGCCATTCCACAAATGATAGAAAATGTCCTATTCTGGTCCGTATTGTGGATGAGAATTGCCCTTTCTATGAATGGGAGTGAGGAAAATGCAGAATGCACACATAAGGTATCTGTATTTTGCAGACCGAAATATGGACGGAGTCATGTACATCAAGTCAATGATGGCCATCTACCAGCTGACAATGTCTAGCAAATACACAACTAGAGCTGCATTTTGTGTATTTCAGGAAAGTGTATTAAAATACAAAAATCAGAGACAAAATGCTGCAAGTTTTTTCAACTGTCTACTAAAAAAATACATTCAATAAGTGGGTATCTGATTAGAAAACACTAGTAATCAACCTTGTGTTGGACGCACCTTCAGGAAGAAAGATTAGGTAATCACAGCATCTCGGAAGATTACGGGATGCCAACAGGGCCTGGACTTTGGAAGTTAATAGACAAAGTGCCATAGACAGATATTTTTAGGTTAGGGTGACCCTGCAGTCGCACCGTGAATCGGATACCAATTGCCCTTTTAATAGATTTGGGGCAGAGTAAAGGCGGAGATGAGCAGCAGATTTTTGCTTGTTTTTGGCCATAAAATTAAACAGGTGTATTTCATTTGGATGTCTCTTTATTAAAAGTCACACAGCATTTCATGAATTAGACTGGGCGTATTCTCATTAGTCTGACCTCTGGTGGTCGTTTTTCAGTTAGACGGGTTCATTTTCACTTAGACTGGTCTAATTTAATTGCGCATGAAAAAAGTACCTCTTTTAATGCAACAAAAGTCGCACTTCACTACTGAATTTACAAAAGAAAAATATGCCAGCCCTGGGGTGTCGTAGAATTTATAGTGTTTGTGTCAAATTTAGGTTTCAAAAAAAAAAAAAAAAAGGGGGGGGGGCACCTACGTAAATAGGTTGGAAAAAAGTTGCACAAGTTAGAAAACTTCTGAATTAGTCTAAAAAATGAAAATAGGAATGAGGCGCAAAAGCCTCCAAAACAGGTGCAATTTCAGTAGTAAATGCGACTAAAAACCAGGGCTGTGGAGTCGGTAAGCCAAAGCCCCGACTCCGACTCCGACTCCCGACTGACTCGACCAAAATGGTCACCAACTCCGCGACTCCGACTCCACAGCCCTGCTAAAAACAGGATCAAATGCTTTAGTAAATGTGCCCACTGACCTGTGAAACATAGTAACAGTTTATAAAGCCGAAAAAAAAAAAAAAAGACATCTGTCCATGCAGTTCGGACTGTTTTCCTACAAGTTGATCCAGAGGAAGGCAAAAAACCCCTGTGCGGTAGAAGCCAATTTTCCACACTTTTGGGGGAAAAAATTCCAGAATCAGAATAAGGCCCCAGTCACACGACCGTATGCTCATTTCCGTATCTTATCCGTATTTTTGTGGATAAGATGCGGAACCATACGGGCCCATTCATTTTCCATAGGAAAAAAAAATGCGGAATGCACACCGTGTGCATTCCGAATCCGTATATTGCGGAAGTAAGGAAAGGAAACATGTCCTATACTTGGCCACAAAACACGTCCGTAGCCCCATTAAAGTCAATGGGTCCGCAAAATTACAGAACACTACGGAAGACTTTCCGTATGTCTTCCGTTCCGTTTTTATACGTGTGACTGGAGCCTAACTCCCTGGATTAACGACCCATCTTTTAGACCAGATTTCACTGTGGACATGCACCACACATTACCATGCCTTATACCTGATAATTTTAGTTTTTTCCCCCCCATATTGATGTTGATTTAAAAATGCCGCACCCATGAAATTATACTCGGATGTACAGATGCCTCTGCACCACTACCGTACAGCAAAAGCCTCAGAAGAAAACAAAAAAAAAAAAAAACACTACAAATTTTTGTTAAAGATGTGAAGGGCATGCGTCCCGGCACGGCCTAAAATTGGCTATTTGCCGCCATTTACTACAACATAACGAAACGCAGCCCCTTTCATACCAGCAATTTGTTAAGGTCTAAGCGGTCGTACCCCTATTGATAAAAGCTAGTGGCTGCATATCCTGCGATACACTTACCCCGGCTACACAGGTCGTGTGACAAACAAGGATACAGCTACAGTCACTCTTTGTAATGATGGTCAATGGTGACGCAATGCGACATGCTGCAACTGCGAAGCAACAGTCACAAAAAAAAGAAAACTTGGATTTTTTTGCAAATGTCAGAGCATGTTGCATTGCGACACTCGATGATGATAGCATGACACATTAGCCAGACCCTTAAAGGGACACTACCATCAATATTCCTTCACACATATAAACCTATATGTGAATATTCTCTGTAATTTTATTTTTATTTAAACAGGTGGAAGGCTTTGTGGATATAGTTTCTGAAGTCCCTCCATGTATTCTGCTTCCTGTCCTGGCTCTTACCTTCCTCCTCTCTTTGGACTTTTAGCACAGCAGACAGTGTTGCTTGACTCTCTCATTCAGGCCATTCACTGTGACCAGAGAGGGAAGGGAGTAACTCAGACTTAGGGTCCATTCACACCACCTTATTTCTGGGTCCGCGCTCTTTCCGCAGTTTTACGGAACAGGTGCGGACCCATTCATTTTAAAAAAAGATAAAGCAGGTCCTATTCTTGTCCACAAAATTAGGAATTTCTAACATAGGGCTGGCCATGTGCGGTCCACAAAATGCAGAAAGCACATAGCTGGTTGGTTTTGTGGATCTGCAAAACACTTACGGGTGTGTGAATGCATCCTTACACTGATGAACACAATGCTCTTCTGTGGGTACTTTTAACCAGGCCAATCAAGAGAATAGAGATGCAATGTTATTCTAATTCTACAATCTACAATTATACTAAAGCTTATATTACTCTGGCTGTCAGCTGGATCATCGCTAATGAGCATTCGTATGAACCCTTGTTGCGATGATCTGGCAGTGTAATATACTGCTGCCGATTACCCGATGAATGAGAATTCATTGGGCGATCGGACTCTTTCAGCATGCTTAAAAAAATCATCGTTTGCTGGTGGCAGATTGTGCTATCCAATAACAATGTGCTGCCAACAATGATTCAGTATGGGGACAAGTGAAGGCATTACTCCATACTGTGGAGGAGATCGGTGCATGTAATGGCAGCTCTCTCCTCCACTGACGAGCAGGCGATTGCCGGGAAGGAACGCTTCCCTCCTGACAATCGCTTGCCTGATCTCCTAGTGTAATACTAGCCTAACAGATGATATCTTTCTCTCACACCATCGATATATGGGAGTGTTAGCTAGTCGTGTTGACTGCTACAGAAGGAGGATACTTTGCCTTTAATTCTCAATAATCAGTACAGACAAAATGAAATAAACTGATAAAAACTCTTTTCTAGGTCTACGGACTTTCTGACGGAAGTGTCCCTTTAAGTCAGATCAGTAATTAATAAAATTATGTTCCAGATATAAAGTATTATGGGGTTTTTTTTACATCTTTTCAGTGGATGAAGTTCCTACAGTTAATTCCACATTTGTTTTCAAGAGAAATGTTTTTTTTTAGTCTGACCAGCAGCTTTCAGATTTCAGCCTGCACAAACCAGACCTGCTGCTTGTGACCGCCCCGAGCAACACACATACTGTACGTAACCTTTACCCAGGAATAACACGGAAACGTAGCATATCCCCAAAACCTGAATGAAATCCACCTTACATCCGTGTTCTGGATGTATTATACTTCTAATGCAGGATTAGAATGACAGATAAGCAATCTGTGAAACACAGATTGCATCCGTGATGCGTCCATGTTTTTCACGGACCCATAGACTATAATGTGCGGGATGCATCAAACAGCATGCTTCTGTGCTGAACATGCCAAAACACGGATGTGTGAATACACATTAAAATGAATGGGAACACATGCTGTTCGCTGAGAACACGTACAGCACACGTCCATGTGACGTGTGAATGATGCCTTAAATTGTGAGCATTTTGATGGAGTGGGCGCAGGTAGAGGTACTGCTGCATTACCACAGCACTATCGTTATAGTGGTGGGAACGCCAGTGCGATAGATAGATAGATAGAGAAATAGATAGATTGTATGGTTTACAAATATAATAGAAGCAAAGACAACAGAAGTCAAAGTAAACAATTGATGAATTGCAAGACAAATAACCACATCTTCAGACGTCACTAACCAAATGTTTCAGCAGGCGGCCACGCATTATCAACACTAGAAACGGAGCGTAAAGTGCATGTTCTGGTTCCTGGTCCCCAAGGTATGAAATAATCCCGACAGCTTGAGAATGACTTTGTCAGATAAGGATGTGAAGAGCCAGAAGGAGATGATACGGACTCACACACATTATGTTAGAGAAACACTGATAAACAGTCCTTCTGGGGGAACGTTAAATTGGGACCACAATCTGTCAGCAATTAGTTCTGGCAAATTATTCAACAGGCAGAAATCAGGAGGAGGTAGGAAGTTGAAGAGCTTGCCAATTATTTGCTTCCACAAAGACCAATCATCTCATTATGTGGAGCCTAAACTGAGATAAATGTGAGGAAATCATTAAAGGGGGTTTAGGGACCTAAATATCGATGACCTATGCTCAGGAGAAATGATCAATATCAGATGCTGAGCACAGTGCCATACCTTGTACAGTGACCTATCCTCAGGATGTCGATATTAGATCTTTGGGGCTCAGACTGATTCTTTGAAGGGTCTGCAGCGCTCAGGCAAGTGATTTGGGCTTTGATGTCCCTGTCCATATGTCAGCATGGCCTTTCTGCAGAGGAAACTGAGCTGCAATACCAGGAGCCACCACTTTTCAATGTACAGTGCTGTGCTCAGTATACTATAGAGAGGATGCAGCGCTTGTTCAAGTGCTGCAGCCTCTTCTAACCGTGCATTGGCTGGAGTGCCAAAATTCAGACTCCCACTTAACATGATATTGAATATTTAACTCCCAGAAAACTCCATTAAAGGCTAATGTCACCAGATTAAGGCCTCATGCACATGAACGCAAATTGCAGTCGGCAATACATGGGCACCGACCAATTAATTGAATGGGGTCCGCGATCCGCATCCGACTGCAAAAAAGTACACGCCTCCGCACCTACTTTTTTGCGCTGCGGAGGCGTGGACAGAAACCCACAGAAGCACTTTCTAGTGCTTCCATGGGCTTCCAATCCGTGCCTCCATTCCGCACCGCATCTTCTGGGATTCAAGTGAATGAGTCCACATATGTGATGTGGGGTACACATCCGTGTATTGCGGATTCGCTGTTTGACGGCCGCATTACAGCCACAGCAGGGCAAGGCCGTATGCATGAGCCCTAATGCTGTCCTGAGAGCAGCTTACACTAGTGAGAGAGACTCTGATTCAAACATGTTTACTTACATTTTTTTGCTGCACTTTTCTTAAAGGGGTTATCCAGCAAAAGATATTTATGACTTATACTCAGGATAGTTTATCAGTATCAGATCTGCAAGGGTGCGACACCTGGGACCCCCGTTGATCAACTGTTAGAAGAGGCCTTGAGCCTGACACTGTACAGCGGTCACATGGCCTAATTCAAGTCAAAGAGGCTGCATCAGACAGGGCAGCATAACTATGGTGAGACATTGCCTTTAATACGAGATACTACAAATATTCTGAATTAGGCCTCATGCACACGAACGTGTGCTGGCCGTGTCCGTGCTGCGGGCCGCTTACGGCGGGTCCGCAATAAACGGGCACCGGCCGTGTGCAGCCCGCATCACGGATCGCGGACCCATTCACTTCAATGGGTCCGCGATCCGGGAGATGCGGAGCGGAGGCACGGATCGGAACACCACGGAAGCACTACGGTGTGCTTCCGTGGTGTTTCTGACCATGCCTCCGCACCGCAAAATAGTAGCGCAAGCACTACTTTTTTGTGGTGCGGACCCCATTCAAGTGAATGGGTCCACAATCCGCATGCGGTGGCCTCACAGTCAGTGCCCATGCATTGCGGACCGCAGTTTGTGGCCCGCAGCACGGGCACGGCCGGCACACGTTCGTGTGCATGAGGCCTTAGTGAAAGCGAGAATATCAATACAGAACCACAGTGGAACCATAAGTACAACTGTGTGCATGAGCGCTTAGAGCAGATTTCTCTATGGGGGCCTAGCAGATGTATTCAGTCCATGGTAAAGTGTCCTGGGATATGCCGGCATCCTCCCAGCAGGCCTTCTGGCTGAGAAATGGTGATTCTGCTCCAATAACACACAATACTGCTCCACCAGTGCTATACCACAAAGTATTTCTGTACTTGTAATTATAATAAATAAAAATACCCCACAATCAAAAATATCTAATCGTTTTAATGAAATAAACAATTCAGTCGCTTAGCAACAGCTCATAATGTAACTGCTAGATACAGTAACAACGAAGTGGTTACAAAATAGGTCTGCAATATGTAAGGCAGCAACTGGACCCACAGGGATTCAGCTCTACCATACAATAAAAGAGCATATGAGCGCCTCTAATTGGAGTAATAGTTCCCAGTGCTAATACTCTTCTCATTTCCCAGCCGTACAAACAACCAGCAATTCACTCCAATACATACAGTACTAAGCATCTCCATTACCTTGTACCCAGAAGCTTTGCTGTAATCTATGTCATGGTATTGTTCTGAAAAAATAGTAAATAAAAAAAAATTAAAAAGGGGTTTGAAGCCCATTAAAGGGAGTCTTTCACCTGTTTTTCACCAATATAACTAAGAGCACACAAGATTGCAGACACATCCCAGACATACCTGTGTGCACTGTGTGTCTGTATTACATGTCACATCCCAGACATACCTGTGTGCACTGTGTGTGTATTACATGTCACATCCCAGACATACCTGTGTGCACTGTGTGTCTGTATTACATGTCACATCCCAGACATACCTGTGTGCACTGTGTGTCTGTATTACATGTCACATCCCAGACATACCTGTGTGCACTGTGTGTCTGTATTACATGTCACATCCCAGACATACCTGTGTGCACTGTGTGTCTGTATTACATGTCACATCCCAGACATACCTGTGCACCTGTACATGTCACATCCCAGACATACCTGTGTGCACTGTGTGTCTGTATTACATGTCACATCCCAGACATACCTGTGTGCACTGTGTGTGTGTATTACATGTCCAGGAAAAGCACTTTTATTCTGCTGGAAAACAGCTCCCAAGTGCCCAGCTCTGCTGCTGCAAGTGCCCAAAGCAAACCAGACTGAAGAGGGGAGGGCTGCTTTAGCTGCTGATATATTGGGATTGGTAGCAGATAGAAAATGGTTCTGACCTTCTTTGAAAGCTGGCATTCCAAACTTTCAAGTGATACCAAAATCACAGCATTATATCCAGTATATCAGAAGATATAGCTGTTAGAAATCAAGTCGGGAGAGAAAGCTGTTTTTAGTTTCACTTTCAGTTGGGCACTTGGGAGCTGTTTTCCTGCAGAATAAGGGTCCATTCACACGTCCTGTTTTTCTTTCCTGATCTGATCCGCATTTTTTCAGGACCCATTGAAATGAATGGATCCGCATCAGGATCGAATCAGGAAAGAAAAACAGGACATGTGAATGGACCCTTAAAGTGCTTTTCCTGGACATGTAATACAGACACACAGTGCACACAGTTATGTCTGGGATGTGACCTGTAATACAGACACACAATGCACACAGGTATGTCTGGGATGTGACATGTAATACACACACACACAGTGCACACAGGTATGTCTGGGATGTGACCTGTAATACAGACACACAGTGCACACAGTTATGTCTGGGATGTGACCTGTAATACAGACACACAGTGCACACAGGTATGTCTGGGATGTGACCTGTAATACAGACACACAGTGCACACAGGTATATCTGGGATGTGACATGTAATACACACACAGTGCACACAGGGATGTCTGGGATGTGACATGTAATACAGACACACAGTGCACACAGGTATGTCTGGGATGTGACATGTAATACAGACACACAGTGCACACAGGTATGTCTGGGATGTGACATGTAATACACACACACAGTGCACACAGGTATGTCTGGGATGTGACATGTAATACACACACACAGTGCACACAGGTATGTCTGGGATGTGACATGTAATACACACACACAGTGCACACAGGTATGTCTGGGATGTGACATGTAATACACACACACAGTGCACACAGGTATGTCTGGATGTGACATGTAATACACACACAGTGCGCACAGGGATGTCTGGGATGTGACATGTAATACAGACACACAGTGCACACAGGTATGTCTGGGATGTGACATGTAATACAGACACACAGTGCACACAGGTATGTCTGGGATGTGACATGTAATACACACACAGTGCACACAGGTATGTCTGGGATGTGTCTGCAATCTTCTGTGGGGCAGTGCTGTTAGATATATAGGTGAAAAATCGGTGAAAGACTCCCTTTAAGAATGCTCGTCAATGGTCAAAAAAAAAAAAAAAAAAAATTTGCTTACGCTCACCTTGCCGATGCCCTGCTGATGATGCCCCGGTCCTTGCTGCGCTTCGCTTCCTTTTCCGGTTTTCAAAACAGTAGGAAATGGCTGGGAATGGAACGAGGTAGGTGATAGCTGATTGACTGAGCGCAATTCCCAGCCACTTTCCCGCGATGTCAAGAACAGGAGTAGGAAGTAGAGGAGAACTCCATACCATCGACAAAGCGAGCAGAAGCTGGTTTACTTTTTTTTGACCATTTGCAGGCCATTGGGGAGCATTTTTATATGTGCTGAAATATGCTATTTAAAAGAGACTATGCAAAAGCACAATTAAGAAAAAAAAAAAAAAAAAAAAAAAGTGTCTTCAGTGACGGTCCTCACACATACAGCCCCTAAACCACCGCCAAAGCACTGTACAAGACCACAATAGTTTACTAAAGATGTCACTGTCTGAAATGTCATATCCCGGCCTGCGGGATGTCAACTAAGCCAGGTCTGAAAAGGAATGCTGACAAAAAAAAAACCATGGCCCTCTCCCAACTATGTGACAGCCAGAGGGTACATCCTGGATGATAAAAAGGGCGATAACCTTCAGAGAAGTTCATGCATCCCCTCGTGGGGTCACTGGAGGCTGTCCAGGGGAGAAATTACATAACATGCTGCAATCCTTCTTCCTGATACAACTTGCAGCTTCCCCTCGCTTCATACACAGAACCAGGAAATAAAACTTCTCGTCCGGCTCAAGTTTAAACGAGTTCTGCGCCCCAAACATTGCACTCACAATATTCAGTTTGAAGTCATTTTAATGCTAAGACTGAGGGCATTAAAGGAAATCTGTCAGCAGTTTTGACTCAGCAAACTGCTGACAGCACTAGGTAAGTTACCTGTCGTACAGCCAGTTAGAATAGGGGACTTGCAACTATTTTAAGCCTGAAATAGTTTAAAGTCCCTTAGTAAATGTGCCCCATTTGTATCACTCCCACCATATGCTATTTACCTTAAAGGGGTTGTCCCACGATAAATATTCTACAGTTTTCAATCAAGCTCCTGGATCTGAATACTTTTGTAATTGCATGTCATTACATTTTTTTTTATAGTTACTGAGTTATTCAATAACATGTATCTGTATAGGACCACTTAATTTTCTTATTTCTTTGACCTATTCACTGAGCAGGCCGCACATGCTCAGTTTCAACTTTTAAAGGGGTATTCTCATCTTGGACAATGGGGGCATATCGCTAGGATATGCCCCCATTGTCCTATAGGTGCGGGTCCCGCCGCTGGGACAAGCACCTATAACGAGAACGGGGCCCCCAAATTGAAGAAGTGCGCACCGCGCAAGCGCGGCCCGCTCTCCATTCACTTCTATGGGGCCGCCGGAAATAGCCGAGCGCTGGCTCGGTTATCTCCGTCGGCTCCATAGAAATGAATGGGAGCGGTGGCCGTGCATGCGCAGTGCGCTCCCATTCATTTCTATGGAGCCGGAGATAGCCGAGCCAGCGCTCGGCTATTTGCGGCGGCCCCATAGAAGTGAATGGAGAGCGGGCCACGCTTGCGCGGTGCGCACTTCTTCACTTCGGGGGCCCCGTTCTCGATATAGGTGCGGGTCCCAGCGGCGGGACCCGCACCTATAGGACAATGGGGGGCATATCCTAGCCATATGCCCCCATTTCCAAGATGAGAATACCCCTTTAACTGCCTCCTGAGCTGTGATAGGGAGAGCTGAGACACGCCCCCTGAGCTGCAGCAGAAAAGACACTCCCCTTGAGCTGTCAGCTTGATATAAATCTAGCAGAGCAATGAATGTGGAGATCTCTGGATTCATATGAGGTACAGGGCTGGTTCTAGCTTTGTTAGAAAGAGATTGGTATGTACTATATGATGTCTGATTTTAATTTTTTACATTATTTGTGGGATAACCCCATTAAAGGGATTCTCCAGGAATGATTTAAAATGGTCACCAGCAACCTGTCCTAGAATGTGAGCAGGACTGTTTTCCTTCACTTGCAGAGTTGCCTAGGAAGGTGAGGGGTCAGGGCCTCACTGCATTTGCTCTACAATAAATGGTACGATCCTGCCTATGATATGCCATCATGGCTGAGCAGCCTGACAGGAGCGCTCACCAATATTTAGTATATGCAAGTGCCACAGCATAGTGCAGGGATACCCAACCTGCGGCCCTACAACTGTTGCAAAACTACAATTCCCAGCATGTCTCCACAGTCTACAGCTATTTGGGCATGCTGGGAGTTGTAGTTTTAGCAACAGTTGGAGGGCCGCAGGTTGCGCATCCCTCGCATAGTGAGTAGTTAGGCACCTCACTTCCCTAGACCGCTCTGCAAGTGGAGGTAACCAGTCCTGCTCACATTCTAGGACAGGTTGCTGGTGGATTTTAAATCATCCCCTTTAATTGTCTGACACAACTGATAATTGTATTCTCTCTATCAAAGAATGAAGGGATTACACTTCCTTGTTAACAGAGATAGCTAAAACAATCCTCCTGGTCAAGACTCCTGCCTATAGCAGCCCGAGTAGTATCATTTGGAGGAGTGGGACAAATGTTAAAGGGGTTGTCCGGGTTCAGAGAAGAACCCGGACATACCTGCAATTTCACCCAGGCAGCCCGCCTGAAGAGGACATCGGAGCATCCTATGCTCCGATGCCCTCCTTTGCCCTGCGCTAATTAGCGCAGGGCAAAGGAATTTAGCCAGGTTCCGGTGACGTACCGGTCCCTGCCGGGCAGAGGCTTCCGCCCGGCAGTGAGTCGGTGACGTCATCGGCGCTGATGGACGGGCTTTAGCGCTGCCCTAGCCAGTAAAACGGCTAGGGCAGCGCTAAAGCCGGCCCATTAAGGCCGGTGACGTCACCGAACTCACTGCCGGGCGGAAGTACCTGCCCGGCAGCGAGTATTTATAAACAAAAGAGACCTTGCCCTGCGCGATCTAGCGCAGGGCAAGGGGGGGGCATCGGAGCATGAGATGCTCCGATGTCCTCTTCAGGCGGGCTGCCTGGGTGAAATTGCAGGTATGTCCGGGTTCTTCTCTGAACCCGGACAACCCCTTTAAATCAGTGAATGTCCAACTGAAGGGACACCCCTCTATTTGCTAAAATGGTGCTCTCCCGCCCTCCATCACCAGGACAGCCGCGGTAATGAGGAATTATATGGAGCACTGGCCAAGCACATAGATTGCTGCTCCATACGGCTTTATGGGATATGAAAACAGCAAAAACCCAATAAAAACTATTGAACAAGAAAACAGCAGACAGAGGAGAGTTTGGTAGAAAATATACATACTACTAGTTAAGCTTGTCTTTGGTATCTACACATGTATACATCAGCCAAACCGCAGACCATTGTATGCCATGACAGCCCTTCACTAAGACTGACAGGTAAACAGGTAAAGCACACACAATACTGACGGAAGGTAAATGTGGCGCACAATATGGACAATGGCAGAATAAAAGGTACTGTAGATGGTAAATATCGCATAGGGGGAATTTATTACAGACCGGCGGTTTACTCCAGTCTATAATATCTTCTGTTTTACCGGAGAATGCTCATTTATAATTTAGGCGCATCCTCCGGCAGTCCGTGCACCTAAACAGAATTCAGACATCAAAAATGGTGTTTGGGACTTTTTACACCAAAAAGGCAGCGGGGAGGAGGCAATGATAAAATTGACCCCACAATGTTTTGCCATATCAGAAGACAATGTCCCATTACAACAACTTATTCCCTGCCCCCACTCCCCACCAGGTGTCTAATCAGTAGGGGTCCAAGAGTTGGGGCCTTGCCTACCATGATAACAGGCTAGTGTGCACTACTACCCTGTTTCCCCGAAATTAAGACCTACCCCGATAATAAGCCCTAGCGCTATTTTGCCCTGTTTTTGGAGTAGGCTTAAAATATAAGCCCTACTCCAAAAATAAGCCCTAGGTACATTGAGGATACACTGAGAATAGGGTTACGGTCCGGGCCTGGGGGGGGGGCGCAGTGTGTGAGTAGTCCTAGCACAGTGACTACCCTGTTTCCCTGGGGGGGCGCAGCCCGCAAGTGATTTTAATGGCCAGTCAGGACCTCTGCTGGTGGCGCTACCTGCGCAATTAGTTACCTATACACATCCCTATACCCATACCCTATCCGGCGCTGCAAGACCTCTCCCCTGTGATGATCCTGCAAGACGTGACTTCAGGGCCGGGTCTCCCGGGATCACACTGGTTGACGGGATGACAGGATTGGGTGAGAAGAAAAAGTCCTGAGCGGAGTGTAGGTAAGTATATTTTTTGTCTGTGTGTGCACAGGGGCCCGGGGGCAAAAAAATGACATATATATTCAGTGGGGGCAAAAATGAAATATATGTTCAGTGGGGGAAAAAAAATAAGACCTACCCCGATAATAAGCCCTAACCCTTTTTTCAGAGAAAAAAAAAAAATAAGACCCTGTCTTATTTTCGGGGAAACACGGTACTTCGTTCAACACTATGGCCCCTCTCAGACAAGCAAGTTCCATGCTCCGGACTCGCAGCGCGAGTATGGGGCAACTCCTGTCCTGACCTCCCAGCACTGTCGGGGTCACATAGCATTATACTGATTTATGATGCTGTGTAACCCTTAGGGGTCTGGAATGTATTGAATAACACTGACATAATGCTGTCAGTGTTGTCCAATACATTCCAGAAAGCTAAGGGTTACATAGCATCATAAATCAACATAATGCTATGTGACCCCGACAGTGCTGGGAGGTCAGGACAGGAGCTGCTGTATATTCACACTGAGTCCAATGCATGCAACGCAATAAACCTAGATGCGCTTTGGACATTAAAGAAGAACTCCTGCAGAAAAAATTATTCCATGTCCTGCTAGAAATGTACATGATGTAATCTGTAGTGAATGTCATTTTCTTACCAGTAGCTGAATTTTTGAGCTATATCATCCTGAAGTTTCTTATCTGTGTCATGTGACTAGGAATTGGACCCACCCACTCACACAGCACCTTATGTGTGGACAGGAAGTCTAATTCTCTATGCATTCCTGTGGGAGCCTCACTTTCAGTCTCACAGGAATGAATAGAGAAGTGACTGGCTTGCTGTCCTGGGTCAGTTGGAGGTCAGGGAGTTGGTCACATGACCCAGCTACAATAAGAAAGAGTGGAAACTCTCAATTTCAACCTCGGATAAGAAAATGACATTCACTACAGATTATATTGCGCACCTTTCTAACAGGTCAGAGAATAAAAATTATTGCGGGAGTTCTTCTTTAATCTCATGACTCATTCATTCTTGTAAAAAAATAAATAAAAATTAAAAATACTACAATTTTGCTTTTGCAGAGTGTCTGTAATTCAACCTGAAAGTGCAACTTTGCGATCACTTGGTACAAATAAACAACCGTTCCATGCCTGGCATGTACAGGCGCCTATCAGGCCCTGCCTTTGGCAGAACCTAACAGGCAATATGTCAATATCACTGTAACTGACATACTGTACATCACAGCAATACACAAGTATTGCAGTGTATTATATGGGTGATCAGAGGTTTGCATGTTCAAGTCTCCTACTACAAACGTTTAAAAAAAATCAAGTATACAGAATACAAAAATCACCTTTCTTAGTTAACAAATGCCTTTATTTAGTTAAAAAAAAAAAAAAAACACAACAACATTATTAGTATCAAGGTGTCCATAATAACCTGTGAAATAAAATGATCACATAATTTATCATTTAGGGAAAATATAGTAAAAATAATAATAAAATGCCAAAATTGCTGAATTTTGCTAATTTCACCTCCCAAAAACACAATAAAAAGTGATGAACCACTGGGATCATCTCAGAATAGGGTCAATGAAAACTACAACTTTTCCCCACCAGAAACAAGCTTGATTTGATGGAAAAATAAAAAAAGTTATAGCTCTTTGAATGTGATGGCACAAAAAAGAAGAAAAACAAAAAAAGTATAGAAATTAGCTTAGCTGATGATGGCTCCATGACCGGGGATCTGCATTCTTCTGATCTATAATAAATATTGTATTCTTGTAAAAAAATAAATTTGCTCAGTTGTACTGACCTGCGAAATAAAATCATGCCATTTATTCAGCACAGTGAACGCAATAAGAACAAAATCTGACAAATAATGGCAAGATTGGCGTTTTTGGCGTCACCCCAAATATATTTACAAACGTTATACAACTCATCCTGCAAATGCAAATCTTTACATCAATGGAAAATAAAAAAAAGTTATGGCTTTTAAAGTGAAAAAAGGAAAAAAAAGAGGATCTATTCCCTGGATGGGTCATCAATAACAGATCCCGGAGAGGGGGGGGGGGTGTCTAATATCAGACACACCTGCTGATCAGCTGTATTCAGCTGACCCAACATCAGAGTGGATGGAGCTAGAAGCAATGACTATGCTGTGAACGGGAGCTAAGCTGTAGTACACCAGCTTCTGCTTCTGGCTCCATCCAGTGTTAGGTTTCCGGCGCTGTAGGTTGCCAAGAACAACAAAACGTCTTTTTCCCCCCATCTTCTTCCCATGCAAGTTCAGGCTTTTCAGATGACTGTTCCTACCTCAGAAATTGTCTTCGCCAGCAAGAAATTGTACCAGAGGAGGTACAGGAACGCCGACAGATGGAGACACCACACCCATACTGGAGCACAATCAACAATTTGCTTTCCCATGCAAACCAAGATCCTGGCCATTTAACCCCTCAGATGCCACAGTTAAAAACCACGGCCCACGAGTCCTACGATCAGCCCCACACAACGAAATTGCAGGGCGCCGATTGGGTGTCATGTCAGCCAGGAGCCTTCTAAAGGCCCCTTGTGCTGCCATGTTACCACACAGTATTACACCCTGCCACACAACAATCAAACAATTGCAGGTATAAGTACAATAATCAGATAAAAGGCCTCATGCCTTTATGTCAGTATGATTCTGTTACAGAAAGGTCAGGCAGAGGCACACAGAATTATCAATCAAGATAATACAGGGCGATTATGTAGTCCAGACCGCAAGATCTCTCACACACGGAGCAGGATTCCAGCAAGGGACACGCTCGTGTCAAAGAGCCTTAAAGGGGTATTCCCATCTCACAAATGTAGTTTGTATAGTTAGATATAGCCATACCAATATTATTACTAATAGAATTTATTTATATAAAATGTACCATTTAGAAGATTTTCCTATTTGTATATCCATTGTCCCACACACATCACTCAGGCCGTTGCCCCTGGTTACGACCACCGCAGCCATGTAGTAGTGGTGGTCAGCTTGCTGTTGTTCAAACCCGCTCTGAGGTAACTGCTGTATTGTGAACGCACATTACTTGAGCATGCGGAGACACATCTTAGGGTTGTAGCCCTCAGACACAGTATCATTGCTGACATCATATGACCAGGGCAGGGTCCAGGAAAATCAGCAGAACACCGCCCCTCAGAGGTAAGGTCATTGATGTAGCCACAAGGGCAGGGCCTTACCATGCCTCAGATGCTGATGTGATGTCATCGGGAACCAACAACAGTGGAAAATGTCACATGACCAAGATGGAGTGCAGGAAAACGGGGCATTACAGATAAACAATTGTATCCTGTCAATTAATGCTGAAAATTACACAAGCGGAATAACCCTTTAATCTCCTCTCCAATCGACACACAGGAAATGACTTGCTCAACCAATCACTGGCTGAAGCGGATCACCGATGCAGCCAGTCAATGGCTGATCGCCATTCCAAACCATTCCCTGGATGTCTAGGAAGGACCAGGAAGTTGAGGGCAGCGATGAAGAATCAGTGAGCAACACAATTTTATCTCCCCTGGGAAACGCCTTTAACACAACTAATATGACAGCAAGATGCCTTATCTGTGGTTTTCTATGGGGTTGAAATTAAATCTACTTAAATCTACTCCTACAAAAAGGTTCTTTTTAATTTTAGATGCCTTAAAATACATAAGATCCTCGTCATGCTATTCTCTGCCCCTAGACACTCGTCTTTAGACAATCTCGACAACAGCAGATTCCTGCAAACTCAAACAAACCAACGCCCTGGCATGCTGACAATAGAGAACTGAATCAACAATGGGTCATTCAGCTACCAACCAGAGAACGTGCTGCCCGTCATTACCCTGCACCTTCTTACAAAGAAGAATAGAAGAGGACTATGTGGTACAGAGCCAGAGAGGGTCAGCAAGAACACTTAATCCTTTAGCTGTCAACGCCTGTGACGTCCATTGTTCCTCCATCATTACAATTTATAGTCTTTGCAGGTTGATCATTAAAGGAGATATTCAATGTATGCCCAAAGAACCCAGAAGTAGAATGAGACTATGAAGAATAATGTGGTCAGGGATCAGTAATTAAAGAAAACCTCTGGTTGGGACCGAACAGTGATTTATACATTGCTGTGTCTGTCCCACTGGACCTATGGCAATAATAGTCACCACATAGTCTAATGCGGAGCGTTCACCTTAGATAGCTGTGGGTTGGACACACTGCTGTATCCTCAAACCTCCACCCTCCCCAATCCACATGCATGCAAGCTTGCTGAACCATATATGTGTTTTCTATGGGAAGAGAGAAGGCCACTGCTAGACATCCCTGGGGGCACCTTTTCTCCTGTAAGAGGAGGATCAGGCATGTTGAAATACAGGGTGACTAGTGATGAGCGAGCATGCTCGGCCGAATATGATATTCGGTCGAGCATTGCGGTGCTTGGGACCACGCAGTGTTCAGCCAAACACCGCGTGTGCTCGAGTGCCATGCTCGAGTCCCCTCCCCGCACGCTAATTAGCGTGCGGGGAGGTACTGTCATTCACTGTAATGCCGTAGCCATCTTGACTATTGGCATTACAGTGATTGGCTGGCCGGGAACGCATCATCGGGTGCTATATAGCACCCGGTGACATGTGACCGTCTCAGACCGAGTCAGGGAGAGCTGCTGCAAGGAGGGACAGATAGTGTAGGGAGAGAAATTGTGTGTGTGTGTGTGCCGTTAATCAAGGCAACATTACCTCATCTGCGTCTGCTGTATAACGTTTGCGCAAGGAGGCACATATAGTGGGATAGGATTTGACTAGGCAGGGCTAGTAGTTCTGTTCAAAAGACACAAAAGTCTATTGTTATATCTGGCTGCAATTTATTTTTTTCTCTTGGGGCAAAAAACGCAAGTTTGCCTGACCTTACCACCACCTGTGCATTAGAACGTTGCAGCATCCTATATAGATGACATACGGTGTCATTTTTTTCTGCCGTTAATCAAGGCAACATAACCTGCGGCTGCGTCTGCTATATAAAGTTTGCGCAAGGAGGGACAGATAGTGTAGGGATAGAAATTGGCTAGGCAGGGCTAGTTGTTCTGTTGAAAAGCCCTTTTAAGGGATATTATATCTGGCTGCAATATATTATTTGCTTCGCCCGGCCGAAATCTCGCGCAGGCGAAATCTCGCGAGATTTCGGCCGGGCAAAGCAGGCAGCTCTGCGAGTGGTTTCCAGAGCTGCCATGACGTAGTTGAGGGGGGTGGCGGCCTACAATGCTAATATGGGCCGTTAGTCCGTCCCTAAATAGGCGCGTCTTGGAGCATGAAGAAGGCGTGCTGGGCGTTACTGGGCTCCCTAACGCCCCTCTGGGCTCCTTCAGAGGAAATTTACATATCAGAAAAAGTCAAATAAAACGAAAACGGAATCTGAAAAAAAAGATTGGAGACCACATCTAGACTCAAGGTACTTTACTGAACATGGCTATAGTTTTAGTTTAAAACACTAAAATCATGTGACAGATTTCCTTTAATGCAGATATTGCAGCAACCGGATCTCAACAGAGAACCAGACCACACACAACAATGTAAGCAGAAAGTATAAACCGCAAGGGATACTGGGAGAGGAAGGGATAAATAGGAGAAAGACAATCACCACACCCACAACAGCTGAGGGGAAGGAGTGTGGTAAACAGCAACCAAACCAAGAGGAAAACATGTCAAATTATGTCACTTTTGAAAGTCTAGCCGATCGCCTGCAACCTGATGCGGGCACGTTCGTGACACACATTGATTGTGGATCCAGGCATTTGGCCCACCTATTAGGATGCTTTGCTGCCACGAGGATCATGCTGGTGGTGGTCAGTTTGCTAGTGTTCATGCTACTGCTCATTTTGGTACGGCACAGGTTGCAAATGACAATTCTTTCATAGTCCACACTTGTTGGTGTGCCCTGCCTTCTCCATTTTGCCACCCCACCGCCTCTTCCAGCCTGTTGCGGTGCTGCGAATCCCTCCCCCTCTGTACTGCTGTCCTCGCTCAGCTTGCCACTTTGCCATGTTGGGCCAGTGATTTCATCGTCTACCACCTCCTCTTCCACTTCTTCACTCTGGTCCTCCTCCTGACAAGTTGACCTTCAGTGCGGCTGACACTCAAAAACATTAGGGGCGAGTGCCTGCAGCTGATCTGACCGTGTAAAACATTAGGGGTGAGGGCCTGCTGCTACATAAATATATATGTTTCCTAACAATGTTTCCTCTAAAATCGATGTTATATATGGTTTTGGGGGGTATTCTTGTCATTCCGTAAAAGTGGCATAATACTCGGACAACATCGTTAATAGCACCAACTTTGGAGTCCAAGATGCATCTAGACATCCTCCCCATGCTGTTCCCAAACCATTTCAGTGGTGTTTCCACCATTTTCTCAACTTTCCCTATGAACCAGACATCCTCCCCTCTTCAGAGCAGGGGGTGCCTGGTTTAGTGCTCGGGTTCTCCCATTGACTTCCATTATACTCGGGTGCTCGGATGAGCACTCGAGCACCACCTAGTGTTCAGCCAGAGCACCAGAGCATCGCGGTGCTCGATCAACACTAGTGGTGATCATGGCGGCCATTTTGGATCCAACTTTAGTTTTTTCAATGGGTCATTTGACACATCAAACTTATTGGGAATTTCACAAGAAAAACAATGGTGTGCTTGGTTTTAACATTACTTTATTCTTTCATGAGTTATTTACAAGCTTCTCTTTGTTTACAGCCATTGACATGCCGCAGAGGTTAACACCTGAGGAGCGGATAGAAATTGTGTTGATGTCTGGTGAACGCAGTACCCGGGTCATTGCAGCAGATTTCAATGCAAGACACCCTATGAGACCACCCATCTCCCATGCTACAGTTAGCAAACTGCTTGCCAAGTTTCGTGAAACTGGTTCAGTGTTGGATTTGCCAAAACGTGGACGAAAACTGTCCTAATAAAGAAACATCAGTGGCTGTACGAGCTTCATTCAGCAAGAGCCCACAGCGTAGCACTCGCCGCATGTCACTGGAGAGTGGCATCAGTTGAACATCCCTTCGGCGGATATTAGCTACTCACAAATGGCACCCTTACAAACTCCAGCTGCTGCAGCATCTCAACGAGTATGACCCAGATCGGCGCACTGAATTTGCAGAATGGGTTAAACAAAAATTAGAACAGGACCCTCAGTTTACGCAGAACATTTTGTTCAGTGATGAGGCAAACCTTTATGTGAATGGTGAAGTTAAACAAAACCACCACTATTGGTCTGACACTATACCCACATTGGATAGATCCCTCCAAGACTGTTGGAACACAAAAATTGATGGTATGGTGTGGTATATGGGGTAGAAAGATAGTGGGGCCATTCTTCATCAATGGAAACCTCAAGGCCACTGGATATGTGAAATTGCTACATGATGATGTGTTTCCCTCTTTATGCACTGAAGCTGGCACGTTCCCTGATTTTTTCCAGCAAGATGGTGCACCACCACATTATGGGTGCCAGGTCCGAGCATTCCTAGATGAACAGTTTCCTGGAAAGTGGATTGGTCATCGTGGGCCAGTTGAATGGCCCCCAAGGTCTCCCGATCTGACCCCCTTAGACTTTTATCTTTGGGGTCATCTGAAGGCAATTGTCTATGCTGTGAAGATACGAGATGTGCAGCACCTGAAACTACGGATACTGGAAGCCTGTGCTAGCATTTCTTCTGCGGTGTTGCTATCAGTGTATGAAGAGTGGGAGAAGAGGGTTGCATTGACAATCCAACACAATGGGCAGCACTTTGAACACATTTTATAAGTGGTCAGAAACTTGTAAATAACTCACGAAAGACTAAAGTTATGTTAAAACCAAGCACACCATTGTTTTTCTTGTGAAATTCTCAATAAGTTGGATGTGTCACATGACCCATTGAAAAATCTAAAGTTGGATCCAAAATGTCCGCCATGGTCACCACCCATCTTGAAAAGTTTCCCCCCTCCCATATACTAACGTGCCACAAACAGGAAGTTAATATCACCAACCATTCCCTTTTATTTAGGTGTATCCATATAAATGGCCCACCCTGTATAATGTGGCCATTTCCTCCTTACCCCAAAAACATATCATTGGTGGAGAGGCAAGACACCCCCTTATACATTAGATGGTGAACTGGCCCTGGCAAGAACAGCAGGTTTGGCCAATGGTCATCTAATCTTTCCACTCTTCCGTAATTTTAAAGCAGTAGCTTATGACAAGCGCATTAAAAAGAATTTGATTGCTAGGCAGTATTATCCCTAGAAACCAGACTTGTATGACCATGTCCTGACAGCTACATGCTGAAATCAGTCGGTAATAGTTGCCTCTTGTCACTTTCCATATCAGAAAGTGAAAGTGCCCATAGACCTTCAATAGCTGCTGGTCAAACCTTCTGCGACATCTATCTCTCCTGAATCCCCCATACAAAAAAGCATGTAGATGTCAATAATACTCATAATTATGTGTACGGGGTTCTTACAGGGGCATTCCAGTAACAAGTTATCCATCGTCCACTGCATAAGGGATGACTGTTAGATCAGTGGCAGTCCGTGATCAGAAGGCCCGCCTGTTAAAGTTCCTTTGAGGGACTAATAAAAAGTCAAAATAAGAGGTAAAGGATTGTCCAAGTTTATTTTTAATAGGATAGGTCATCAGTATCGGATCATCTGGTTTATGAGAAGGCACGCGCCGTGTCAGCACAGTGTTCTTTTCACTGTCACAACTCCAGCGGTGAGCAGGTGTAACTGCAAGAAGCCATCCCATTCACTTCAATGGGACGACTCATTCCTATTCAAGTGTATAGGAATGAGCCGTGTCTATGAAGTGAATGGGAAGGCTCCTTGTAATTACACCTGCTCACCGCTGGAGTTGTGATGGCGAACCGGTAAACAATAAAAGGGAAGGCTGCGCTCGCATAGGGCGCGACCTTCTCTTCAATCAGCTGATTGGCAGAGGTGCCGGGTGTCGGACGCCCGACAATCTGATATTGATGACTTATCCTGAGGATAGGTCAACAATAAAAACAACTTGGACAACCCTTTTAAATAAAGTTTTATTAAATAAATAAAAAATTGCAAGTAAAAAAATGCATCTTTTTCCATAGTTAAAATGCATTTCAATAGAAAAAAAAAAAAAGCAAAAAAAATCCTCTCCACATATTTGGAATCGCCGAATCCATACGGTCAACGCAAAATAATAAAATAAAATGAGATCAAAAAGTGTTTGTTTCCATAAAAGGGTACCAATGAAAACTAGCAGACTCACAAAAACGAAGTCCCCACATAGCTATAAGGCCCCTTTCACACGAGCGTGTCCGGATTTGGTCCGGATGCGTTCAGGAAAATCCGCACGCATCCGCACCAATCCGCACGCAATCGCAGTCAGTTTTGACTGCGATTGCGTACGTTCGTTCAGTTTTTTCCGCGCGGGTGCAAAGCGTTTCAATGCGTTTTTCACGCGCGTGAAAAAAAACTGAATGTTTACAAACAACATCTCTTAGCAACCATCAGTGAATCACGCATTGCATCCGCACTTGTGTGCGGATGCAATGCGTTATTCACGCAGCCCCATTCACTTCAATGGGGCCAGGGCTGCGTGAAAAAACGCAGAATATAGAACATGCTGCGATTTTCACGCAACGGCGACTGCTGCGTGAAAAACATCGCTCCATGTAAAAGCCCCATTGAAATGAATGGGTTCAGGATTCAGTGCGGGTGCAATGCGTTCGGCATCACGCATTGCACCCGCGCGGAAACATCGCCCGTGTGAAAGGGGCCTAAAAGTTGTGCATCTTGGGAAACAGCAATGCAAAAACATTTTCTTTTTTTTTTTCTTTCTTTTTATATACCGTATATTATCTACAACCTGTCCTGCAAAAGACAATCCCTCATATTACAACAAAAAGTAAAAAAAAAAAAAAAAAAAAAAAAAAAGTTACTGCTCTTGGAATGCAATGAAAAAATGAAAATAATTGATCACTAAGGCCCAAAACAGGCTAGTCACCAAGGTGTTAAAAAAATTATCTGCACATCATAACATTACAGCAAATGCAAGCTGTAAGTAAACAGGAAATTATGAAAAGCGCTACAAACATTGCATTTTTATAAGCTCGGCATGCTGGGAGTATGCCGGTTCTATAGATTTCTCTATAGGGGAACAAAGAAAGCCCCCCCCCGAAGAAAAAAAAAAGCTTGTAAAAATGTATGAATTTAATCTTTGTTTGTTTTTTACAAGCCTAAATAACTATCAAAAAACAGTGTGTGTGAAAGAAAGCTAAGGGTGTAAAGACAGTTCCTGCGTATAATAGAGGAAGCTGTCTCTGTTTCTAGAATCACATGAAAACCTAATTAAAGGTCAATTTATACAGTGGATTACGATGGAGGAGGTGAAATTGACTGGGCTTTTTTGTGTGTGTTTTTTGTTCCGGTAGCACGCTAAAAACCAGAGTGGATTTTTTCCCCTGGATTTTCAGTCAAGTTCGAACCCAGCCTAATGCCCCTTTTACACGAGCGGGAGACTCACATGTCTCCCGCAACGCATCTACAGGGCTGGACTCCTGCACTGACTGGGATCACATATAATGCTCTGCGATCCCTGTCGGTGTCGAGTCCAGCCCTGTAGATGCGTTGCGGGAGACATGTGAGTCTCCCGCTCGTGTGAAAGGGGCATTATAGTACAGATACTCCAATTAAAGGGATTGTCCTGGCTACAGATATGTCATCTGGATGACTCCTTTAGGCCTCTTTCACACGAGAGGTTTCTGTCCGAGCATCCAGACTGAATCCTGACCCATTCATCACCACAGATTATTTTTTTCATGCATCATCTTAGCGTTTAGGAAAAGAAGAAAAAAAAATAAAAAAATAAAAAAAATAAAAAAAAAAAAAAATAAAAAAAAAAAAATCGCAGCATGTTCTGTATTGTGCGTTTTTCACTCTGCTCTCGTTTCATAGAAGTGAATGGGGCTGTGTAAGAAACAGAAGGCATGTGGATGCAATGAGTTTTTCACTGATGACTGGTAGGGCTCATGCACACGGTGTCCGCCTTTGAGGTACATGAAACTCTCTTTAACCACTTCCCGTCCGCCCATAGTATATATACAGCGCTGTGTATACAGATCAGGAAGCGCTATTGCGCTCCCTGTTCCGGCCCGGCCCCAAATAGGTAATTTAAAAAATGTTACAAATAAAAATAAAATAAATAAAATAGACATTTTGTATCACCGCGTCCACAACAACCGGCTCTATAAAAATATCACATGATCTACCCCATCAAGTGAACTGCGTAAAAAAAAAAATAATAAATTATTAAACTAATAAAAATTATGCCAAAACAGCTTTTTTTGTCGCCTCACCTACCAAAAAACATAATATCAAACAATGAAAAAGTCGTATGCATCCCAAAATGATAGCAATAAAAACGTCACCTCATCCCGCAAAAAATGAGCCCCCACACAAGATCATAGCCAGAAAAATGAAAAAAAATGGCTCTTAAAGAATTGCAACACAAAAACGTGATTTTTTTTTTCTAAAAATGCTCTTATTCTGTAAAATGTAAAAAAATAAATAAAACAGACATATTTGGTATCGTTACATCCGTAACAACTGGCTCTACAAAAATATCACATGATCTACCCCATCAAGTGAACGGTGTAAAAAAAATAAAAAATATAAATATATATATATATATATATATATATATATAAAAATGCCCCTAAACTGCTTTTTTTTTTTTAGTTAACCTCCCAAAAATTTGATTAAAGTGATCAGAAAGTCGGATGTACCCCAAAATGGTGCCAATAAAAAGCCGAGCTTGTCCCGCAAAAAGTAAGCCCTCACGCAGCTCAGTCCACAAAAAAATTAAAAAGTTATCGTTCCTAAAAACCATGACAGAAAATTCCATGTTAGAAAATGCAGATGCTGCTCCTCCCCTTCTGAGCCCTGGCGTATCCCCAAATAACAGTTTACGACCACACGTGGGGTGTTTCTGCAAACTGCAGAATCGGGGTAATAAATATTGAGTTTTTTGTTGTTAACCCTTGATGTGTTACAGGAAAAAAATTATTAAAATGGAAAATCTGAAAAAAAAGTGAAATTTTGAAATTTCACATCTATTTTGCTTTAATTCCTGTGGAATACTTAAAGGGTTAACAACATTTCTAAAACCAGTTTTGAATAGTTTGAGGGGTTTATTTTCTATAATGGGGTAATTTATGGGTGGTTTTTATTATGTAAGCCTCACAAACTGACTTCAGAACTGAACTGGTCCTTAAAGTTGATTTTGCAAATTTGCAAAAATTGCGTCTAAAATTCTAAACCTTCTACTGTCCTAAAAAAATAAAATGACACTACCAAAATGATACCAACATAAAGTAGACATATGGGGAATGTAAATTAAAAAGGATTTTATGGGGCATCACTCTCTGTCTTAAAAGTAGAGAGATTCAAATTAAAAAAAGTGAATTTTTTCAAATTTTAACTTTTGGATTTTTTTTATAAATAAAATTAAAACTTATCGACTCAAATTTACCATTAACTTGAAGTACAATGTGTCACGAGAAAATCTCAGAATCGCTTGGATAAGTAAAAGCATTCAAAGTTATTACCACATGAAGTGACACATGTCAGATTTGCAAAATTAGGCCTGGTCAGGAAGGGGGGAAATGGCCCGGATGGGAAGTGGTTAAAGGGGTTTTCCAGGCTCTGCATATTGATGCATGATGCATAATGGGTCACCAATATCCATTCAGTGCAGGCCTGGCACCCGCCAACTGATCTCATGCTCCCTGCAGCCTCTGGCATCTGAACCAGCATTGTGTAGAGATCCCTTCAAAGTGCAGCAGCCGTGCTGGGTTACTGCAGCTCTGCTCCTATTCACTTGGATCATCAATATGTGAAGCCTGGAGAATCCCTTTAAATATGAAAAGGGTACAAAATATGATGCTTCAGCCCTAAAAGAAAAAAAAAAAAAAAAAAACAACTTGTGTGCACTTGTGTTCTAAATCCGGTGGGATACCTTACGTTTTTTTCTTTCAAGAGTTGTCTCTGAAGAATACGTCCTTAGAGGAGCACTGACCCCGAGGACCTGCACATCCAGCTGAAGGGGCAGTGTGACCCATCCACTGTAGTTAGCACAATGCTTTGTGTTCATCCTCCGTGTCCATGAGCTCAGCATTCCAGCACTTCATGTAGGAGGTGTCATACATTCTCCGGATACTGTGTAAAGCGTGTATTACGTGGGCAGATTTTCTCTCCAATGATTTCTAAGGCTACATTCACACATCCGCAATTTGCGGACCGCACATAATAGAAATGCCTTTTCTTGTCCGTGGATCCGGACAAGAATAGGCAATGTTCTATTTTTATCTGGAGCCGCAGAACGGAAGTGCGGATGCAGACGGCACACTGTGTGCCGTCCGCATCTTTTGCGGCCCCATTGAAAGTGAATCGGTCCGCACCGTTGCGGATCGGATGCGGACGCCATTCACGAAAGTGCGAATGGAGCCTAATGCGTCTTAATACGATCATCTTGCACGCTAACACTGCCGCCGATTGCACAATGAACGAGCAAATGTGCAGAAAGATCAAGATTTGCTGGTGGCCGATTGTGGTGTCTGCTGCCGGCAAACCACTAAACAGCATGGGGATGAGTGATGGCATAGTGATCGCTCCTCCTCGTGCTGCGGGGGAGATCGAGGTAATGCTTCCCTCCCGACAATCGTCTGCGTGATCGAGGTGTCTAGTACACCCGTAAGACTTCATTCACACATCCGTGTCAGTGAGGATGTCTGTGACAAGTCAGTCAGAGGCTCATCTGTGAACAGTCCATGTGTCATCTGTACGCCATGTGCTCTGCCACTGACAGAACATAGAAGCCTTCAGTGTTTTTTCAGTGGTTTTCATGGACCTATAGACTTCAGTGGGGGTGTTGTAGTGCATGTCCCCAGAGTTTTTCCGCTGACCCACAGTAAATGGAAAACCACTGAAGTCAACGGATCTCTGTGCAGTCTGTGGAGAACACGTGTCTGATTCATTGATGAGTGAATAAGGCCGCTTTCACACATCAGTGTTTGGTCAGTGATCTCCATAAGTGATTTTGAGCCAAAACCAGAAGCAGGTCAAAACACGGAACAGATGCAAATCTTTATATTCGGGTTCATTCAGCCATATGAATTAAAAATTGCGGAACAGGTAAGGACCCATTCATTACAATGGGGCCACAAAAGATGCGGATAGCGCACCGTGTGCTGTCTGCATCTGTAATTCTGTTCCGCAGCCCCGCAAAAAACGATAGAGCATGTCCTGCGGACAAGAATAGCCATTTTCTATTATAGTTGCGGCAATGTGCGGGCGGCAAATTACCAAACGCATAAGGGCCGGTATCCGTGTTTTGCAGATCCGCAAAACACTACAGTGGTGTGAATGCGTCCTTAAGCTAGCTTCAGATGAGCTTATCCATTCAGCTCTGGAGGACATTTACTAAGACCAGTCTTAGTTTCCCCCTTGCGCCGCCCTAAGGTTTGTCTATTTTATGACTAGGCATGTGCCTCATCATAAATTAGGCGCATCTATGGCAGTCCTTAAGTCTGGTGAAAACACTATGCCAGCCCCTGGCTGCGAACAGAAACGCCTCTTTCCAGGCACAAATATCAGTAAATTTGTCGGGACTGGAGTTCTGCCGAACATGACGGGATAATAGCGACTGCGGGATAATAGCGACTGCGGGATAATAGCGACTGCGGGATAATAGCGACTGCGGGATAATAGCGACTGCGGGATAATAGCGACTGCGGGATAATAGCGACTGCGGGATAATACCGACTGCGGGATAATACCGACTGCGGGATAATACCGACTGCGGGATAATACCGACTGCGGGATAATACCGACTGCGGGATAATACCGACTGCGGGATAAGTCCCTTAATAAATGACCCCCTCTGTGAGGTGAACTCACAACATTAGAATGACTTATGATGATGTGAATGAACTTTGGATGCCCGAGTTCAGTACCAAGGTTTTTTTACAGTAATAATTCCCGACTTGAAGTAATAACTTCAGCTCAACGGAGCCAATACATTCTAATACCGTACAGAGCGGGATCTCCATACAGTATCAGAACAACGTTTTTAGCGAATCAACTTCAGAAATACCATCCGAAGTCGATTCGCTCATCTCTTGTCAGCAACCTCCGGCACTCCAGCTGTAGTGAAACTATACCTCCCAGCATGCTCCATTCAGTTCTGACAACAGGCAAGCAAGTGTGCCCGCTGGGAGTGGTAGTTTTGCCACAGCTGGAGTGCCGGAGGTTGCTGATCCGTGCCCTATATCTTATCTGTTTGTAGATTTCACTCCGGATTTTGGCTCACAATCACGGATGGAAATCACCAAACACTGACTGCGCGAAAGTGGCCTAAGACCTATATCTCTCAGCGATTACAACTTATCACCACAAGGGGAGCTGCAAAATGAAACGGGGCTGTCCTAATGCAGTGCGTCCCAATGATGGGCACCCATGGAAAGTATGTGCCCCCAGAAGTAACCCTACTAACATGGATCCATCCCTCCGATCACACAGTAGCCCACAGTACACACAGATGGGGCAGATTTATGAAAACTGTCCAAATGAAAAATAGAATTTGTTGCCCATAGCAACCATTCACAGCAGAGTTTTCATTTTGTATTCTACTCTTGGAAAATGAAAGCTGCGCTATGATTGGTTGCTGTGAACAAAGACCGTTTCACAAATCTCCCCCATTCTCTTCTCTCTGTGGCACAATATAACACTGGACATGCCCGACCTGGTGGATGTCCAACCTAAGTATCTCTGACCACCTCAGGCACATGTACACAGCGGTGTAGTTTAGGCAGGTTTTCCTGTGTGTATTTTCGTGCGGATTTTCCAGTGTTTCTACACCAAATCCATGCCAAAATCTGTAACACTTGCCTCAGATCTCACCCTTTGTGTTATACTAAAAATCCAAACAATTAGCAGGGTAGGCTCACAAGACGGCTGCGGTCCCCACTCTAGCTCCACTGAACAGATGGTAAACCACGAGCAGTCCACGCAGTAACCGTGTACATGCTTGGTGTGGTCTGGAAAACCACATGGGAAAAATCCTCGGTCACGTGAACTGCGGCACGGCTTACCATTACAATGAGAGACAATTTCACTGGAATTTTTCGCTCCACATCCATGCTGAAACCTGTGCCAAATAAAGGCGCAAGAACATACCCACATGCTGCAGATTTCAAAATCCACACCGCGTACATGAGATTAAGACAATCTGGTTTCTTAGCCGGTACTTTGTTACACCAGGGATTTCCACATGAAAATCTTCACATAAAACTAGCACGTAACACACACCATGTGCACATGGCTACGCCGCAGAAAATCTGTACGTAATAAGCACCGACCGCATATACCAGGGATGGCCAACCTGAGGCTCTCCAGCTGTTGACAAACTACAACTCCCAGCATGCCTACAGCAGGGCATGGTGGGAGTTGTAGTTTTACAACAGATGGAGAGCCGCAGGTTGGCCATGCCTGGCATATACTATAAGGACTCACTCAGATAGGTGCTGGCCGAGTGGAGGATGGACAGAAGACGGACTGAACACTCACCTGTTATAGTCACTGGGGGAGAATTATCAAAACTGGTGTAAAGTAGAACTGGCTTAGTTGCCCATAGCAACCAATCAAAACACGGGTGCGTTCTGCATAACGGGTCGTCCTGCCATCTACAGAACAGTACTATCCTTGTCCGTAAAACGGATAAGAATAGGACATGTTCTATGTTTTTACGGAACGGACACATGAATGCGGTCAGCACAAAGCCAACTGTCCGTATCTTTTGCAGCCTCACTGAAATGAAGGGGTCCGAATCTGACTCACAAATAATGTGGATCGGATACGCACAAAAAACAGTCGTGTGCATGAGCCCTTACCAGCTGGGATACGGACCTGTTCGGTCCCCTGCATGTATAGGGTGAAGCTTTCAACCAGTAACCCCGGACTGGTTTCCAGTATAATATTCCGATGCTGTCACATGCGGTTCATTCTGATGCACAAGTTTCTGTGAAAATCAGATCCATTCATCTGAACGGGGTTTGCAGAAATCCATGTGCCTGAAGCCAAAACAGCCCCATTCAGATGAAGGTAAGGGATTTTCACTCAGCATCAAAATCTTCTGCATGTGAATGCGCCCTTAGATACCCGTCATGATCAACAGGTGTACGCAGTAACTGCTACGATTCCCTTGGGCGCTGCAGTTTGTGGCCATGACCACGTACAGGCGCTCTACCGATCAAGCCAATATTAGATTTGAGAGGGACTTTAAACTGGCTTCCTAAAAAAGGCACCCCTCCACTACTACTACCATCCTCCACCATGTGTCACTGACAGGTTATCACCCCTGCACCTGATGCTAGTAAATCGCTTCTTGCGCCACACCCAAGAGATGTGTCAGATGAAGAAGACGGACACTTTCTTGTCGTTGTGCTTCTCCAGCTACATAGTTGTAGTGCCATTACAGCTGGAGAGCTACAGGCTGCATGGATGCTATGTACAAGGAGATACCTACCTGTAGCATGGTGACCACATGACAGGGGTTCAACAGGTAAATGACAGTCCTGGTGGCAAATTTGAAGCCAACCTCCACCCCGAAGGTGAGGCACAGCGCCCCCAGCAGGACGTTCTTGCCCAGGCTGTCCGGCCGAGCGGTGACTGCGGGCAGGTCGCCCCCCACGATCTTCCTCAGCGACAGCCCGATCTCCAGCATGGACACCAGCAGAAACACCAGGCTCTCCAGCAGCCTCTGGCCAGCGGGCAGGAAGGAGGCACACTCCGGGCCCCCATTACCGGCCAGGCTGGGGTCCACGCCTCCATACAACCAGTCTGTGTAGCGGGACATGCTCCGGTCAGTCGGTAAGCCCAGCACACCGCCGCTGCCTTCCTGACGGAACATCAAATGCTCGGCCCGGCTCTCTCAGGGAGGGAGGGAGGAGAGGGACGGCCGGGGTGTCTCAGAAAGGGAGGAGGAAGATGGCGGCAGAAGGAGGGCGCACGTGAGGGCTCTCGGTGTATGAGGAGAAAGCTGCCGGAGGACACCTACACACTGTGTGTACATGTATGTACAGGACATGTATGTAGACCGACGTCACGCACACGCTGAGTAATAAGAGGATGTATGTTTCCTGGACCTGTGCGACACCATGTGGCCGCCTCCTCACACAGCAATTCCACACTGAAAGAAGTAGAAGGGGCTTCTATCAGCCCACCGAGCTTCTGCGACTCCTCCCATTGGTCAGGAGACATTTCCTGAGCCCCGCCTTCCTTTATGACGTCTTAAGCCGTGACCCGCTATTTACATACTGGGCGTTCTGTGTCCTGACACAGACTGTGCGGGTCTCCTGTAGAAAGTCAGTACAGCAGTAGAGAGCAGCCAATCAGAACACAGCTTTTATTTTCTAAGTTGCGCTTGAACAATGAAAGCTGAAATCTGATTGGTTGCTAAGGAGCCTGCTCTGCCTTTGTGTACAGAGGTCCTCCATGTTGTAGTGGATGACACAGAACCTGTCACCATCTATTGGTTTTATTAATAAATGATGGAATGGAATTCATTATTTCATTTTCAAAATAATATTTCCTTTACTATTTTTTATATCTACAATAGGCAGTGGGAGCCTCCATTTAGCTTTTTAGTAGAAGAAATACAGATTGTAACAATGCCTATCATTCTCGGCAGAACAGACAACATTAAGACATGTTCTTTTTTTGTGGGGCTATGGAACGGACAGACGGATCCGTACAGCACACACCCATTGAAATTAATGCGTCCACATTCTATCCGCAACAAAAAAAAACGGAAGGGACACGGAAACAAAATACATTTGTGTGCACAAGCCCTTAGGTTGGCCGGTGTGACCCTTGCAAACTTTAGAGGACTGTTGACATGTCGTTTATGCTCTTTCTGCCAAAGGTGTATATTTCAATTTCCAAAACCAGTAGTCAAACGTATCTCCCAGTGGATCCATCACTTCAGTTAGGCAAAAGATAAAACTTTGGACTTTGTTTGACCTGCTTTCCAGCTATTCTCATGCCCAATCCTTCTTATACTACTATACAGAGCCCAAATAACACCACCTCTTCATGACCACATGATGCCACCACGTAGTGACTGAATGCTGCCATACAGTGACAATATAGTAGTGGATACCGGTTCTACACAGCCACTCTTCTCACAGTTTAAAGTAATTACAGTACAGTTAAATTCAACGACTAAGGCTACATTCACACGTCCGTATGTGTGCACATCCTGGAAAACGGTCAGTTTTTTGAGGATCCGTTGTTCCGCAAAAAACTCCGTTTTTCCAGGACATCCGTTCCGTCTTTCCGTAAAAAACGGAAAGAATGTATCCATATGTCATCTGTTTTTTGCGGATCCGCAAAAAAATGGAAGGATGAATGACATCTTTTTTTTTCACCCCTCCTGGAACGGAATCCGCAAATACGGATGACGTGCGGAGGGCTTTCCGCATGTCTTCCGCATTTACGGACGTCCCATAGACTTGTATTGGGCTACGGACCGCAAAACAGGAGGAAAAGTAGGACAGGAGGATTTCTGTTTGCGGATCCGCAAAACGGAATGGAACAGATTAGCGGATGCGGACAACATACGGTGCAATGTCCGCAGATTATCAGGACCCATTGAAATGAATGGATCCGCAAAATATCCGCAAAAACTGTCCGCAATTGCGGAACGGATGCGGATAGATTGCGGATGTTTTAAACGGACGTGTGAATGTAGCCTAACAAGTGATGTTGTCTCTGATTGTAGTCCCTCACATTTTCATCTGGTTCAGACCACCATGAAGACTTTTTCCAGACATGAGACTTGTGTTTGCATTACTGCCCAAACATCTTTGGTCCCACCAATAGTAATAATTCCCGCCAGAGTGCATTTACTATTAATAGTGCCCCTACAGTAATAATGTCCCCATTGTGCCCCAGAAGTAATAATGCTCCCATGGTGCCCATACTATAGTAATAATGTTTTCCATAGGCTTCCAGTAGTAGTAATTCTCCTTATAATGTGTGGCAATAGAAAAATGCCCCTATAATGTGTGCCAGTACAAAAAATGCCCCTATAATGTGTGCCAGTACAAAAAATGCCCCTATAATGTGTGCCAGTACAAAAAATGCCCCATCTTAGTGCCCCCAGTAGACCTATTGTCCCCATAGAGCCCCTACAATGTGTGCCAATATAAAAGCGCCATGGAAGCAAGTATCCTGAGAATAGGTCATCCATATCTGTAGCCAAGAGAACCCCTTTTCATTCTTTTCCACACAAGTTCTGCTTCACGATATCCTCTTTAAATTGAGGTTTGCATGTTTTGCAAGACAGCCGGGAGCGGTGTGTCACTGTCACCTCTAGCCAGGCATACTGTAGAAGGATATTAGGTAAGATGCGGTGGCAGCTTTATTTCACAATTCAGGTTTCTTCACAGGGAAATATTTTTAAATGCATACTTTTATTAGGAGTACATGAGATAAAATTAAGTTCTGAATTATTCTAGATGTAAATAATAAAAACCAGGACTATTCTACACAGGCGGCCCAAAGCGGCACCACAACCACTGAGTGAAAACAATAGCAAAAAAAGGCACATAAAAACATTTTTCTTTCTTTTTGTCTTCATTGAAATGAAAGAGATTGTCTAGTCCCAAAATCAGAATTCTTTTTACGTGCTCCTAACACCCCTCACTTTGCATATATATGCCCCCAATACCTGGTAAGTGCTTTCTTTCCCCTTGTCTAGGGCATCTGAACGAGAAAAATACTGGAAGCGTGCGCTTCTGGTGATGCTCCGGCTCTTAAGTGCAGCGATCGGAGGAGCTGGAGCTTGTGTGTAGCAGCCCTTGTCATAGGTGACAGGAGGCTGCTGCATAGTGTTTCCTAGTGCATCCATGCTAGTGCTTCGGAGTCTATGAGAATAGCAATCTAATGATTTCTTGTTAAACCGTATTTTTCGCCCTATAAGACGCACCGGCCCATAAGACGTACCTAGGTTTTAGAGGACAATAAATATTTTTCACTAAACCTCAGGTCAGATCACCAGTCAGACCCTCAATTTTAATCAGACCTCAGATGAAAGCCTCAATCAGACTCCCAATGTTAATAAGACCCCAACAAGACCTCAGATCAGACCCTAATGTGAATGACCCCCAATCAGATCTCAGATAAGAGCCTCATGCCTCTCATCAGTCCCCGTTGCCTCATATCAGCCCCATTATCTATTTGCCCCCATTGCCTCTCATATTAGCCCCCAGCAGCCCCCATTCCCTCATATCAGCCCCCATATGCCCTCATTGCCTCATTTCAACCCCCAGTAGCACCTATTTCCTTTCAGATTAGCCCCCAGCATCCCCCTTGTCTCTGGTCAGCCCCCCAGCAGCCCCTTTGCCTCAGTTCAGCCCCCCTTTCCTCAGGTCAGCCCCCATTGCCTCATATTTAATAAAAATAAAAAAGCACTTACCTTTCCTGCTCCTGGATGCCGCCGCTCTTCTCCTCCAGCGCGATCCTCTTCTTCCTGCTGTCGGCTGAGCTGTGACCCGGCTCGCATAGCGTGAGGGCAGCCCTGCACAGCTCAGCGGAAAACCGAGGACCAGGAAGCGGAGTTCAAAGTCTTCACCGCTTCCTGGTCCTCCGGTGCTAATGAGCGCTTCCATAATGAAAGCGGTCATTAAGACGCAGGGGCATTTTCCCCCCACTTTTTCTTATGGGGCGAAAAATACGGTAGTTCACGTTTTTGGTTGCTTCATTTCCAAAAAAATTTATAAAAAGTGATCGAAATGGCATTAATGAAAACTACAGAATGTCCCGCAAAAAATGAGCCCCAACACAGCTCTGTACACATAATTACAAAAAAAAGTCATAGGGGTCAAAATATGGCTACGAAAACATAAAACTGATTTTTTTCCAACTTTTTTATTATTTTATCCAGGGGTAAACCGGGAACTTGAACTGGCCCTGGAAAAAATACTAAAAGTGGCCCCGTTTTGTAGTTGGGTGCAAATTGATGGAAGGCAGCAGAGCCAAATACCACAGTCCATCACAAAATACATCTCCAAAAACTTCCACTGGCTGGCAACGAGGAGGGCCCAGGAATCGGCCAGCCAGGAAATTTCCCTGTAAGGTCTATGGGCAATCCGCCCTGATTTTATCAAAATGCAAGAAAAACTATACACATAAGGTATCACCGGATTCGTACTGACCTGTAAAATGAAAGTAACTGGTCAGTTTTATCACAAATCAAACGTCGTAAATAAAAAGGAAACCTGAAAAACTGTGGTGGAATTTCTTTTTTTTCCAATTTTACCCCATTTGGATTATTTTTTCTGCTTCCCACTACATCATATGCAATATTAAATGGTAGCATTGGAAAGTACAACGTGTCCCGCAAAAAACAAGCCCTATGTGAACGGAAAAATAAAAAAGTTATAGCTCTGGGAAGTCAGGGAGAGCAAAATGAAAACGCAAAAACAAAAAAAACTCCAGGGTAGAAGGAGTTAAAGAGGACCTGTCACCCTTCCTAACATGTCTGTTTAGTAGTAACTACTTGCATTCCACATGCACTAATACTTTTAGAGCATGTATTGTTATGACTCTGTTCTGCCGTTCTTCTATTACTCCTGCCAGAAGTCTATGAATGATTTGGCAGCAGACTGCAATAGGTCTGGGGCTACACGACAACAGTATCAGAAAAGTCACACAACCACAAACATTGGTGTGAAGTGTATGCTGCTTGCTGTCTTGCGACAATGTGAGAGCTATAAAATCACTTCCAAACTGCAGAAAAGTGGCACGCAGGTTACATGCGACTTGCATTGTGATTTATGATAACAAAGTTGCTTGTGACCAGTGACCAAAGCAGATTTTTGTTAGATTTTTTGCATCTGTTGCAGTTGTGACATGTTGTATGTCACACTGCATCCCCACTACAATTAGGCTAGGGCTACACGACGACAGTTGTCGCGCGACATTGATGTCGCACCAAAGTCGCGCGACAATTTTTATACTGGAAGTCTATGGTGTCGCACTGCGACATGCGACATGCTGCAACTGCGACGCGACAGTCGCAGAAAAATCCAACCAAGACGGATTTTTTGCGACTGTCGTGTCGCAGTCGCAGCATGTCGCAGTGCAACACCATAGACTTCCATTATAAAAATTGTCGCGCGACTTTGGTGCGACAACTGTCGTCGTGTAGCCCTAGCCTTAGGCCTCTTTCACACTAGCGGCAGCACGGATCCGGCACCTAAAGGGTGCCAATGGATCCATGCTGCCGCTGATACATGTGTGGAGCCGGACAGACATTGGGACAGAAATACATACAGACATACACACACAAACACATACATACTCACATACTCCAGCCCGGGACGCCGGCAGCACGTCTTCACGCGCCTCCTGCGCGCAGTGATGACGATTCCCCACAGCGCCCTCTGCTGGGCACAGTGGGGAAACGTCATAGCTGCGCGCAGGAGGCGCGTGAAGACATGCTGCCTGCGTCCCTGCCTGGAGTATGTGAGTATGTATGTGTTTGTGTGTGTATGTCTGTATGTATTTCTGTGTAGCCGGATCCGGAATGACCCCCCATTGCAAGTCAATGGAGGACAGATCCAGATTACTGGTGTGTCACACCAAACGGATCCGTCCCCATTGACTTGCATTGGGGGTCATTCCGGATCCGTCTTGGTGCGGATGCCTGGGCCCGAGAGCAAACCGCAGCATGCTGCGGTTTGTTCTCCGGTCTGAAGACGGAACGGAATGCTTTCAGGAGCATTCCGTTGTCTTCAGTTCAGTTTTGTCCCCATTGACAATGAATGGGGACAAAACTGAAGCGTTTTTTTTCCGGTATTGAGCCCCTATGACGGAACTCAATACCGGAATTTAAAAACGCTAGTGTGAAAGTAGCCTTACATAGCACGGGAGAAAAAAGTCAAGTTCAGCCAGGGACTTTTCATTCACTGTAGAATAGCAGTTCAGTGCTGAACCTAAGGAAAACTATGTGCCTCCAGAGATGTCTCAGGACATGCAAACAAGAGGTGTGGGTATGCTGCGATAGAGAAGCAAATACTGCAAGGGTAAACAGATAGCTTATCTACTGGGCCAATGCCAGTGAACTCTAGCAGGCAGTGAGTTCTGGGAGGATTCACATACAGTGTGACTACTGCAAGTACTATACGGCTTCTTATAGTAGCTTAGCGGGAAAAAAGGCTAGAGCTACACCGAATCAACGAGGTGTAGACATGTCACTGGTGAAGTGCGTGACGGGATGTATATCTCACCTAGGCTAGTAGGTTACATGAGGTGGTAAACTCAAGTAAAACCTGTGACTGAAGGAAGTTCATGTCTCCAAGGAGACATGAGGAAACCAGGGAAGCACTGTAGTTTCCAGCAAGCATAGTTGCTTGAGACTTCTTTGTTTAATTTGTTGGAGCCCTTTTTTTTTGGGATGAATGGCAGGTCTGGTAGCGGGGCTGTTCATCCCACGTCCTGCACTCCAGGTTTTGGGTTGGAGTCAGGCACCACAGGTGCTGGGGCCTGGATTATTAGCAGGTCCATAAAGCCTGCCAGGTTCACAGACACAGGTGTGGTTGGGCGCAGCTTGGAGCTGAACGCTGCTGGCCTTAGGACACATGCCTGAAACCTTATGAGGTAAAGGAAATCTTATGGACTACATTGTTTTGCTTATCTGCTTTGAAAGTACCTGTGTTACAGTGTGGAATGAACTGTTTATGCCGGAAATAAACGTCCACTTCTTCAGTTAAAAAAGTCTGCTATGTGAACCGTGTCCAACACACCAACCCCTTTGGGATGATCCCTTACAGAGGCTACAAAAAAATGGGCACCCCTCCTGCACTACTAATTAATGTCATTGCTAGGACAGAAAGGACTTCCGCTTGGTTGCCCACCTTCCTAGGTACTACTTGACTGGTCTTTCCTTCTCTTATGGTTCCTGTGATGTGTGAGGTCTTAGAGAAAGGACCTAGAGCTCCTATCCTCCCCAGGCATCGTTAGAGCTAAAGACATTGCATCTATTGGAACATTTGATCTTTGAGTGTTATGCTTTGTTTTTCTTGAAGCAAACCATACCATCTTGTTTTGGCAGTGGTTTGGGCTCTGTTCACATGACACTTCAGGTATACATAAACCTCTGACATACAATGATGTATAGCACAACAAAAGCATACAGTGTGTTTATCTTGTTAAATAGCAAAGTATAGCTATACAATTAAATACAAATAAACATTTAATACCAATGTATACTTACAATCAAATACCAATAATATTATTATACCAATGTATAGCTATACAATGGCATAAGCATATAGTGTGTTTATGTTGTTAAATGCACCTAAGATTGTGAAGACCTGCCGTATTTTTTTGGTCTAAGGCCCCATTCACATTAATCATGTTAATTCCATAGGAGAAAAAAAAATGCGGAATGCACACCGTGTGCATTCCGCATCCGTCTATTACGGAAGTTCTCCCGCGCAAAAAAAGGAAACCTGTCCTATACTTGGCCACAAAACACGTCCGTAGCCCCATTAAAGTCAATGGGTCCGCAAAAATTCGGAACACTACGGAAGACATTCCGTATGTCTTCTGTTCCGTTTTTATACGGACACGGAATACATATGGTCGTGTGAATGGGGCCTAAGACATTTTGGGAGTTTGTTTTTGGAGTGTGCCACTGTATAAAAAAGGGTACTATGCTGCCCTTTCCTATACAGTAAAAAAAAAATAAAATAAAGTATGCAGATGCAGGTCCACTGTGCATAAGCTGAGGCAGAGAATCACAGTGCAGGTGCAAGAAGACAGGGCCAGACAAGGGGAATGGAGAGTAGCCATAACTGTGGGGTGTTGGCAAACTGGTGCTCCAAGGGCTCAGGCGGTCCCTCGGTGCTCCAAGAGAGTAGTTTGCATATTAATAAAATTAGACTTTTCTCAGGAGCAAAGTTGTGGCATGAATAAGATATTCAACTCAACGTAATCAACCCTACCAGACATTAAAGCATCAATAGGGTTGATGATGCTGACAAATGCTCTTTTAATGGTTACAGTCTCACAAGGGGTTGCCCGAATTATTAGAAAAATTAGCCACTAAATAAATTTGATAGAATTATCAAAGAACATCTATTCATCACTAAATCCCCTGCCTTTTTATAGCTGTCTTATGCCAGAGTTAAATAGCACAAGACAGCCGAGGCCATTGACTGCCTGAAGTGGTCACGGGCCATATACAGTTATACCACTGCTGTGGCCTGTAAACAAGTTCTGGAGGTGAGCACCAGCAGCAGGAAACCGCTGTGGATCAAGTGGTGAGAATCCAATCATATCACATTTAGGGCCTCTAGGTAGATTTTATAATACGTTGGGAAACCCCTTTACAGGTAGTCTGTCACCTCATTTTCACCTATATAACTAACAGCAGTGCCCCACAGAAGATTGCAGACACATCCCAGACATACCTGTGTGCACTGTGTGTATTACATGTCATATCCCAGACATACCTGTGTGCACTGTGTGTGTATTACATGTCACATCCCAGACATACCTGTGTGCACTGTGTGTCCGTATTACATGTCACATCCCAGACATACCTGTGTGCACTGTGTGTCTGTATTACATGTCACATCCCAGACATACCTGTGTGCACTGTGTCTGTATTACATGTCACATCCCAGACATACCTGTGTGCACTGTGTGTCTGTATTACATGTCACATCCCAGACATACCTGTGTGCACTGTGTGTGTGTATTACATGTCATCCCAGACATACCTGTGTGCACTGTGTGTCTGTATTACATGTCACATCCCAGACATACCTGTGTGCACTGTGTGTCTGTATTACATGTCACATCCCAGACATACCTGTGTGCACTGTGTGTCTGTATTACATGTCATCACATCCCAGACATACCTGTGTGCACTGTGTGTCTGTATTACATGTCACATCCCAGACATACCTGTGTGCACTGTGTGTCTGTATTACATGTCACATCCCAGACATACCTGTGTGCACTGTGTGTCTGTATTACATGTCACATCCCAGACATACCTGTGTGCACTGTGTGTCTGTATTACATGTCACATCCCAGACATACCTGTGTGCACTGTGTCTGTATTACATGTCACATCCCAGACATACCTGTGTGTCTGTTACATGTCACCCCAGACTGTGTCTGTATTACATGTCACATCCCAGACATACCTGTGTGCACTGTGTGTCTGTATTACATGTCCAGGAAAAGCACTTTTATTCTGCTGGAAAACAGCTCCCAAGTGCCCAGATGAAAGTGAAACTAAAAACAGCTTTCACTCCCGACTTGATTTCTAACAGCTATATCTTCTGATATGGTGAATTTAATGCTGTGATTCTGATATCACTTGAAAGCTTGGAATGTCAGCTTTCAAAGAAGGTAATTTTTCTTTTTCTGGACATGTAATACACACACACAGTGCACACAGGTATGTCTGGGATGTGTCTGCAATCTTCTGTGGGCACTGCTGTTAGTTATATAGGTGAAAATGAGGTGACAGACTCCCTTTAATGGTTACAACAGTTGCTCAAGGCACAAACTTGTTTAGAGGCAACAGAGATTACCAAGCGCATTGTGTTGCAAAAAGGCATCCATGTGGTACATTGTATCTCAAATAGGCATCCTGTGGAGCATTGTGACACAAATTCCCTATACATTGCCTTAAACCAGAAAAATACAGCAGATCTTCACAACCTTGGGTGCATTTAACAACACAGAACAGCTTTTACTTTTCAATTACAATTTACAACTTAGTTAACAAAGAAAACGCTATTCACAAATGTGGCACAAAATAAAAATGGCCCGTCCTGGAATCTCATTTCAGCGCCAGTAGTCTTGTTGGCTTTCCTGTTTATTAGAAGCCACAGCTTCTCTCTAATGCACACTCTGCACAGGTGTCCCAAGAGTTCAGAGTACATCTTCTTGTGATACATTCTTTACCCAGAGGTGACCACAGGCCGCAGATTCTCTCCACGTAGCACACATACATGCTGACAGTACTCTGCACTCTCTGTCTATACTATCACAGTCCATTACACTGCTATCTGGCAAGCTGGCTGGTCTGTTCCTCCTGACCTGGTTAACCAAAGTACCACTGAACATTTGCTAGGTGTAAGGACTAGCTAGTGCAAGTCACTGCCCCTGATCAACGCTCCACTTCTGCTGCGGGTTATAACAGTACGACTTGGGTGGTATTTCCACCATAATAGGCAACAGAAGAGTAATAGTCTTCAACTGGAAGAGGATGCATTTTCTTATAAGAAGGAGATAGAGTGGTTTCAACATGGTGTATATAAATAAAGGTTGTGATGAGCACACTCAACATCCAGTTCCTTCTAAAACTAGTTTATTAAGCAAGTATAAATGTTTTTAAAAAGTTAAAAAAGTTCACAAAAATATTTACAGATATATTCCACCAGCGCTGGTAAATAGTAACTGATTAATGGGTAGTACGGACATAAAAAGTAGGATATAAAAAAACAAAAATAAAATAAAAACAAGAATGAAAGGAGGTGAAGGGTATTATCCTCAAATATACCCAAAATAGTTATATTAAGTCCATTGAGGAACAAGTATATTTGGTAAATATCTTTGATAAATATCTTCAATGGGTATAATCTTGCTGTATTTATGGGATATGTAGCCCCATTCCACTTGGGTTCTCAGTACATAGAGGATTGCGATATTGTTGCAATATTAAACCATATCCAATGTCAGTATATAATATATGGTATACCCAATGTTGTCCAATAGTCAATAGATAGAATAAAATGTCACACTGTAATGTGGACAAACGATATAGTTTGATAATCTACATTACCGCTCCTAGCGATAGTGGGTAGCCGTGGTGTCCGTAGATGTTCTGTGGTCCCAGTCCTCTCAGCGTTCTCGGCGTTGTGGTGTGATTCCTAACAGTTCTGATGCGCCGGCCCCACGTGGGTCCCACGCGCTTTTTCAAAATCGCGTTGTTTTCTCCCGAATGTCTTTTGCGGCTCGGGGCAGAGAGTGGAGCGGGTATTCCTGCAGCTAAGGGCGAAGAGTGAGATAGCCCGTCTTCACCTGAGTTCGTTCCAAAGCTCAGTATGTTTATAAATGGGACATCTCTAGGATATGGGACGTCTTCAAAATATGAAAAGTAAATAATAAATAATAAAATATCAAAGTATAGTATATACCACAGGTGCTATAAGCAGTCCCGAAACGCGTTTGGTTCTATTAACATCCCTGTGAAATATCCATACCTCCGGGACTCTATACCTTGATATTTTATTATTTATTATTACATATCCCATAAATACAGCAAGATATACCCATTGGATATACCCATTGAAGATATTTATCAAAGATATTTACCAAATATACTTGTTCCTCAATGGACTTAATATAACTATTTTGGGTATATTTGAGGATAATACCCTTCACCTCCTTTCATTCTTATTTTTATTTTATTTTTGGTTTTTTATATCCTACTTTTTATGTCCGTACTACCCATTAATCATTTACTATTTACCAGCGCTGGTGGAATATATCTGTAAATATTTGTGAACTTTTTTTTAACTTTTTTAAAACATTTATACTTGCTTAATAAACTAGTTTTAGAAGGAACTGGATGTTGAGTGTGCTCATTACAACCTTTATTTATATGCACATTCCTCCACATTGGTTAAGGGTATAACCAAAGTGATTTGTAGCACCCCAAATCCGTCATATTCAATTTGGTAAGCCACCAATATTTACTGGTTTTAACATGGTGTAAACATTATTGTTAGGGATGAGCGAATCCACTTCGGATGTTTCATCCAAAGTCGATTCGCTCATCTCTAATTATTGTACAGTTTAGAGATAGAAAGTTGTGTGCCTTAGCACATACAGTGTATTACTTATCTTGCTGGTCCTGAGTGATTACCAGAGCTACATTCAAAATTCTGCTGGTTTTCACTGGAAATAATCTTTACACCAGACATAGCCCTAACATCTGCTGAAGTTCTATAAAGCAGGCGAGACATACACTATCCTACATTAGATTACTAGTGTAAAGACAAATGTAACTGGAATGTTATCACTGGAGCAAGCTCTGTTCAGAAACTGGGCCAGCAACAGTGGCATACCTTTCATGGAGGCAGAACTGCTGCAGGCATATAGAGATTTGGCATTGAGTGGCTTCCCAATGTACTTTAGTCAAGTAAATATCCTGCAGCTGCCACCAGGGGGAGCTCACTGCTGGAGCTCATTGGGCAAAATTAATCATTGTATTTATGGCAGTTTTATTGCATTTGGGATGAACACTATATTTTGTCTGATGTGCAATTGTGTCTCAGTGTTAGGCCTCATGCACACAAACGTATTTTCTTTCCGCGTCAGTTCTATTTTTTTTGGGCGGACTGTATGCGGAACCATTCATTTCAATGGGTCCGCAAAAAAATGGAACATGTCCTACTATTGTCCGCATTATGGACAAGGAGAGGACTGTTCTATTGGGGGCCAGCTGCTAAATGTGGAATGCACATGTACAACATTGGTATTTTTTGTGGATCTGTGTTTTGCGGACTGCAAAATACATACGGTCATGTGCATGATCTATAAGGGAAGGCCCCTAGCCTGCATTGCCTCATCACCGATTCAGTATTGGGGTACTTTCACACTTGCGTTTGTGAGATCCGTCCAGGCTCTCACAAACTGATCCGTCATGATAATACAACCGTCTGCATTCGTTCTGAACAGATCAGTTTGTATTATCTTTTACATAGCAAAGACGGATCCGTCCCCATTGACTTACATTGTGAGTCATGACGGATCCGTTTGCATCAGTTTCTTCATGTGGACACCAAAACGTAGCAAGCAGCGTTTTAGTGTCCGCCTCCAAAACGGAATGGAGACTGAACTGAGCAAAACTGAAGCATTCTGAACGGATCCTTCTCCATTCAGAATGCATGAGGACAAAACTGATCAGTTCAGGACCGTTTATGAGAGCCTGTGACGGATCTCACAAACAGATCCTGCAAACGCAAGTGTGAAAGTAGTCTTACCTGCTCCCTGTCACTCCGGTCCTGCGTACAAGCTCCTATTTCTCCCTCTGCCAGTCCCCACCTTGTTTTTCTGGCTTCAACATTGACATAATCATGCGTACCGCTGCAGTCAATGACAAGCTTCAGCGAAGACATGTCCCAAAGTTCTAGGAAATTATGCCAGGTCCAACAACGCCCTATTAGCAGATTTTATTTTAAACGGAGAGGAGTATTTTAAAGGGTTTCTGTCACCAGTTTTGGGCATAAAAAACAGGACATTTGCAATGTGCAATTTGGCCAAAGTGTTACTCACTCTCGGATTGCAGTCCCCGTTTTTGTCCACGCTGCAGATCCCTGCGCCTGCGCCGTGCGGCCTGACAGGGCCGGCAGCAGATAGAGCGAGCTGCCTGGCCCTGTCCATCACAAGAAAGTAGGCGTACCTAAAGGTGGGGAAACGGTGATACTAGGTGCAGGGTTACTGCCCCTTGCACCTAGTAATGGTTTATTTGCATATTACTAAAGTTGATTTTATACAAAAACGGGGACTGCAATCAGAGAGTGAGTAACACTTTGAGCATCAGGTGACATTTGCACATTGCAAATGTCATCCTGTTTTATATGCCCAAAACTGGTGACAGAAACCCTTCAAATATTGCTATGGGAATGTGATATGTGTGTATGTCGCTGGCCAGCAAAGAATGCTGAGAGTTTTCGTGTGTAAAAGCTGTATAATTTTACTCAGGATCTGTGCATGGTAAGTAATGTATTTACAAAATCACGCATTTTATATGATTAAAGGGACTGATTCATCTCAGATAATGATATTGGTAGGATATGCCATCAATGTCAGATAGGAGCGGGTCTTGCCTCACGGACCCAGTTCTGTTTCCAGAAAATGACCCCTGAAGTGAAGGAGAGCACACAGTACACGTGAAGCATGCTCTCCATATATCATTTTGGGGGTTCCGAAAATAGCTGAGCGAGTGCACCTGCAGTACCCAGGACCGGGGTAACGGCAAAGGATTGATTGTTATACTGTTATCTGGTTAATTGAAATATTCATGGCCAAAAGTTTTGAGAATGATACAAATATTAATTTTTACAAAGTCTACGGCTTCAGTTTTTATAATGGCAATTTGCATATACTCCAGAATGTTATAAAGAGTGATCAGCTTAACAGCAATTACTTGCAAAGTCAATATTTGCCTAGAAAATGAACTTTATCCCCCAAAACACATTTCAACATCATTGCAGCCCTGCCTTAAAAGGACCAGCTAACATCGTTTCAGTGATTGCTCCATTAACACAGGTGTGGGTGTTGATGAGGACAGGGCTGGAGATCAACCTGTCACGATTAAGTAAGAATGACACCACTGGACACTTTAAAAGGAGGCTGGTGCTTGGCATCATTGTTTCTCTTCTGTTAACCATGGTTATCTCTAAAGAAACACGTGCAGTCATCATTGCACTGCACAAAAATGGCCTAACAGGGAAGAGTATCGCAGCTAGAAAGATTGCACCTCAGTCAACAATCTATCGCATCATCAAGAACTTCAAGGAGAGAGGTTCCATTGTTGCCAAAAAGGCTCCAGGGCGCCCAAGAAAGACCAGCAAGCGCCAGGACCGTCTCTTAAAAGTGTTTCAGCTGCGGGATCGGGCTACCAGCAGTGCAGAGCTTGCTCAGGAGTGGCAGCAGGCAGGTGTGAGTGCATCTACACGCACTGTGAGGAGGAGACTCTTGGAGCAAGGCCTGGTCTCAAGGAGGGCAGCAAAGAAGCCACTTCTCTCCAGAAAAAACATCAGGGACAGACTGATATTCTGCAAAAGGTACAGGGAGTGGACTGCTGAGGACTGGGGTCAAGTCATTTTCTCTGATGAATCCGCTTTTCGATTGTTTGGGACATCTGGAAAACAGCTTATTCGGAGAAGACGAGGTGAGCGCTACCACCAGTCTTGTCTCATGCCAACTGTAAAGCATCCTGAAACCATTCATGTGTGGGGTTGCTTCTCAGCCAAGGGAATCGGCTCTCTCACAGTCTTGCCTAAAAACACAGCCATGAATAAAGAATGGTACCAGAATGTCCTCCGAGAGCAACTTCTCCCAACCGTCCAAGAGCAGTTTGGCGATCAACAATGCCTTTTCCAGCATGATGGAGCACCTTGCCACAAAGCAAAGGTGATAACTAAATGGCTCAGGGAACAAAACATAGAGATTTTGGGTCCATGGCCTGGAAACTCCCCAGATCTTAATCCCATTGAGAACTTGTGGTCAATCATCAAGAGACGGGTGGACAAACAAAAACCTACAAATTCTGACAAAATGCAAGCATTGATTGTGCAAGAATGGACTGCTATGAGTCAGGATTTGGTCCAGAAGTTGATTGAGAGCATGCCAGGGAGAATTGCAGAGGTCCTGAAGAAGGGTCAACACTGCAAATATTGATTTGCTGCATTAACTCATTCTAACTGTCAATATAAGCTTTTGTTACTCATAATATGATTGCAATTATATTTCTGTATGTGATAAAAACATCTGACAAACACACATAAAAACCAGAGGGCAGCAGATCATGTGAAAATATAATATTTGTGTCATTCTCAAAACTTTTGGCCATGACTGTACACACATATAAGTAACCGCCTGCTGTTTACTTCATGACTGATAGAACTACGTGTAACACAGATGAAAAACTACCACTCTGCTATGTCTGCATCACAAAATATTACAATGAAAAAAGACACCATACTTACCTGGTAAATCCCCTGCTGCTTTAGCTATGCTGATCTTCAGAGCCGTGCTGTTGGAACAACGGGGGATTTATCAGTACATTGGAGAGATTTATCAAAACTGGTGTAAAGTAGAACTGGCTTAGTTGTCCTTAGCAACCAATCAGTTCCCTCCTTTCATTTTCCAAAGGAGCGCTGAAAAATGAAAGGTGGAATCTGATTGGTTGCTATGATCAACTAAGTTAGTTTTTCTTTACACCAGTTTGATAAATCTCCCCTATTGTGTTTTATTGTTTTACACAAACTCCCCCATCGCTTTTTCTTAAAAACAGAAACTAAAATATTAACCTGAAAGCTTTACAATGTAAACCCATAGAGATGGTTGCCATGCAATCTATCAACACCTGTCAGTGTTAGCCTCCTGGTTGACATAGAAACTCAGCGTAGACAACAAATGCAACAATGTAAGACCCAATTCTAGCCCCTATTTTAATTGTCATTTGCATTGAGAATGTGTGACTGATGAATTTTGACACGTTGGCCTCCTTGTAGTAGACCTTTCACGATTATCGAATTACCAGTGCTTCTGAATTTGTAAAAGGGGTTGTCCATGCTTCCCTGTTTCCATAGAGTGTCCTATTCTTGTCTGGTTTTTACAATGGATCTGCAAAACAACGGATGCAACACGGATGTCTTACTTATCTTTTGCGGGTCCACATTTTGCAGGCCACAAAATACATCCGGTCATGTGAATGCACCTGTAGGGTTCATGCACACGAATGTATGTGCCCGTGCAGTGGACCGCAAATTTCAGCCCGCAATGCATGGGCATCGTCCATGTGCATGACGTTTGCAGATGCGGACCAATCCACGATCCACAAGACATGCACTATTTCTTTTTGCGGTGTACGGGCACAGACTCAAATCCTGCGGAGCATTTTGTAGTGTTTCCGTGGGTATCTGAGCCGTGCCTCCACTCCATATCTTGAGGATTGTGAACCCATTCAAGTCAATGGGTTCCCGTATATTGCGGACCCGCTGTATGTGGGCTGTAATACGGGTACGGGGTACATGGTCATCTGCATGAGCCCTTACACGAAGCAGCCAGTGGTGGTAGTGGTGGTGATGATGGAAGGACTGGTGTTGGACTCCCACCATTCTTATCACCTATCCAATGCACATTTTATACATTTTATCTGCTGGAATACCCCATAGTTTTACTGCAATTTTCCAGAACGTACACAATATAGATTATTAAAGGGGGAGACAATTAAAATTCTCCGACAAGCCCTAAACTTTTATACCCACTCTCTGGCGCTGTCACGCTGGTCTGAGGTGCTTGCCGCTGCTGGTTTATCCGCTGGTGACTGCCAATCATGTCCTCAGTGGTTGACCTCAGAGGACAGTGATTGCTTCAGAGGCCATGTGCCATATCCAGACACGCCACCACTGCTGTTTGTTCATCAGTGGTCTGAGCTCATTTTTAATTATCTGGGACAACCCCTTTATATTAAAATGATTCTCCAGGGATTTACCTAAACTCTCTCAGCTACCCTGTGGCAGAAAGAGAGTTTCTGTACTGGACTAGCTGCGGGGTCTTCCACTGACTGTATAGGCTCCTGTTCAGGTGCATGTACATTATGCAGCAGAAAAGGAAGACACAGGAGCACATCCGGTCGAGTCTTCAGTGGCTTTTTCGATAACCTCAGTCTCCTCTGGCCACAGCATACAATGGGAATTGTGATGTCAGTCATGAATGGCTGAGATATGAGCACCCCTTTAGAGAGGACCTGTCAGCGTTCTTGATTTGTCTGCTTTAGAAGAAACTATTATTCCCCATGAAATGACCATGCAGGGCACCTTTTCTTAGAACTCTGTGTTGTGCCATTCCTCTGTTTTTAGTTTATGAATAAGTTTATGAATAAATTTGTCACATGAGCTTCGGTGCCGAGCGTCCAGCTTCTCTCTCCTGCCCTCAACCTTGTGGTGCCATGCCTGGCACCACCCTCATCTCTACCCCACTCATCCATTCTTCTGCTGCTCTCCTGGGTCCTCTGCTGCTTCTTCCCATGAGTGTGTGATGACTTTTGGCTCTTAAAAGCCCAGCATGGACCAATGCTTCTTCTCTCCAGCCAATGCCGAGCAGTCACAGGCTTTATAACGACCCTTCACTCAACTTCATGTGACTGAACAAGGTGTTCTTCTAATCTGTTCCTTGGCTTTGGCCTGGCTTGTCTTCTGTGTTTACCTGTCTGCTGCTCTGATCTTGGCCTGTCCACCTGCTCAGACCTCTGCTCTGCCCTTACGACTATACCTGCTACCATGGTACTGCCTGCCTTGGTACCACACTCTACAGTCCATCCATATGTCAGCTGTTGCTAAGAAGGACTACTCCATCGAAGCAACCTCAGATTCCCAGTAAGAGAGTCCATATCTCCCTGTGTAGGTTCTATGGTGAAGAACTGACAGTCCCTTAAGGCGGGTTTACACCTGCTAAGGAGTAGCCGATTGTCGGGAAGGAAGCGTTCCTTCCTGATATTCGGCTGCTCGTTCACTGAAGGAGACAGTTATATTTACACGTAGTGATCTCCTTCAAAATAATGAGAACGAGGAATCGCTAATGGGATCGTTCGTCCTCATAGAGCTGCATTGTTTCTGGGCAGCAGATCACTGTTTAGACCACACGATCTGCTGCCCAGAAATGATAATTGATGTGCCTTCATGATCAAACAGATCACCCGAACGTGTGTTTTGTTCGTTCATCACGTGATCGGCGGCACAGTTAGACGGGCAGATTGTCAGGAACGAGTGTTTGCAGGAACATTCGTTCCCGATAATCTGCCCGAATATCAGGCTGTGTAAATCCACCTTTATACTTTACTTCCTACTCTCACACTAGCATTTTTGCTGGATCCGGCAGGGTTCAGCAAAAACACTTCCATTACTAATAATACAACCATCTGCATCCGTTATGAATGGATCCGGTTGTATTATCTTTAACATAGCCAAGACGGATCCATCATGAACTCCACTGAAAGTCAGACTGTGTCAGAGAATCATGTTGCGGTTTGCTCTCCTGTCTGGGAACGCAACTAAGTGGAACGGAATGCAGTTTGGAGCACGCCGTTCTGTTCAGTTATGTTTTGTCCCCATTGGCAATGAATGGGGACCAAACTGAAACCTTTTTTTCCGGTATTGAGCCTCTATGACGGAAATCAATACCGGAAAACTGAAACGCTAATGTGAAAGTAGCCTAATCTAGTGGAACCACGTCCCCTCCAGCACCCTTGTGATAAAATTGACAATTGGGTGTTACCATTTTTGCAGGGGTGGACACAGATAGCTAAGGACCCCCCTAATACCCCCCCCCCAAGGTCACTTGCTCAGGACCCCCCCAATATCAGTTAATTATTTATTTTATTTATTCAGGCCCCCATATGTCAGTTGCGCCCCCCCCACCCCCCAATTTGCTCATTCAGGCCCCCCATATCCATGTGTGTGACCGACAGACCTCCATCAGACTAAAAGTAAATAAATAAAACTTACCTCTCCTGCTTCCCTGATCTCCATGTCCGCCAGGGTGTTCTGAAGTGAGTCACTGCCCTGCTCATCTCCAACAGCCCGTGCTGCACAGTCACGTGACCTGACTGCATACAGCGCGAGGTCATAGTGGGCGCTGTACGCAGTCAGGCTGGAGGAGACCAGGAAGGAAGAGGAGGGGTAAGTATAAGCGCTTCTCTCCACCGGCTCTTGCATACTAGCGAGCTCTTCCAGAAGCACTAGCTAGTATGAGTGGGCCCCCCTCACACACTGGGCCCCTGTGCAGCTGAACCAGCTGCACAGGCGATATGTCCGCCCCTGCATTTTTGGACAGAATATGAAAGAACACACTACCAATTGTTAATTTATTCATACATTTCTTCGAGGAATTGCACAACACAGAGTTATAAAAACGCTCCAGAATTGTTATTACATAGGGAATTCAAGTATTTACTAAAACAGACATGTCAGGAGAAGTGACAGGTCCTAGTTAAGGAAATATAATGGACTGCTTTATGATGTGCTACTGGAGTTCAAGGAGCCCACATAGTGTTCTTGGACGGGCCCCTCTGCTCTGTTTTGACCACTGATACAGTACACTCTCTTGGGTTTTCCTTACTGAAAATTATTTTTTTCAAGAAGTGAGCTCATAGAAATAAAAACATTATAGGGGAAGAAAAGATATTTTTCTTGTGATTCTTAATGTGATGAGGCCCCGTTATTCTATAAAAACGTTCACCTGTTTACATTTTTATGATTCTCCCCCCTGTGGGGTGGAGGACACTTAGATTGGGGGATTTAGTGACAGAAGAGGGAACTCCTATGCAAAAATTAAAAATGAGTCATCCTACTGGCGCTACATCACGGCACCAAGCCACATATCCCAGGGTAGGAGTGCCAAGTATTTGCAAAATAAGGAGAGGACTCTGTAGTATCATAATGCCCAAGGGCAAGAGGAGTGAGCTAGCAAGAACAAACTGTATCTGCCCCTTCACCATCCCTGTACAGTTCTACCCTGTGGTATGCATGTCCTTACAGGTGACAGCAGAGGAAAAAACACAAACGTGCAAAGCAATATTTATTTTATGCACTTATATAGCGCTACTATATTCCGCAGCACATTGCAGACATTAGCATCAAGCTGACAATCTAAGTTCCCTATCAGTATGTCTTTGGAGGAAATCCGAGTACATGGAGGAAACCCACACAAACACAGGGAGAACATACAAACTCCATGCAGATGTTGTCCTTGTGTCACCGAAAACCATCTAAAACATAACTTTTAATGTCACATGATAAAAACCTTGGTGCAACATACAACACTAATATAACATACAACATGCACGGGGTGAAGATGTACTATTAGGGGATACGTATTTGGTTGTTGGGCAGAAAAACCTGTCCCTCGTATTCACCCTATCGAACTAATAAGCCCTGCCTGATAACGGAATAGCCGCCTCGATAGGAGCGATCCCGTGTCTCGAACCTCCTAAGGTCCCTGATGAGACCCTGACACAGGAAAGGGCCCGACACCACCTCTACACCAACACAGTGAAACAACACGATATAATACAAAGTCAGTCTACCAATTATGGTCAATAGTCAGTAGACTTAAACAAACTCAGTCAAATAGTGGTAGGATATTAATTAAATGTATCCGCTGGATAAACCTAAGATGCCAATGGAAGAGATAACATTAATTCTTTCAAGATCAAACCAAAAACCCGATGCGTTTCACTGAACCTAAACAGGCTCAGATCATCAGGGGATAGCACAACTGGATGATGCCATTGATAACCCAGCATACAAAATATTAAACCACCAACATGATATGCAAATACACCTGAAAATAAAGTACAAAATATTAGCTGGAACTTTTATCATACATGAAAAGAGGGAGCCATATGACAAAACATAGGTGTGAACTGACTCAGCACACTGAAAAGATAATGTTGCTAATATGCCGAAATCCTATAATACAAGATATAAATGTGTTGTAACCTAGGCTAACCACTCCAGCTTAGAATATACCAGGCATCTTTAGCCTAAAAATAAGGCCGTTGCTGAATGATGTCTGCCCCAGCTACAAACAATCAGGTAGTAAATGGCGCTACTTGCGTGACCAGACACTATTGTAAGTGCCAAACGATGTGTCATGCAGAGGGGATAACGGTCTCCACCCCGTCCCGTAACGTCCATGGCGTGCCAGAGGGGAGCAGGTATGGACCGCGCCGCTATTGAAAGCCGGCGTGCCCTTCCTCCGTAATCAACACACTTTCTGCCGAACGCCGCGATCACGTGATCCCAGACTAGGGCACATGACCACATTGAGTTCCACGATGCGTTCCACAGCACTACTACCCGGAAGTAAGGTGGATTCATAGTATCTAAACCAACCCTAATGTGAGGGTTATAATATAGAGGGGTTGGATTAAGGACTTGATAATTGTTACCTTGATACCCAGCACCCCGAAGCATCCAAGAAAATAATCATAGATATGACAGGTAGGGAAAAATGAAAACCTGCACAGGGACCGAATAAGTATAATTAACATATGACCCCAATGCACTCCCTATAACTAAAGTACATGGAGAACCCCTATTATATAAAACAATTGAAGTCCATATTTTCATTTAGGCCTAATGGTGACAGAGTATTGAGTCTGTAGATCCATTCTGTTTCCTTTTGCCGCAGCAAAATATCAGTATCTCCACCTCTGATGGTGGACACCAGAAGTGTTGAGTTCAAATGCCACAACGATTTTGTGTATAACCTTCTGGATTATGTCTTGACGCATAATTACTTTGTGTTCGGTTCTCAGTTCTACCACCAGCTCAGGGGCACCGCAATGGGGAGCCCATGTGCCCCCACTTATGCGAATTTGCTCCTGGGCTGGTGGGAAGACACCGTGGTCTTTAGGGAGGATATGTCATCATGGACCCTGTGGGTAAGATATATTGATGACGTCCTGCTTTTGTGGATCGGAACTGAGATTAGGTTTAGGGAATTTATGAAAGTCTTGAATATAAACCCCATAGTTCTACGGTTCACCTCTGAAATTCATGGTGATTCCATCTCCTTTTTGGATATTAGGATTTGGAAAAATGAGGATCATTCTATTTCCACCACTTTGTTTCGTAAACAAACAGCCACCAATAGTTTACTCAGATTTGAGAGTTTTCATCCGGCTCCTCTCAAGAGAGGAATCCCTAAGGGTCAGTTTCTCCGTCTTAAACGAAATTGTTCGGGAAACATTGAGTTTGAACGTGAGGCTCAACGGATGTCTGAGAGATTTAGGAAAAGGGGATACCCCAAATATATAGTAGCACAGGCCCTAGAATGTGCTCGATCTCAGGATCGATCCTCTTTGTTACAAGCACAACCCCGTAAACATGCTACTGACCTGAGAATCCTAGGAACTTACGATACTGGGAGTGATCAGGTGAGAGAAATTTTGAACAAATATTGGTCCCTTTTAAAAACGGACCCAGACCTGAAAGAGGCTCTCCCTGAAAGACCCCTCATTACGTTCTGCCATGGACGAAATGTTAGAGACTTTCTGGTTAACAGCCATTTTGAACCTCCAGTCAATAAGACTTGGCTGGACTCTCGCCAAAAGAGTACCTTCAGGTGCGGACATTGTAAAGCCTGTAATTTTGTTAAGGTTGGAGATTCGTTCAATAATAGTGAGGGTTCATATGTTTACTCCACCCGCCATTTTGCTAACTGTAACACAGTAGGGGTGGTGTATTTGCTGACTTGCGTATGTGGATCCCTCTATGTAGGTAAAACTAACAGGGAATTTAAAACCCGCATCCTGGAACATGTTGGTGATATCCGGAATAAAAGGGATAAGCCAATTCCAAGACATATGAGTAAATTTCATAATAGTGAATATAAAGGGATTCTCTTCTCTATGATTGAAGTGATTGGCACTACCATCAGTGGTGGAGATACTGATATTTTGCTGCGGCAAAAGGAAACAGAATGGATCTACAGACTCAATACTCTGTCACCATTAGGCCTAAATGAAAATATGGACTTCAATTGTTTTATATAATAGGGGTTCTCCATGTACTTTAGTTATAGGGAGTGCATTGGGGTCATATGTTAATTATACTTATTCGGTCCCTGTGCAGGTTTTCATTTTTCCCTACCTGTCATATCTATGATTATTTTCTTGGATGCTTCGGGGTGCTGGGTATCAAGGTAACAATTATCAAGTCCTTAATCCAACCCCTCTATATTATAACCCTCACATTAAGGTTGGTTTAGATACTATGAATCCACCTTACTTCCGGGTAGTAGTGCTGTGGAACGCATCGTGGAACTCAATGTGGTCATGTGCCCTAGTCTGGGATCATGTGATCGCGGCGTTCGGCAGGAAGTGTGTTGATTACGGAGGAGGGGCACGCCGGCTTTAAATAGTGGCGCGGTCCATACCTGCTCCCCTCTGGCACGCCATGGACGTTACGGGACGGGGTGGAGACCGTTATCCCCTCTGCATGACACATCGTTTGGCATTTACAATAGTGTCTAGTCACGCAAGTAGCGCCATTTACTACCTGATTGTTTGTAGCTGGGGCAGACATCATTCAGCAACGGCCTTATTTTTAGGCTAAAGATGCCTGGTATATTCTAAGCTGGAGTGGTTAGCCTAGGTTACAACACATTTATATCTTGTATTATAGGATTTCGGCATATTAGCAACATTATCTTTTCAGTGTGCTGAGTCAGTTCACACCTATGTTTTGTCATATGGCTCCCTCTTTTCATGTATGATAAAAGTTCCAGCTAATATTTTTTACTTTATTTTCAGGTGTATTTGCATATCATGTTGGTGGTTTAATATTTTGTATGCTGGGTTATCAATGGCATCATCCAGTTGTGCTATCCCCTGATGATCTGAGCCTGTTTAGGTTCAGTGAAACACGTCGGGTTTTTGGTTTGATCTTGAAGGAATTAACGTTATCTCTTCCATTGGCATCTTAGGTTTATCCAGCGGATACATTTAATTAATATCCTACCACTATTTGACTGAGTTTGTTTAAGTCTACTGACTATTGACCATAATTGGTAGACGGACTTTGTATTATATCGTGTTGTTTCACTGTGTTGGTGTAGAGGCGGTGTCGGGCCCTTTCCTGTGTCAGGGTCTCATCAGGGACCTTAGGAGGTTCGAGACACGGGATCGCTCCTATCGAGGCGGCTATTCCGTTATCAGGCAGGGCTTATTAGTTCGATAGGGTGAATACGAGGGACAGGTTTTTCTGCCCAACAACCAAATACGTATCCCCTAATAGTACATCTTCACCCCGTGCATGTTGTATGTTATATTAGTGTTGTATGTTGCAACCAAGGTTTTTATCATGTGACATTAAAAGTTATGTTTTAGATGGTTTTCGGTGACACTATCTTTTCTGACCATCAGTTTTATTATTGACTATTGTCAGACGGTCGACTTGTCTGATCGGGGAGATGTTGTCCTTGGTCAGATTCAAATCTACGACCCCAGCGCAGCAAGACACCAGTGCTAACCACTGATCCACTGTGCTGCCCAATATGAAAATGATGTGGGTGCAATTACCCTTTCAGTTAAACTGGTTCTGTGCTTGGTTTACATCATCTTCAATCCTTAGACTGTGTATAATTTGTGTCAAGTGAGGTAACTGATGATGTGACGGCAGTAAATTTCTTTTCACTTAATTTTTACTTCTCAACGGTTGAAGTCTTTGTTGGACAAGTCCGACTGGGCTTTCCTCTCCAGTCAAACATTCATTTACTTAGGACAGCATATTTAGGACAGTAAGCAAGCTCTGCCCCGCAGTCAGAAAGCTGCCAGTCTTCCTTTACTTATCACAGCAGGTGTCATTTACAGTGAATGGATTAACTAAAGAAAGTCTGTAAGCTGCTTGCAAGCTTATACTATCAGCTTATGTTGTAGTTACTATAGGTGCAATTGGTAACAATAATGTTATATTACGTGTTTTATTAAATCTAATGGTCCCATTCTATGCCCTATGAAATCAGCCTATGTCTTATACGTTAAAGGGCGTCTATCAGTAAGGACCTCCCTTTGAAACCAAGGCCATTGGCACATAGGTTTAAAGGGCATCTGTCAGCAGATTTGTACCTATGAATCTCGCTGACCTGTTACATGTGCGTTTGGCAGCTGAAGGCATCTGTGTTGGTCCCATGTTCATATGTTTCATTGCTGAGAAAAATGATGCTTTAATATATGCAAATCAGCCTCTAGGAGCAACGGGGGCGTTACTTTTCCATGTAGAAGCTCTGCTCCTTTCTACAACCCAAAGGAAGTCTTGACATATTTTAGGCATAGCGGCCAATGTGAACACTGCATGAGTTTAAGATTTTGTTAAAATACAGATAGGAACATGGAAAATTAAAAAAAAATGCTTAACATGTAAATTTTCATTTTTTGATATCACATTCCCATTATATGATGAGCTGGATTGACGATAACAATAGGTAACATAAAAGGGTTCTCAAATGTATTCAGGATTATAAACCCTGGCAAGCAGGAGAGGAACCTGAGGCGGCTCTTTAGCTCATATTGCACCATATTTTTCTATTTTAGTAGTATGGGCATTGTGTGGGACGTGTCAATGCCTATGATGTTTCTTTTATCAATTGTTTATTTTTATTTTTGGGAAAGGGGGATGATTTGAACTGTTATAATTTTTTGTTATAATTTTTAAAACTCTTTTTTTGTACTTTTTTAAGTCACTAGATTAGGGTGGGTTCACGTCAAGTTTTATGCCTCCGTTTGACGTATACATTAGGAACAAAAAAAATATACAAATCACACAACACCACATTTTTGTATCCTGCTCAGGTTTTTTGTTTTTTTTTTTGTTTTTTTTACAATGGAAAAAAAAATATACATTTTTGTTTTCAATGGTATGGTAAACAGATGCCACTGTATGGTATCAGTCCGAGGCATCCGTTTAACATATACTGTACGTTTTTTGTATACGTTAAACGGATGGGAAAAACGTGATGTGAAAACAGCCTTAGATATTCCAATATAGTGCTGCCACCTGCAGGCCTCTATGGAATATACCAGTGATACGCATTGTGTCCTCAAGCAGGCTCCAGGCTATCATAGAGACCCTATCGAGGGAGGCTGTTATGAGCGCAGGAGCACATTTTTACCACGCAGATGCCGTGGTCACAAACATTAGCTCCAGGCCTCTGCTCTTTGAAACGGCAGAAACCCAGCTGCTATGTATTCATACCTATAATGATGATTTGCACTGGAAGCACACAGGGATGTTATAGCTTATAACTAGATGTTATAGATCATTTCTAATGGTGAACAGGATGCTGGAGAGCCACAGAGTCTTGGGGTACGGCCACACAGTCAGGTTTCCTGATGCAATTTTGGAAGCCAAAATGAGGAGTGAATTCAAAAATATGAGAAGTCAAATCAAACCTTTATACTTACTCTCCTTTTATGATCCACTCCTATTTTGGCTTCCAAAACTACATAAAAAAATCTGACAGTGTCTCCTTACGGTTAATACTTAAAAAAAAAAAAAAAATGAAAGCACAGGAGAGTCTGCAGTCCATCTTGGTTGTGCTTCTTGCTGTGCATTGGTGTCCCAAAAACCTATTGTCTGAATAATTGTAGTCAACTCACCGGTAACCTGCATTCAGGTATGCTCATGGTCTAGAACCTGAGGATCATAACAATAGCAGTTGCTTAGGTGTAGAAAAGATTTCATGCTCCTGGCTACCGCTATATAACAAATTTGAAAAAAAGGAACCATTAGTGTTGGTAAGAGGAGCTTATCTCACAAAGGAGAACATGGTGACATAGTGAAAGGCCAGTTTATGTAATTGCTACTTACAGGTTTTTTTTTGTTTTTTTTTTTTTACAGTTATGCATTCCTGAAGGAGACCACAATGTAGCTTCATGCATGAATTTCCTGCGATTGCTGGAATGTGAAGATATTTTTCTGCACGCCATATTGTTATAGCCTGCCTTCTACTGGACAACCAAATTAATACACTACAGATAAATTTCAAATACTCTGTATACATTCACACCGTCTGATTCATGTGGTTACTGTTGCATTGAAAGAGTTATGCCCCTTTCACACGAGCAGGAGACTCGCATGTCTCCCGCAACGCATCTACATGGCTGGACTCCGGCACTGACAGGGATCGCATATAATACTATGCGATCCCTGTCAGTGCCGAGTCCAGCCCTGTAGATGCGTTGCGGGAGACATGCGAGTCTCCTGCTCGTGTGAAAGGGGCATTAGGCTACTTTCACATAAGTGCTAAGGTATCTGGCAGGGTGTTCTGGCAGAGGAACAGCCTGCCAGAGTTCATTGTACTCAGCATAGCCACATAAGGCAGTGGCACCGCCAAATCCCATTGACTATAATGAGACTCAGTAGGGATCTGGCTGGTTTTCCAGCATGAGTGCTTGCACTAGTTTTTGTCCGGCTGAACCCCGACACTCATGCTGGAAAAACTGTCCGGATCCCTGCCAGGTCCCAATATAGTCAATGGGCTCTGGCAATGAACGTCAGTATCTGGCTACTCTGGCAGGTTGTTCTGCACCCGGATCAGTCTACCAGATACTTTAGCACTGTGATTGCTAACCTCTGGCACTCCAGCTGAGGTAAAACTACAACTCCTAAGATTAACACTTGCTTGACTGAACTCCACAGAAATGAATGGAGCATGCTGGGAGTTGTAGTTTCACCGACGTTAGAGTGCCGGGGGTTAGTCATCACTGCCTTAGCACATATATGGAAGTAGCCTCAAACAACATAGACTGGAGTTTTAGAAATTGCTTTTTCACATGCTAAAATTTCCACTTTTTAAAGTTTGTTTGCAGATTAAGATTTAGAACTATTTCTAGTACAAATACACAGCAAAAAAAAAAAACTTTCCTTTTATAATAAATTATAATGGCAATTATGCTAGGGCAACCAAACACACTTGTCCAAGGCACACCATCTCATTTTGTAGGCCTACGCCCATGAGAGGTGTCTATTAACAGTCCTTAATATTCGACCAACGAAGGTCCAACACCACACACTCCCACGATCAGCTGTGCCCTGCAGCAGTCACTGCCAAAACTAGCACTTTGAATGGAGTTGGAAGCACAACAACGTTCACAGTGTAGTAGCCATGCTGGGTTACTGTCAAGTGAATGGGAGCTGAGCTGCAATTTCCTGGCAGGCCACTACACTTGGTATGGAGTGGTGCCTCTGGCCAGGCATGGGATTCAGCCAGTTCCCTCCAGTTGTCCAGATCTGGTTGGTAAAATTACAACTGGATCCGAGAAATGTGTTACCGGCTGAGTCCCGATCCGGTGGTCTGGCGGCGGCGGGGCAGCTAGAGATGTTCACTTCCATTGCTTTGCGCACCACTTATAGTTTAGCTCCTTAGTTGGGTGGTATGTGTTTGTAGTGTGTGTGTATATATAGAATATTTATGTATGTGTACGGTGTATTGCACTTATATGGCGTTTGAATATGTAAACATGTGTCGTAAGCTGCGTGTCCGCCATTGAGTAGAGACCTGTTGTTAAAAATTTGAGCCTCACCCCTGCCTCTAGCTTCATTCAAAGTGCTGGTTCTGAAGCTGGTGGGTGCAGAGAACAGCTGATCAATGTGGGTGCAGTGTGTAGGACACCCACCGATTGGATATGACTTCTCCTGAGGATACCTATCTACCACATTCATATGCCTGAATAGGGGTGATCCATGGGAGAGGTCTTTTAGCGAGAACCTGTCAGCTCTCCAGACCAGTCTTCTTTAGTAAAAAAAAAATAATAATTGTGAAGAATCTTAGAATCTTGCATTGTGATATTCCTCTATTCTGCCGCCAACATTTGTATAAACTGACAACTGGATGTTACCTTTTCCCTTCTTCACTGATTAGACATTTAGGAACACGGCACGTGGCAACACTATTTTTATTTTAGCCATACATTCCCAAGTGGAACAAGGTAAGAATGGTACAATGCAGAGCTCTAAGAACAGATGCTCCAAATGTATTATTTTATGGGCAATGCAAGTAATTACTAAAACAGACGTAACAGGAGAGGTGACTGGTCCTCTTTTATCTATTAATAAATCATTCAGATTACTGTGGAAAATGATGGGGTTATTTTTAAGCTGAAGACTTTTAAACTCTGTAGTGCTCGTACTATTTAAACTGATATGCAAAGTTGAAGATACTACATTTAGCCACTAAGAGGCGCTGTAAATCAAGCAATTAAAAAGACTGGTGATATAACCATTTAATATGTTGCGACCAGTCAAGATCATTTTCATTTGGCATGCAAATTTACTATGGTAGACAAAAGTCTGATTGTGTCCACATCTGCAAATCAGTTGATGGGCACCGGAATCTAGGCATACATTTCCTTTGCCCCATAGGACTGGTTCACATATGCCTGACCCTCCAGTCTCTTTTCTGCCAAGCTAAGGAGAAATAAGCTCAGCTCACCCAGAGGCAGATGGTGTGAACAGAGTCCTTGGCCATTGTAGGAAGCACAGATCCTTCCCCAGATTTCAGGTAAAGAATATCTTCAAGAAAAATAGAATAATCCACCGCCCAAAGGCTGGATTATTCTACAATGGGAAGCTTGGCTTTAGTTCTGTAAGTAAGCCACACCTTCCAGAGTGGCAGAGCAGGATTGCTTGCCCAACTAATCTGCCAGTATCCTTTCTAAACTGGGGTACAGGTTATGAGGCAAACTTCTGGAAAAAAAACTGCTCAGCTTCTTCCTGGCTGTGACGCACTCCACTGCGACCGCGGCACAGCCAGGGAGAAGGAGACACCCACTGAGGAACACTGGCGACTCCTCCACCCTGTGCGTGAAAACTGCAAGGGGGCTCAGTGGGGCAAGTGAGGAGTCTTTGAAAAAAACAACAATGATGGCAGCATCAGAGGAGCATACCTCGCAAGTAAAGGTATTTAAACAAAAAAAGTACATGAAAGTCCCCTTTAAAAGCAGATAATAACACATCTCCTTTTTCTAATCTGTTTTTATTTATTTTATGATTGTAGTTTTTTTTTTTTTAGGCTGCCATCTTGCCTGAGCTGTTCTTAATTGCTTAATTTAGAGACCTCTTTTTGTAGTAGGTAATGTAAGAAAGTAATACAGAAATAAAATAAAACACATAGCAGTCCCCTAGATTGATTACCACGCCAATCTAATCTACCTGGAGGATACTGAGGCTAGAAATCATACAATAACTGGCACTGATCTTCTCGTATAAATACTAGATGGACAGAGGGTACAGTTACCAGCAATATCTCCATATAAAATTGCTTTTTATAAAGCAGTTTTCCAAGGAAATGAACATTTTAAAAAAATGTGGTCAAAAGGGTTTAAAGCAAACTATTACTCACCTCACTGATCCTCCATTGCTGTAGTTCTGCCCGTTTCTCTGCTGCTCTCCATTTCTTGGTTCTAGACACAGGAAATGGCTTGGAGTGCCTGCTCGACTGATTGGCTGAGTAAGCATTCCAAGCCACTCAGCCAATCAGTCTGTATGTTAAGCCAGGATCAGGAAGTGGTGAGCAGCAGAGATCAGAACAGTCCTCAGTACAGCATGGACATGGGATCAATGAGGTAAATAAGGCTTACTTTTTTTTTTTTTTTTTTTTTTTTTTAATCCTTTTGGTCTACTTTTTTAATCTAATTTTCCAAGACAATCCCTTTAAATTTTACATAGTAATGGGAAGAAAATCTAGATAATACATTCTCGTTTTGAGGCTTTGAGTGGAGTTCATTACAAAACAGAGAAACATTGCCTGGATCCTTCTAAAAGAACAGAGAAACGTTGCCTGTGTCCTGCTAATATCCAGCTTGTCATACTATACACTGCCAAAAGTGACAACATACTTTTACTAGACATAGACAGACTAGAAAAAAAATAGAATTGACAGTATACGTAGTTGTAGAGCTAGACACAGAGATATAATAAGTCCAAAATAGGGTTTTAATTAGAAGAGTACAAAAAGACAAAAGTAGCACAAACAAGAAATACAGTATCATAATTACATATTGTACTGTGTGTACAATACACCAACATGGTAACCAGTTATGTTAAGTGCATGTGGTAAATAAGTCATCTCTGTTTTAAGAATATCTCAGAGTTAGGTATTAACCTGAATAACCTTTCCGATCAGGCACTAAGGTAGAATCACACTGCATGGGGGCGGAGCATCATCCTGTATAGGGGCACTAAGCGGGCATAATACAGAGGGAGGAGGTACTAAGGGGCATCAATACCGTATAAGGGGCACTAAGTGAGCATTGTTACCGGCCGGGAGCAGCTTTAATGTGTGTGTGTGGGGGGGGGGTGGTATCCTTACAGTTTGGTGGGCACAAAAAGGCACTATTAGTGTCTGGGGATACAAAGAAGACTAGGTGGGGTTGGCTGCTTATGGATAGGAGTTGGGTGGGGTTAGAAAACATTTAGTTACTTTTAATAAAAACACTGCTAATAAATTAGATATATGTTTGTATGCCTATTATAGTAATTAAAAATATTAGTTATACATTACAATTGAAAAACCCAAACAAATGCACTGTGACACCTGACGTGGGTAGACTGAATGTGACGAGTTAAGGCTGGAGATAACAGCTCAAGTTGAGTGCAGGTATAATTTTATGACTCTACTGTATGAATGTTGATGTTGTTGCACCTAACCAGTGAACCACTCAGCATGATTGGTGTCATAGGCAAGATACATCTTCCTAAGTGATGGCTTATTCACTAAAGATTACACTGATACCATATGCTGCTATTAATCATGTCTGAGTTACCAGTCTCTGGTTACAGTTACAATATCCTACCTATGAATAAATCAGTTTTCTGTTATATTGGAGAATTTGTCATTGCAGGATGCCCCTGAGGAGCCATTGCAGAGTATGGGAGTGGTAGTGGCCCTGATGAGATGTTGGCCTGGGAGAATACACCATGACACATCGCTCCCTGGGGATCGGTGCAGTGGAAAGAAGGTGCAAGGAATCAGGCCAGAAGTCAGAGAACATAAGTCTCTAATTACTGTAGTACATCCAGCAGTATTTTGTGCAAAGTGCAATTTCACTCCCCAGATGATGCGGTATGGTCGCAGACAATGGCACTCTGAGTATAATAGCCGAAAAAAATCTCTCTCTCTCTCTCTCTCTCCTGATTCTCTTGCTAACAGCATTAAGATGGCACTTGTGGCTATAGGCATTCACTTGTGAAATACAGGCTTGATGCAACACTTTTGCCCCACCTATCTAAGAGGCGACCTTGATTTAAGGTGGTACATATGGGCGTGTGTGCGCTCCTCCTCTCATTGGTTGCTGATGCACACAGAGGTAACTAGGAGCAGCACACTATATATGTGCAGGGTCTACGCACCTAAACATAGATGCACAACCGCATAAGAGGGTTTAGCGTAGGACCTGCCTGGACTGAGACCACCGTAGCGCTGGGTAGGTGGGCACAGATGTATTTTGATCAAAATGTATTGGCTAAGAGTCTCAGATTTTATCTATAGAGTGAGGGCTTAGTCCATATATTGTTTGCATCTATTGTTTTAGTGCATTTTTTCCGTGAATTTCTAAATACAGGCTTGTGAGTGTGCTTCTCCTGAACTGTAGTGATGGATGTCTTAACACATTTCCCCTCACCTGCAGTAAAGTCTGTATAGCTGTAGTGCTGATCACTTGCCTCCCTCCTTTACCATTCTACTGCTGTGGATAGGAGACAAAGGTTAAGAACATAAGTACATTCATATTTGAATACATTGCCTTGGCCCTATCTAATCTACTAGGGGGGTGTATCAAACAAGACTCCATGAGACAGTCCTTGGAGACGGCAGAAGTGTGCCTATCTAACTAGCTAACTGGCTTCAGGGCTCAGAAGCTTTTGAGTCCTCAGGATACTGTAGCCAGATAAACATACAGCCTGGGTCTGTGGCTCTGTGTATGAGTCCTGGTAACACAGACTCCAGGACGCGGCACCACTCATGCCAATTTGTCTCACCCAGCGATCATGACATCCCCTTTAAATAATTCCAGGATTCTTCAGATCTGGGAGAAGTCCTCATCTTCTCCCCAATTGATGAAGGGGCCTTCTGATGGTGGTTCCACAGCAGCAGCTTCAGCGGCTGATTTGAAAGATGCTTTGGTATGTTGGCGCCTCCTGGTGGTTGCAGATGGAACAGCCACAGATGGTACTTTAAAGTTAAAGCTAGGCCTTGGTTGCCCTCCTGTGGTCATTGATGGAATTGCAGATCTTCTGCAGAACTTTCTCTGCCTGCACTGGTGCTGGGAGGTGGACTTCTGTTGGCAGTCAGGTTCAGTGTGCCTCCTACTAGGGTTGTTGCTGTTCCAATGGTAATCTCTAAAGCTTTACTGGTACTTATTGAGGGCTTGTATTCATGTAAAATACCGAGGTGAGAGTAATGATGTTAGCAATGGGAGCACCACCCTGACCGTGGCCAGGTTGTGAGGGGAGGCCTGAGAAACACCTTCAAGGCCAGTGGAACGGAGGCCGCAGCCGCATCTGCCACTCGCAGTAGTGAGGCGGGTGCCTATCAGGACTCGATGGCCACCTGCAGCTTCTCTAGCACATGTAAGATCTCAGGGTTGTGTCCCCAGCACATGACCAGTCAAGTAGGCTTCGGGCAACTTCCTGTCATGTCCGAGCATATGGTTAGCAGATTCTTCTCAGGTCTCTGAGTTCAGAGAGGCTTTTCTCTAGGTAAAGGTAACCTCTTCTGTCCCAGGCACAAGGCTTCGCTGGTCTTTAGGCAACTTGCTGTTGAGACCCCATTGACGGGCTGTAGCTTCAATGTCTCAATCTTGTGCACTCCTCCTGAGGCAGCCCCTTGTCTTTGGGGACAACAGTCTAGCAAGGGGTCCTTGGTAGCTTAACCACTTGGTATTAAGGCATGGAGGCCCATCCTGTTTGTGACGCTAATTTTTTGCAGCAAGTCCTTGAGGAGCCAGTGCAGAGGATGGGAGTGGTAGTGGCCCTGATGAGATGTTGTTTCACGGTGTAGCCCCTCAGGCCTTTGCTACTTGGGGATCAGTGCAATGGAAAGATGGTGGAAGGAATCAGGCCAGAAGTAAGAGAACAAATGTCTGTCTTTATCAAATGTACATCAAACAATGTCAGAAATGTTCACTGATCTTCAGAAAGTCAAAGCATTCAAATATCTCTGTAAACTTTTCAAGGTAACAAAGTGAAACTTCCCCCAAAGGGAAACGTCTGGGATGCATAGACAGAGGCTGTTACATGAATGCCAAATTCTCTCTGAACTTGCTACTTTTCAGGTACTGTAAGTGTATGTTGATGAGTGGGATACAATTGCTGTACATCTGTAGATCTCTACTGTTATGATACATTAGCCATTTATTGATGATCCTACAATACAGTTCAAAAGTTTTAGGCAGGTGTGGAAAAATATGCTGCAAAGTACGAATGCTTTCAAAAATAAAAGTGTTAATAGTTTAAATTTAAAGTTATTCTACAGCAGGACAATGATCCCAAACATACAGCAAATGCCATTAAAAACTATCTTCAGTGTGAAGAACAAAGGGGGTCATTTACTATTCTGAAATAGGCACACACATATGCTATATTTAGGCAATCTCCATAGAAACAGGATTCAAAAAATTTTTCCAGTTTCTGCTTGTAATAGTAATATTAAATATTTTGCAGTTATTCTGGATGCATTAAAGGGAGTCTGTCACCTCATTTTCACCTATATAACTAACAGCACTGGCCCACAGAAGATTGCATACACATCTCAGACATACCTGTGTGCACTTTGTGTCTGTATTACATGTCAAGAAAAAGCACTTTTATTCTGCAGGAAAACAGCTCCCAAGTGCCCGGCTGAAAGTAAAACTAAAAGCAGCTTTCTCTCCTGACTCGATTTCTAACAGCTATATCTTCTGATATACTGGATATAATGCTGTGATTTTTGGTATCATTTTAAAGCTTGGAATGTCAGCTTTCAAAGAAGGCCAGAACCATTGTTCTATCTGCTACTAATCCCAAGATATGAGCAGCTAAAGCTGCCCTCCCCCCTCCAATCTGGTTTGCAGCAGCAGCAGCAGAGCCGGGCACTTGGGAGCTGTTTTCCTGCAGAATAAAAGTGCTTTTTCTGAACGAGGAATACACACACACAGTGCACATAGGTATGTCTGAGATGTGTATGCAATCGTCTGTGGGGCACTGCTGTTAGCTATATAGGTGAAAATGAGGTGACAGACTCCCTTTAATACTGTACAATTCCTATATGGTCTTACACTCATTTAAAGAGGACTTTTCACCGGCCCTGTCATTACAATATAATGACCTGGCACTGTAGGGCATGTTGAGGAGATGTTCTCCCGCTTATTATTTTTTTTTTTTTCCAAAAGGCAGCTTTTTTTACCCCGATGTGCCCCCCCCCCCCCCCCCCCCCCGTTTTTTTTTTTCCCGCCCTGTATGCTAATCCTTACCATTGTATAGGGAGGAGGAGACGACCGTGTTTTTCAGGGGTCATCTCCTTCTCTCCGACTGTGGCGTGTTCCACCGTGATTGGACCGCGGCACAGCCAGGGAGTAGAAGACGCCCCCTGAGAGAAACGGTCGTTTCCTCCTCCCTGTACCAATGGTATGGATTAGCATACAGGGCTGGAAATCAGAATGAGGGAGCACAGCTGGGGAACGGCGCAGCATCAGAAAAAAAATAAGCAGGAGGACATCTCTTCAACATGCTCTACAGTGCCGAGTACTTAAATTGTAATGTCTGCTGAAAGGTCCTCTTTAAGCTTATATGGCTAGGCTGGTGAGGAGTAGGTAATCTTAGCACTAATATAAAAGTCTGGTAATTCAGATTTAGAGCAGGGAAGGTCACATGAAATCCGATTCCTTGCAGCTTGTCTGTAGACCAACAGCTGATATTTAATGGACAAAGTTTAGACCACAGCAGTTTATAGTTCATCAATGGACTCTCAAAGCAACCGCATGGAATTATGATTTCCACGTGGATGTTCTTCTATTGCTTTGGGTCATTCTGACCGGCAGCAGAAGCAATTCTGCTAGACAGTGTTTTCTGGAATCAACCATAATGAAGCTCTCTAATACAAAAGTTCATGTATATCCAGATCATTAGGTCATTTGATTTTCATATTTTCCTGCATTAGTCTATTGACATTTTTTGACCATTAATGCCCATTCATTGCAGCTGCCATAAAGCACACACACTGACTATAAAGACAATACAGTAAAGAAATTTGTGCTTCCAAAATGTAAGAAATTTAGTTAACATGGACAATATAAGGGGTTCCGAATCGGGACCACCTTTTACAAGACAGAACAGAAAGCCAATCTGTATGACCTCTGATGAAGCCGTAAGTGACGGAGATACATGTGGTGTTCCTCTCCCCACATGTAATTGTCCTTAGCCTTCTTCACAGATCTTGCTGACAAACACATATACCTCCATTCCGTTATTTAGGTACTACTGAATTATTGGGTTTGCTTGCTATATCTCCTGAAAGGAGGCATAGGTGTTTATGGTATATGTGATTTTTACATATTATTTATACTGGCTTGTATGAGTGGCCATTCATTGTAATAGATCATGTGGGGGTCCTTTGGCCTTAATGTGACATGGGGATGTGTATTTTCATTTTAGCTTTGTCCATTTTAACTGATTTTTATTTTTAGTGTTTGTCATGTCTTTCCTTTAATATTTAATAAAACCTTTCTGGATATCAGTGATTTTGATGTGTGGTTCTTAATACATGTGAACATTGGTGTCTGTTTTCCAATCTTTATGAGCAGCTCAGGTTCTGGCAAATTTAATCTCTTTGTATTACATGAACAATCATTCATATAAATAGCCCTTGAACAGCCCTGCCCAAGAAGTTCCTGACTAACCACAGCTTCATCTGGCAAAATCAATTGTTTGCTGGGGGAAAAAAGTAATTTTTTCCCTCCACAACGGCATAACATGGAGGTTCACTCCGCCTCCTTAGGGACAGGAAACAACTCAGAGTAATGCAATAAATAGCCTCCTCCAGCCTCATGCTCCAGTTGTTTCCTGTCCCTTCAGGATAGCAGAAAGAGTGATGCGTTCGCCCAGCCTAGGGGTTTGTATTCCCGGCGTTTTGCTGGAGGGCTGTGGTAGGAAGCAGGGTCAGGAACGGGTAATTACCTTGTTCCTCCGGCTTCTGGGCGTAAGTCCGGCGGGTGCTGGCGGCCCCGGGCTTCTTCCCTCCTCCGGTGACATGTTGGAGGTTTGGGTCTTCAGCGGGCAGGATCGCGGCCTTGTGTGTTCCACGGGTGGAGCGCATGTGTGGATTGCCGGGCCGCGCCGGATGTGACGTCACACGCGTCGGTGCGTGTAGCTGGTGCGGCCTTGTGCGTTCCAGGGGTGGAACGCATGTATGGATCGCCGGGTCGCGCCGGATGTGATGTCACGCGCGGCTGGTCACGCGTCTAGCGCGGCCCGGCCGGCTTAAAAGACGGATGGGGGCACCTGAGAACGCTGCCTACGGTTTACAGCGGTGGTCAGCTCCATCCAGGCTTATTCCCAGGCTCTGGATAAGGAGTCCCTGAGAGCCATGTCTGCGGTATCGGACAATGCAGGCCGCAAAGCAGATCCTCCCCGGACAACAAGCCCGGTAAGCCTCCTCCTTGGAGAACATGTTTTCCCCTTTTAATTTTCTTGTGCACGGGGTGTGCTTTAGGTGAAGGGCCCTCCTTTTTTGTATGATATTACATGGAGGTTTAAACTTGTCTCTTGCCTTTTAGGGCAAAGAGAGTTTAAAGTCAAGTGGGAAGCCCTCACAAAAGAAAAGATGCCCTGTTTGTAAGAAGTCTTTACCACCAGGGGCTAAAAAATGGCTCTGTCTGAGTTGTACTAATAAAGTCATGGCGGATGAATCCCCGTCTCTGATTGAGAGCATGAGATTGATGATTAAAGAAGAAGTCGGTGCTGTAGTAGATGCTAAGATCGCAGCCGCACTTCCAGGTCCCTCAAGCTCCAAACCATCAACTCAGACAACAGCCATATCTGAATCTGATTCAGATGAAGGGGAAGCTTCTTCAGACTCGGGTTCTACTGATGCGGCCGATTCTGCAGGCCGCCCGCTATGTTCAATAGAAGAGACTGAGTCCCTTTTAAAAAAACATAAGAGCAACCATGAAGTTGGAGGACACCAAAGAACCTCTCTCGGTTCAGGACCAATTATTCCTCGGCCTGAGGGATAAAAAGAGAAGAGTTTTCCCAATACACAATAACATTAAATGTATGATCTCTAATGAGTGGAAGGATTTAGAAAAGAGACAGCTAGTATCTAAAATGTTTTAATGGAAATATCCGTTTGCTGAGGAAGAGACGGCCCTTTGAGATAAAGCTCCTAAAGTGGATGCCCCTATAGCCAAAATATCTAAAAGGTCAGCCCTACCGTTTGAAGATATTGGCTTGTTAAAGGATCCAAGGGACAAGAAATGTGAGTCATTTCTGAAAAAAGCATGGGAGTCTGCTGCGGCCACCTTCAGGCCCGGCATTGCAGCCACTTGCACGGCAAGGACCCATAACCTCTGGCTGTCCCAACTCCAAGAGCATCTTGAATCAGGCACGTCTAGGGAAGATATTCTAGCTTCCTTACCAGTATTAAAGCAAGCTTCTGGAATTTTAGCTGACGCCTCAGCAGATATTGTAAAATTGTCAGCCAGATCCGCTGCTCTAGTCAATGCTTCGCGGAGAGCCGTATGGCTGAAAACCTGGGCGGGTGACATGGCCTCTAAGAACAGACTATGTTCAGTTCTGTGTGAGGGTGACAGAGTCTTTGGCTCAGCTTTAGATGACATTTTAGAAAAGGCGGCGGATAAAAAAACAAGGGTTCCCTACCGATTCTAATAGGTATTATCATCAGAGGAAAAATTTTCGTGGGCAAGGACGTAGTAAGTTTGATCAGAAAAAAAGAAATCCCAATTGGCAGTCGGCGAAAGGTAAAAGTAAGGGATTTATCTTCAACCCCGATAAAAACCCAAAACAGTCAAAATGACGCCAGGCTTCCAGTTGGGGGAAGGCTAACAAATTTTGTTCTGAACTGGGTAGAGATTCAAGCGTCTCCCTGGGTAACGTCAATAGTTCAAAGAGGTTATCGGCTAGATTTCCTGAGTCCTCCCCCTCAAAGATATCTAGTCAACAAAAGACTAGTGAAGGTAAATCAAACAATTATGGAATCACAAATTGCAGAATTACTGGAGAAAGCGGCAATTATTCCGGTCCCAGTGGACCAGGAACAGTTGGGGTTTTACTCCCCAATTTTTCTGATAAAAAAAACAAACGGTTCTTTCAGGTTAATAATCAACCTGAAGGACCTCAACAAGTATATTTGCTACGAAAAGTTCAAGATGGAGTCGATAAGAACCACGACAAATCTTCTCCAAAAAGAATGCTTCATGATTACCCTGGATCTCATGGATGCATACTATCACGTCCCAATTCACCCTCATCATCAAAAATTTTTGAGACTGGCAGTCTGGATAGGGGAAGAAATAAGACATTATCAGTTCCAGGTCCTCCCGTTTGGACTTTGTTCGGCGCCCAGGGTTTTCACGAAGATAATGGCGGAAGTTTCCAGTTTCCTTCACCGAGCCGAAATATTGATAGTCCCCTATCTGGACGACCTATTGATAGTAGCCCCGTCTGTGACAAAATTGAAAGCAGATATCTGCATTACAGTAAAGAAACTGACAGAGTTGGGTTGGGTTATAAATTATCAGAAATCCAACCTAGTCCCAAGTCAGGAAAGAATATTCTTGGGGATCCTTCTGAACTCAAAACTAATGACGTCATTTCTTCCTCTTCAGAAACAGAAGGATCTAATACTAAAAATATCCCAGTTCTGTCAACAAAGACAAACCTTGGTCAGAGACATCATGACCATCTTGGGTCTCCTAACTTCGGCTATTCCAGCGGTAAAGTGGGCTCAAGCGCACTCAAGGAGTCTTCAGTCGTTCCTCCTGAACAAATGGAACAGAAGTCAGTCTTCCCTGGACCTCCTTTCGACTGTTCCAAGGTCAGTGAAGATGTCTTTAAAGTGGTGGATGTCCCCAAAAAACCTGGCCAGAGGAGTAGAATGGCGACAGAAAGATCAGCTTCTCCTGACTACAGACGCAAGCTGTCTGGGTTGGGGAGCACACCTGGGTCTCCAATCTGTGCAAGGGTTATGGAACAAGACTCTAACCCAAGCATCTTCAAACAGAAGGGAACTGTCAGCGGTATGGCAAGCCCTAAAAGCCTTCGCCCCGGTATTGAAAAACAACCATGTCAAAGTATTATCGGACAATATGACAACGGTAGCTTACCTGAACAAGCAGGGCGGAACGAGGAGCCGTGCTCTCTCCTTAGCCTCAGCAAGAATCTTCAGGTGGGCAGAACAAAATGTAATCTCCTTGTCGGCAGTTCACATAAGAGGAGTCGAGAACAAAGTAGCGGACTTCCTAAGCAGGAAGATTCTAAAAGGGGGCGAGTGGAGTTTAAATCCGGACGTGTTCCATGCCATCTGCCAGAGGTGGGGGACGCCGGAGATAGACTTATTTGCTTCAAGGGAGAACAGGAAGACGGAAAAATTTTACTCCCTGTCCCGAGAAGACCATCCGAACCAGTTAGATGCTCTGTCAGCAATATGGCCCCGGACGCTTCTATATGCATTTCCACCCTTCGCACTAATTCCCAGGGTGCTCTCGAAAATTCAAGAGGAAGTAGCAGACATAATCCTTATCACTCCATTTTGGCCCAGACGAGCTTGGTTCCCGACTCTGAAGACTCTGGCGCAAGGAAACTATTGGCATCTGCCCCGTATTCCGGACTTATTGAGTCAGGGACCAGTATTTCATCTGGATGTGCCACAACTGAACCTGACGGCTTGGAAGTTGAGCGGCAGATTCTGAGAGACAAAGGGTTGTCGGAGGCAGTGATTCAGACTTTGATGAATAGCAGAAAACAGGTAACATCTAAGATTTACCTTCGTACTTGGAAAGCTTTTCTGTTAGCGGTAGCCCATGTCTGGGACCCTTCCATGCCTCTGAATATTGCGGTCATCCTAGACTTCCTTCAAGTGGGTCTTGATAAGGGTCTAAGAGTAAGTACGCTCAAACTACAGATGGCAGCCTTGAGTGCCTTCCTGGGTGTAAGACTTGCAGAGACAGACTTGATTAAACGGTTTTTTAAAGGGGCTAGTAGACTCCATCCTACTGTAAAATCTAGGGTGCCTCCCTGGGACTTAAACCTGGTGCTGAATGGGTTAACTATGCCCCCCTTTGAACCCATTGATTCTATTTCCCTTAAATGTCTCTCATTAAAGACAGTATTTTTGGTGGCCATTACTACGGCCAAAAGAGTGGGGGAAATACAAGCTTTTTCGATTTCTCAGCCATATCTTACGATTCTTGAAGATAGGATAATTTTGAAGCACTCGCCAAAATTCCTTCCTAAAGTCTTTCCTAAATATCATACTCAAAAAGAAATATCCCTTCCATCTTTTTGTCCCCAGGCTTTGTCAGAGGAGGAAAAGAGATTTGCAAGACTGGATGTAAGAAGATGTATGCTTCAATATCTCCAGATAACAAAGGACTTTAGAAAAACGGATCAATTACTGGTCCAATACCAGGGACAAAATAAAGGTAAAGCAGCAAGCAAGGCTACTATTGCTCGCTGGATTACACAATGTATAACCTTGTGTTATGAAAAACAGGGACTGTCCCCCTCTCTCAAGATCAAGGCCCATTCCACCAGAGCGATGTCCACGTCTTGGGCGGAACGAGCCCAAGCTTCCTTAGAAGACATTTGCCAAGCTGCCACCTGGTCCACGCCGTCTACATTCTTTAACCACTATAGACTGGATGTGGGGGCCAATAAGGACCTGTCCTTTTGCAGGAAGGTTTTATCGGCAGTGGTCCCTCCCTAATGTTCTTCTCTGTCAATCCTCCATGTTATGCCGTTGTGGAGGCGGAGGGAAAAAATACAAATTACTCTTACCGGTAATTCTCTTTTCCCGCTAGCCTCCACAACGGCATGGTTTTTTTCACACCCAATATATTGCCTAGTTTTTGTTCAATTCGGTGGAATTGTTAATAATTTCTGTTTCTTTGTTAAAATAAATGTGTTGCATCTACCTTTGAGTCCTAGGTTATTAACTGGAGCATGAGGCTGGAGGAGGCTATTTATTGCATTACTCTGAGTTGTTTCCTGTCCCTAAGGAGGCGGAGTGAACCTCCATGTTATGCCGTTGTGGAGGCTAGCGGGAAAAGAGAATTACCGGTAAGAGTAATTTGTATTTTTTCCAATGTTTTTATTTTTTTTTCAGTATAAAAACGCAAGAAAAAGTACACATATAATGTAAAATTATAATCATACTGACCCAGAGAATGAAGGGAACTTGTCAGTTTTTACCACATAGGGAACGTCATAAAAACAAACCCCTTACAACTGTGGTGGAATTTAGATTTTTTTTCCAATTCCATCCCATTTGTAATTTTTTTTTTTTCAGCATCCCATTACATCATAAGCAATATAATATGATGTGATTAGAAAGTACAACTAGTCTCACAAAAAAAACAAGCCCTCATGTGAACGTTAATGTAAAAAGTTATGGTTAAGGGAGGACAGGGAGTGAAAATGTAAAAAAAAATTGCATGTCATGGAGGAGTAAATCCACCAAACTTTCCGTTTTAATTAAATGAATCACACAGGAATATAAGTCTATGAAGTTTAATAGCTCAACATTTTTTTTTTTTTTTACTTTTTGTATGTGACTACATACAAATATATATTAACTGTAATCCTGAGAACAAGAATGAATTATTACCGTTTCTCAATCAGATAGCTGCTGGCACCATTAATCATACTAACAAAGGCTGTTTTAAGCAAGTATTTTATCTCTACAAATGCCCAAAGGGAACATCATCCTTGAAGGATTAACTGACTTCAGTCACCTCCATGAACTAACTTTGTGTTTACTCAGAAAGTTGCATAGAACCAGCCACCCACTATTATCCTTTGATGATTCAACTCTACAAATAAATTGTTGGTTTATACAGAACATTGTAAGCATGTAGATACAAGCAGCAAATATTGAAGTTAAACAGCTCCAAAGCCAAGGTTAATAATATATAACAAAAATGGCGTGGTACGGTGTTAGCTAAAATATCTATGATGTTAAATACTTTTGCATTAAAAAACACAAAAGTATTATAGCTGCGATACCTTCATTGGCTAACCAGGTAAATTTATGTTTGCAAGCATTTAGAGCACAGAGGATCCTTCATCGGGCAGTATACAAAGCTTTCAGAGCACAGAGGCTCCTTCATACAGTATACAAGGCTTAGGCTACTTTCACACTAGCGTTTTAAAATTCCGGTATTGAGTTCCGTCATAGGGGCTCAATACCGGAATAAAACGCTTCAGTTTTATCCCCATTGACAATGAATAAAACTGAACTGAAGACAAAGTATTCCGTTTCGTCTTCAGCATTCCTGAAAGCATTCCGTTCCGTCTTCAGACCAGAGAACAAACCGCAGCATGCTGCGGTTTGCTCTCCGGCCCAGGCATCCGCACCAAGACGGATCCGGAATGACCCCCAATGCAAGTCAATGGGGGCGGATCCGTCTGGTGTGACCACAATGGTAACCGGATCCGCCCTCCGTTGACTTTCAATGGAGTTCATGACTGATCCATCACCTGCACACACACACACATACACACACACATACATACACACATACACACATACAGACATACACATAAACATACACACAGACAAATACAAATACACATACATACTTACATGCTCCCCGGCAGGTCTTCAGAGCGCCGGAGGGACAGGACGGCGCGCACAGATGACGAATCCACCATGCGCCCAGCAGAGGGCGCTGTGGGGAATCGTCACCTGTGCGAGCCGTCCTGCTCCTCCGGCGCTCTGAAGACCTGCCGGGAGCATGTAAGTATGTATGTGTATTTGTTTGTGTATATGTGTGTGTGTCTGTATGTACTGTGTGACATGTGTGGGGCCGGAGCGCGGTTCCGGCTCCACACATGTCGCTGCAGCAGTCCTGATCCGGCAGCACCCTTCACCTGCCGGATCAGGCCTGCCGCTAGTGTGAAAGTAGCCTTAGGCTAGTTTCACACATATGGCTGTGCTCTCCAGCAGGCTGTTCCGGCTGATTCCTGGTATTTTATGCCGGATCTCTGCTGGACCCCATTATGGTCCGAAGGGCCAGCAGCAACGCCGGATACGGAAAATTCCAGCCAGCTGTTCTCTCCTGGGACGATCTGCCACAGATGAGAAGACGCTAGTGTGAAAGTAGCCTTACAGAGCACATAGGCTCCTTCATCAGGCAGGATACAAAGCTCACAGAGCACAGAGGCTCCTTCATCAGGCAGGATACAAAGCTTACAGAGCACAGAGGCTCCTTCATCAGGCAGGATACAAAGCTTACAGAGCACAGAGGCTCCTTCATCAGGCAGGATACAAAGCTTACAGAAAACAGAGGCTCCTTCATCATACAGTATACAAAGCTTTCAGAGCACAGAGACTCCTTCATCAGGCAGTATACAAAGCTTACAGAAAACAGAGGCTCCTTCATCATACAGTATACAAAGCTTTCAGAGCACAGAGGCTCCTTGCATACTGCCTGATGAAGGAAAGCCTGTGCTCTGAAAGCTTTGCATACTTCCTGAAGAAGCCTATCCTCAGGATGGGTCAACAGTATCTGATGGTGGGGGTCCGAATTCCCACATTCACTCCAAACAGCTGCTCTGTAGTAGCTCCAACGTTGACTTTCGATACAGTGAGTGTGGCAGTTAATACATTTGTATGTCTAATAAAATATATTACAAAAACACTTAAATTGACTCTCCCTACACATTAAAAATAGGAAAAATAACAGTTACACTTCAAGGTCTGAATTTCAGTGTAATAGAGTAACCTGTAGTCAATTTCTGTTTCTTTTCCCTAAGTAGAGTCGGTATCTCCCTTAAAGGGAACCTGTCATCTCTGAAACACCCCCTGAACTAGAGTAAGCAGTGTATAGTGTAAGTGATGCTGAATCCGAATATGTAAGTTTTATCTTCATACTCACTTCCATTCCGACGCTGTACTCCCACAAACCAGCAGTAAAATGCACTCAGTGGACTCCAGTGCTCACTCACATAATGGAGAGGACTCAAAGAAGAGTCCTCTCAATACATTTTACTGCTGGTTTGTGGGAGCACAGCGTCGGAATGGAAGTGAGTATAAAGATAAAACTTACATATTCGGATTCAGCATCACTTACACTATACAACGCTTACTCTAGTTCGGGGGGGTGTTTCGGAGATGACAGGTTCCCTTTAAACTGTGTCCAATGCATCTCCCTCAGCCAGCCAGAATCTTACGCCATACTGCTGAGGTGCAAACATCCTGAAACAGCTGTTTGTGGGTGGATATTTGGCTAGGCTATTTTTCCTTGTCATGTTCCAAAGCTTGTCAAAAATTCAGGCATTAGTTCATAGGGACCCACTTCTACAAAATGGCTCTGACAATACAGCTCATTTTCTCTGGGAGATACCTGTTTGCATATTATTTTGTCATGGGACATTGCCACTAAATCCCAATACACAGATGGTATCCTTAAAGGTTTTTTTTTTTTTTTTTGGGAGTAGAATATCGATGACCTATCAATATTTGGATGTGGTGTTCCAACTCCTGGCACCCCCTCAGATCTGCTGTTTTAAGAGGTTGTGTTGCTCTGGTGAGCGCTACAGCCTCCTCATACCTTATCAAGCACAGCAGCACACATTGGATAGCAACTGTGTTAGGTTTTCCAGTCCAGTTCCATTCACTTGAATGTGACTGGTGAATGTGATGTCAGTGGTCTTAGAAGAGGCTGCGGTTTTCCTCCAAATTAAAGCTAAAAAAATATTTAAAAAATCTCTAAAAAAAAAAGTGGCAATAAAAAAAAATTGCAAAAATTATTTTGGTAGTCAAACAAATAAAAAAATTAGGGTCACTAAACCACCATGTGCACAAAATCACAAAAAGTTGCCTAGACATTCAGGCCGTTTTTAGGCCCCGTCATGAAAGGGTTAAACAGCTGATCCGCAGGTGTCCCGGGAGTTGGACACCAACTGATCAGATAATGATGACCTATCCTGAAGATAGGGCATCAATACTAAATTCTTGGAAGATCGCTTTACAGAGAGCCAGTACCCCCCTGAGCTATTTCTTTCCCCAAAATATTTCTTCAAGTTTCCACAGTTTACAGAATTTATCAACTGTGAGTGCTTTGTTTCTTTTATTCTTGAAAAGCCACTGCTTGCGTAGGCTTACTCTCATCTTGAAATTCTTATGTTCTCACGTATTAAGTAAATGGATCACTGCACAGTCTGTGTGAGCGTGGAAAGACAGGATGAACATGCAACTGATATTGTAAACTTGTCTCTCTCCATGAACACAGAATACGTATTTAGTTTGGTTTATAGAACCTGATATTGCATGTAAACTGAGTCGATGGTGAGGTACACAGGTTGCCCTGTATTTGGATCTGCCCTCATATTGGTTACTTTCTTTTTATAAAGCAAATACATCTTACCTTCCTCCATATATTCATATACATGTCAGTTACACTGGGGTAGATTTATCAAAAGTGTTGTACAAAAGATCAACCTTCTCAAGGAGCAACCATTCTGATTGCAGAAAAACTAAAGGAAAAATTCTCAAAATTCTAGTTGGCTCCTATATCACACACGAAAAGCGCATGAAAAGCAAGGCTATAAGCAATGGCGGGAGAAGCTCTCTAGGTGCGCAAAGTAAGAGTTTCAGAATGCAGCATTCCCCCCCCCCCCCCATGTCACTACCAACCCTTCAGGGACGTATATATAGTCATGGGAAACCAAGTAAGACCTCATGCACATGTACGTATTTTGCAGTCTGCATTTTTCGTGGTCCCAATAGTAGAAATACCTATTCCTGACTGCAAAACAGACAGGTATAGGACATGTTCTATAATTTGTGGGATGGACACACAGATGCGGGCGGCACATGGAAGACATCCTTGTGGTATCCCCATTTTTTACAGTCCCATAGAAAGAAATGGGTCCTTGTCTAAATTGCAAAAAATGCGGATCAGATGGGGACCAAAAATATGGTCATGTGCATAAGACCTTAAGGTCACGTGTATAGTAATAAAAATTAAGTACAAAAATAAGGGCTACTGGTTCATGAAAAAGGACTTCAGTAATGAAACAACTCATGGGACACATACAACATGTCATGTAACATGATCGCAGTTATTTTCCTATGTTATGGTATGCCCACTTCTGCACCAAATGATGTCCTCCTATCTGCACCTGTCAATCTAATCACACCGCTCTCAGCCTCAGTGGCCACTTGGTCTAGTCTGACTGTGGTGGTACAATAATTTGGATGCGGTCCTGGGAGAAAACGGGGCTTCCATCTATGGAGTATATAGCCAAATAGGGATAGGTCTGTCAATTGAGGCAAGTTGGACGGTAAGATGCGGGAGGGCAGCCACCCAGCAGACACGTCTATCTGTGTACAGGTCTTTTAAAAGCTATGTTTCTACGTAAAACAAACTTTTTTGGTGTTACATTGATTGCCCGTTAATTCTGTTAGGAACATTATTAATTGAACTACTACTACTCCTATTTTTGCCATCACCACCACTTCCCTCTTCTCTTTGCTCCATGTGCATTTGCATGGCTGCTTCTAATTGTTAATCAGCTTCTGCTATAAATGCTGGGCTGCTCTCTCACTCCTTTCTTGAGCTTAGCTTCCAAGTTTACTAGTTTAGCCAATGAAGGTGTGCTATTTTCATTTTCTGCCCATGTACTGAACTTCTGCCTGTTAACAGGCTCTGATACTCCGCTGCCTGCCCTGACCTTAGCCCAGGGCTGGCCAACCTGAGGCTCTCCAGCTGTTGTAAAACTACAACTCCCACCATGCCCTGCTGTGGGATGATAGCTGTAGGCAGACTGGGCATGCTGGGAGTTGTAGTTTTGCAACAGCTGGAGAGCCGCAGGTTGGCCAGCCCTGACTTAGCCTGTCTACCACACTAACTCTTTGCTGCTTGCCATGACCTCAGATTATTTTCATAAAATTGCAGGAACTTTGCCAGCCCTGACCTATACCTGTTTAACGACTACGAGTATTGCTTGACCCCTTGGTACTTCGCATCGGTATCTCTGAGCCCTGTGCAGGGTCAGACTGGCCCACAAAAGGATCCTCCAGTGGACCCAATCTATGAGGCTACAATGGGCCATAAAGGTCCAAGAGAAAAATTGCATTTGGAGCTGCCTTTGAAGCCAGTCACTAGCCACTAGGGTCTGTGTCTTAGCTTGTCAATCAGTTAGACTATCGATGATATAGAGGTAATTTTCTCAGGTGAGCCCAAAGAACCCCATTCCGAAACTGCCCCATAGGTCAGCTGCCAACTACACCTGAACCATTCCAAGATGTAGCGGCCTTGTTCAAAGGTTAGATCTCTGTATAGGGGTTGAAGGGTGAAAACCAGGGGAGCACCAAGATAATGCCTCTGGGGCTAGCCCAAAGTCAAGCCAGTTAGTTGGTACTTGTCCACACCCACTGCCCGTTACATTTGTAAAACAGGGGCCTGTGGTTATTTCATGGTGCCTGAGCTTCTGGCAGCAAGAAACTAGAGAGGCTAAAGAGGACCTGTAATCTCTCCTGACAATCTGTTTTAGCAAAAATTTTACTTGCATCCCCCTTGTAATAACAATTCTGGAGCATCTATTATTATGACTTTATGATCTGCATTCCTTTATTATTCTTCCTAGAAGTTGTGAATGAATTACTAATAGTTTGCATTTAAGGTCCAGATGGGTATTATCAGCTGGGGGTATGCCCCTGCACAATCTGATCCAATCAGTGCTACCTGTGTCAGGCTGTGTAGGAACAATCCCTTAACTGGTAACACCCATCTGGACCTTCACTGGAAACTGCTAACAATTCATTCATAACTTTTGGCAGGAATAATATACGAATGGTATAACAAAGGGGTTATCCAAGACTATAAAAAATGTCCCCCATAGGCCAGGCCCACGCCAGACCGCGATACTAGGGAGGCTCGTCCCGGTCCCCGCCTGCCATCGGCTGCTCCCCCCGACACCGGATGTTTTCATCTGCACACGGGGAGAAGCAGCGGCGGTGCGGGGAGCCAGGTAAGTATATTCATTGAAAGGGGCCCCTTTAAAATAGATCCAGAATTGCTATTACATGGGGATTTCCATGACACAGTCTCTTATATATAAGATGATTGCTACCAGACGTGTGTAGGTGGAAATGAGACAAACGCATATATTGTGAGTAATATAACTCATTTACATCAATTTACAGAAAAATCATGCTAAATATAGCATTAAGCGTATGATTTAATGTTAGCTGCCTACACATTTTCATCAGAGAATAGGTATTATTATTTAAAGGGAACCTGTCATCTCCGAAACACCCCCTGAACTAGAGTAAGCGTTGTATAGTGTAAATTATGCTGAATCCGAATATGTAAGTTTTATCTTCATACTCACTTCCATTCTGCCAAAAACCAGCAGTAAAATGCATTGAGAAGACTCTTCTTTGAGTCCTCTCCATTATGTGAGTGAGCACTGGAGTCCACTGAGTGCATTTTACTGTAGGTTTGTGGGAGCACAACATCAGAATGGAAGTGAGTATAAAGATAAAAATTACATAACCAGACTCGACATCACTTACACTATACACCGCTTACTCTAGTTTGAAGGGTGTTTCAGAGCTGACAGATTCCCTTTAAGTCCCATGTACACGACAGTAACTGTTTTGCAAGCCGTAAACTGCAGATCCTCAGGATGTAAGGATGTAGTCTGTGTTGCTTCCACATTTTTTTAAGTCAATGGGTCTGCAGTCCACATGTTTTGAACAAATATAGAACATGTTCTATCCTTTTGCAGAACTCCCATACAAATGCAGAAGGTACACGGGTCATCCATTCTCTTTCCACAAGATAGGTTATATCCATACTATGTCCGCAAAATGCAGACCATGGACCCTTGAAAACAATCGGTTCTCAAATAAAATGCAGATGGCACACGGACTGCATGTGTATTTTGCGGATCTGTATTTTGCAGACCTCAAAATGGATGTGGTTTTGAGCATGAGGCCTGAGTATGGATTTTTCTGTGTTAAAGGGGTTATCCTATGACTAATGCAAAAAATGAAAATCAGACATCATATAGTACATGACAGTCTATTTCAAACAAAGCTAGAACCAGCCCTGTACCTCACATGGATCCAGAGATCTCCCCATTCATTGCTCTACTAGATTTATATCAAGCTGACAACTCTAAGGAGTGTATTTTCTGCAGCAGCTAAGGGGGCGTGTCCATGCTCTTCCTATCACAGCTCAGGAGGCGGTTGAAGGATGAAACTGAGCATGTGCGGCCATTTCAGTGAGCAGGACAAAGAAATAAGAAAAAAGCAAACCGTTGAAATCTGAATTTCTCTGGGAATCCGGTGCCGCTGGCCTCCCATCCCCACCCAGAAACTTTAATCAATACGCCCCCGATGCTAATATATTACCATATTATAGTTGTCTAAAATTAGCCTAGGGCATTTCCATTCTTTGTTACTCAACTATACTGTTAATTTGCTGTGATCTAGCAATGTACTGTATCAGACTGGAGAGTCCAGGCTGTTTAGCTCTCGGATTGCCTAGACCTGATACAATAGTAACCGTCTCTTATCTCTGTGAAGAACAGGGTGTATATGGGTTTTTAGCTTCTGGATGTGACCGAGAATGTTCCCATTCACAAGCAGACATTTTTAGCCAAACGGATAAATAATCCTTCTACACTGAGTAACCATTAAGAGAGTTGTCCTATCTCGTCATTACTAAGGCCCTTGGCCTGCAGCAACATGATTCTACTCGAAACCATCAACCTGAAATGCTGTGTATTTACGGCCCTGCAGAAGGCCCCTTAATGGTCACCATAAAACAAGTATAGGTAAGATGGGACTAAGCGCTGACCACCAGATGGCTGGGAAAACAGAGGAGCGGGTCGGCACAGGCCCGCCGTCCAGGTTCTTGGCCACCTGGTGGTCAGCGCTTATTCCCATCTCACACATACTTGTTGTTATGGCCACTGTTAAGGGGCAATATTCTACAGGGCCATAAATACATGGCACGTCAAGATGATGGCTTCAAGTAGAATTGTATTTCTGCAGGCCAATCACCTGGCTGGCCGACCAGTAAAGAAACCAGAATTTTTTTTATTGTCTCTTCTTTCTCCATCCCTGTATATTATACATTGTAGCACTGTGTATACAATGCAGGCATGACAACTGTCAACTTACACCTGCTGGGTCTGACTGCTATGCTAGCTCCAGTTAAATAAATAATAACCCCCCCAGGGTCTTTTATAATGGTTTAAGGAACAAGTTAAAGTACAAATAAAGAAGTAAAAATAAAACAAATAATACAATAATGTAAAAAAAAAGTTTAGATTACACTTGAAGAATGCAATATTTTTACTCTATGTACGGCTACATTCACATCTGCACTAGTGAACTCCAGTAGTCTGCTCCAGCAGAGAAATAGACTACTAGAGTTACCGTATCTGGCACAACCTTACACCGTCAGATCCCCATTCACTATAATAGGATCTGGTGGGTTTTCGGCATAAATGCAGCGGCTGCATGCAGCTTTTTTTTCCCACCAGATTGCCAATATTTATGCTGGAAACACGCTGGATCCCAATAGAGTGAATCAGGATCCGGTGGTGTCCGGCGGTGCCCGGCTATGGCGTATACAGTAACTCTGGTAGTCTGTTCCTTTGCCGGAACAGACTACAGAATTAACGTAATATAGATGTGAATGGAGCGTTACACTGTAAAACCTAATAATTCTGATGTTCACATTACATGTTTAGGTGTTTTGCTAGGAAATGTCTTTTCGGCACATACTCAAGAGGCATGTGAAAGGAACACCGTGCTAGGCCCGCATCCCCTTCATTTCAGGATCGCTGAGGGTCCCATAGGTAAAACCCACCAATTATGAAGTGATGGCATATAGGTTAAATATGATATTAAAGGGTTGTTTAAGCTACAAATATTGATGACCTATCCTCTGGACAGGTCATTACTATCAGAACGGCGGTGGTACAACTCCCAGCACACCCACGGATCAGCTGTTTAAAGGGGTCATGGTGCTTGCGCAAGTACTGCATCCTCTTCAATGTTTGCCTGCTTATCGTCTCCATTGTGTAATTACAGCTATCCATCTCATTCAAATGAATGCCTTACCCACAAGACATAGTTGTGTTTTAGGAGAGGTGCCCAGGCCTAATTCTACCAAACAGCAGTACCTTCACATTGTAGCTGTCCAATTTTAGCACAAAATGCCAAATAATTGTGTCAACCACATAATACTGACCCATACAATTGTGCCAGGTCCTATACGAGACACACAGAAGTACCCTTACATTTGTTCCAACCATTATAGGAGTGCCCATACAGTAAACCACAACCACATAGTAAAGCCAGACAATAATGCCAACTACCTTTCATCACCAAGCCTTGAGGAAATGGAGACTTTGAATGTTTTGGAAATCCCCCTCCTCATCTTTCCTTCTGACTTTTCTCCTGGACATGTGAATAAAACTGTTTTACCTCCCTGTGATAAAATATTAAATAAGAATGTCTATTAATACCAGTTGTCTCTCAAGATACAGTGGTCTCAGGCAGGGGCGTAGCTATAGGGGGTGCAGAGGTAGCAGTCGCTACTGGGCCCAGGAGCCTGAGGGGCCCAAAGACCCTTGTGCCACATAAGAAAACACACAGAGAACTGAGGGAAGGGGGGCCCAAGCTTAACTCTTGCACCAGGGCCCATGAGCCTTTAGCTACGCCCCTGGTCTCAGGATACAATATTTTCAACATACAATGGTCATAAATTGAAGCTAGACTCAACATACAATGCAACGGCACACTGCTAACCAGATAAAGCACAAAATGCCATAGAGATATGAAATATTCTGGAGCTAATGCTATGCTTGTTTGGTAAATTAGAGATTCTTGGCAAATATATTTTGTACAAAATTATCTGGGCCCGTCCACCAAATCGTCAAGGTGATCTCTGTAGAACGGGAACCTTCTACTAACACTATATAACTCTAATAATACTATTTCCTACCTGTTATGTGCCAACCTTGGCTTCCATATAATCAGGGGGTGTTTGGTTCCACATGCATGCTGGGTCCCTTCTGCCTTTTGCCATTTCTGGTGCTTAAAAGGCCTCCACTAATACAGGGATGCAGGTACCAAGCATGACGCCGAGTCCATTTTTCTATATATATTTTGTACAGAATATATTTGCCAAGAATCTCTAATTTACCAAACAAGCATAGCATTAGCTCCAGAATACCTCATATCTCTATGGCATTTTGTGCTTTTTCTGGTTAGCAGTGTGCCGTTGCATTGTATGTATTTTCCTTTCCTTGTGCAATCAGCCATAGCAACGTGCACCTGCGCACTGGGATGTGCTGACTGAAATTCCCCTTTTTTTCTAAATAGTTGTATAAGTTACTAGTTAGCAGCTGTTCCTGACTGTTATGTGTAAGGACTTGTTTTTTTCTGCTTATTTTTATTAAATCTTCATTTTCTCTTATCTTGGATGACATTTTGGGGCTTTGGATCCAATTACTCAAGTTACAATAGTTTCAACATACAATGGTCATCCTGGAACCAATTAATATTGTAACTTGAGGGACCACTGTACACAATAAAGTCAATGTACCATACTGGATTTTACAATCGGCTTGACTTTCCAGCTTATATCTGTCATTGTGTTGTGTCTATATCAACTTTATTCAAATGTACAAAGAATGTTTCCACATTACATATTTCTCTATGGTTTATCTATCCAAAGCCTTAAATAGGACACTGTAACTCCTGTATACTTTACTTTGTATGTTACTGGTTTATCTCAGGCAGCCAAAGGCCATTTCATGAAAGAATGTGAGGAATCCTTAACCTTCCATGTGCCTGTCAGAATGAAGACTATATCACTCAAAACAAGGTTTATCTACCGGAATGACTGACAAAGTCTATAACACTGACAATGAGAAGCATCACAATCTCTTGTGCAGCTAGCTTCTTGTAATAGAAGAAAACAATCATGTTGTTCATATCAAGGTCTTCTTACCGCAGAATTATGTTTATGAGGGGATAATTCAGGAAGGTATGTTCTCTGAGAGACTGGTAATATAAGGGCTGTTTCACACTGGCGGCAGGCCTGATCCGGCAGGTGAAGGGTGCTGCCGGATCAGGCCTGCCGCAGTGACATGTGTGGAGCCGGAACCGCACTCCGGCCAAGAAGAGAACGCATTGTAAAGAGCATTTCATAATAAAAATCAAAAATTCTCCTTTAATATATATATAAATGTGCATTGTTTACTAGCGGATTTTTAAAAAAATTTTTAGTTAGAAATACAAGGGGTTGTCTCATCGTGGATATCAGTGGAAAAATGCTAGGCTATGCTACCTGTGTTGCTGTGAACATTATTGACTACAGGAAGGCCCTATAAGGGTGCCCATGTATCCCTCAGTAGGAGGATGATGGGGTCCATAGTGGTGAAGATAAGTAGGGGATATGGAGGAGCTATGATGGCACTAGTCACATGGCTGGTGATGCCAGGTGGTATATGAATAGGTTGGAGGTAAACAGTTGGGGCATTTTGGTGAGAATAGGATTAGCCAATGAATTTGGGGAAACATTGGGTATTTAAAGGGGTATTCCAGTTAAAACAATGTATCCCAGGATAGGGGATAACTATTAGATCTGTTGGGGGTCCAACAACTGGGCCCCCCCGATTGATCACAAGAATGGAGGTTCCTGAAAGGAATTAAGGGACTTGTTTTATTCATGGGACTTACAGAGATTACCTGCAGTATCATGGAGAATGAATGGAGCATCACAGCACATGCTCAACTAGCTACACCATTTATTTTGGGGTACAGGGCTCCATTCCTGTGATCAGTGGGGATCCCAGTGGTCGGTCTAACAGTTAGTCCTTGTGTGGTATTGTTTCGGGGGTGGGGGGGGGTTGCTGCTTTTTCTTTACATATTGTCATTTGCTATACGGCATGGGGAGTTAACCATATGTTTCATGTCAGGGTTTCTTGTCACTAGGCTGACATAGTGCTGCCACATTGCAAGAGCCGTGAGATTTTTATTCTTTTCATTGGCCTTATTTTGGAGGATGTTTGCCTTTTTGAATCATTTTTATTCCTGTTTTTACCAGGCAGGATGAAAAAAAAAACAAAAACAGCAATTCTGACATTGTTTTCTAGGTTTAATTTTATACCATTCACTATATGCAGGTTATATTACTTTGTTACAGGTGTAAAAATTATGTGTAGTTTCTTTATTATTATTTTTTTAATACTAAAATTTTGTGTAGGGGAGATTTTTTATTTTTTTTGCCAGGTTAAATAGACTCTTGAACATGGCAGATCTGGCCCTTGTTAGGACCTAGTTCCTTCTTCTTCTCTCACTTCTCGCGATCAGTATTGACTGGATTGCAGCCAGTCTGCATCAGGACTTGTATGCTGCCATGTGTATATGTTCTAAAAAAGATTAGGGTTCAAGGCATAGTATAAAACTTGATAGGATTTGTATACACAAACTTTAAGGTTTACACTAGGCTGATTCATTTACCCATCCAAATTATTCCATACAGATTAGGCTGGGTTCACATCATGTTTTTGCCTTACATTTATTGTATACAAAACACGTATACGGTAAATGGATACCTCCGACGGATACCATACATAGGGTGACCAGACGTCCTCTTTTCCCCGGACATATCCTACTTTTGAGCCTTGAAAAAATGTCTTGGGGGAATTTCAAAATCGTCCGGGATTTTGTTCGACTGCCTCACACTGTTTGAGTCAAACATAATACATGTAACATGTATTATGTTTGACTCAAACAGTTTGAGGCAGTCGAACAAAATCATTTTAACTGTTAAAATGGCCTTTAGGGGTTAAAAATAATAAAAGAAAAACTCACCTTTTCCACTTGTTCGCGTAGCCGGTGTCTTCTTTCTTCTTTCCCGTTGCAGGACCTGTAAAAGGACCTTCGGTGCCGTCACCAAAGGTCCTTTTGCAGGTCCTGTGAGGGGAAAGAAGAAAGAAGACACCGGCTGCGCGAACAAGTGGAAAAGGTGAGTTGTTTTTTTTTATTATTTTTAACCCCTAAAGGCCCTTTTAACTATAATTCCCCCCTCCCCCCCCAAAAAAAAAAGTTGTCCTCCTTTTCAGAAAACCAATTCTGGTCACCCTAACCATACAGTGACATCCGTTGCCATCGAATTCCATTGTAGAAAAAAGTATCCATTAAAGGGGTTGTCCGAGTTATTTTTTTTCGTCCTTTGTATGTTTCTAAATAGTCAAATACAACAGCTTTTCCATACACTTTCTGCTTCTAAAGCTGCTGGTTTCTTAGATTTAACTCAGGGTCACATGACCTGTGATATCACCTTATCTCCCTGTTGTGTGATGTTTCGTGCACAAGCCTCAGAGATCAGATAACAGTCTTTACATGTCACTGGCCACGCCCCCTGCTTTGCCTGGCTCCTGCTCTCTGCTCTCTCCCTGGATTCCTTAAGATAAAACATTAACCCCTTCAGTTTGAACGCATTGAAGGCTTTACAACAGCAGCTGCAGATGTAAAGAGACACAGGATCTGCCCTCCTCACCCTACAGACACAGAGCTGACTGGAGCTGATCTGGAGGAGACGCAAAGTATTGTATTGTACAAGAACAGGTAGGGGGAAGACCCTGTGTGTATCAGCAGTGTCATTGTACAGCTGGCAGCTGAGACTTGTAGTCCTACACATACAACATGCTGCTGAGTATTCCAGCAGACATGTCACTCAGGGCAGCTCTTGTATTCACTCCCTGTGCAGAGCTGTGGGGGGGCGGGGTTACATTTATGGACAGGACCTCTGTGTGGACAGCACAAAAGACTTTATAAACAAGGGGACATTCCCCATGAAATATAGAAAATTATGCAGAATTTCAAAATTTATGTATTAGTAAGTGTCATATAATCATCTCACAAACACATTGGTCAACAGTAACCAGAAAGTGCCCAACACCTTTAAATTCAAATACAGAGTACAGTATTTTGTATTTTTACATGTAAGAAAACATCATGCAAATGTATTATTTGTATTTTTTTTTGCTTAGTTCTGCTTAACAATAACCACAAATGCACAGTGTAGACTGCGTGCGGAGATAATATCTTACTTCCTCTTATTCCCTTATGTAAATTATGTTTATGCTTTAAGCCTTTTTTGGCAATCTTTGGGGATACCAAGAGACAGGAGCGTAGCTAACGGCTCATGGGCCCTGGTGCAAGAGTTCATCTTGGGCCCTCCTTTCCCAGTGCTTTGTGTGTCTTCTTATAAAACACAAGGGTTTTTGGGCCCCTCAGGCTCCTGGGCCCGGTAGCGACTGCTACCTCTGCACCCCCTATAGCTACGCCCCTGCCAAGAGACGCATAAGGCTATTTTCACCTTTTAAGTAACACACCCTCACTATACTTGTTCAGTTCTGATGACATCGTGCCCTCACTGCAATACACTTCGCGGCCATCAGGCTGCTCTGCTGCAATGCCATTACGATGCCAGTTGCAAGATAGTGACATCACAGCAAGACCTCCAGCGCCCTGCGCATGATGGCTTCGCAGCAGAGCAGACCAACAGCCGCAATGTGTATTGCAGTGAGGACGCAAACCTTGCTGTGATGTCATCAGAACTGAACAAGTGGCATCAGGGCATCACCGGGCTGTAAGTGTGAACCTCTTCAAGTGAGGAGCCTACACTAAGGAGGGAGTTTGGGACCAGTGGTCATCGTGATGCAGGGTCGTGACGTTGGCAAACAGCATAGGCAGCCTAGGGACAGCCTGCCGGATCTCTCATTCCAGCATTGCGCACAACAGTTTACGTCCAGCTGATTCTCTGCATATTTGCCGGGTTGTGGCACTATCTCCCCCGGTTCCAATTATAGTTAATGAGACCGGAAAGAGACGTTCAAGCTTCCGGCAATACCGTAATGCTGAGAGATCCCTGCCGGATCACTAGTGTGAAACTAGCCTTAGAAAATCTGATCCTTTATTTTGAGCATCAGTTATGCTCTGTTAGGCAAGTTGCACACTAGTGTCAGACATCCGGCAGGCTGGTCCGGGAGGGAACAACCTGCCGGACCTCTGCACACTCCAGCATTGCCAGAGGTTTGCAAGGCTCCGTCTGGCCCCTTTCACTATAATGGGGACCACTGGAGACCCAGCGCCATGGGTGCACCACCAATGAGGCCAGGTGAGGTGATCGCCTCAGGCAGCACCAGGTAGGGGCAAGAGGGGGGCAGCAGAAGGGCCATGGGCAAAGAGCGCTATCACCATTTCAGTTTTCACTTCAGGCAGCAGAAAAGCTAGCCGTTTACCCCTGCCGGCCACATTCCGAAAATATGCAGAGAAACTGGTTGGCATATTTGCCAGAATGTGGCCAGGTCTCTGCTAGAAAGATATAAGGTGATGTGAACTCAGGCTAAGACTACTGGACTGCACGGAGTGAGACTTAAAGGGGTATTACCATATTAGACAATGGGGGCATATTGCTAGGTGCGGGTCCTATTTTTGGCGGTCCCATAGAAATGAATGGAGGGCAGCTTTGCATGCACAGTGGGCCCCCCTTCACTTTTGGGGCTCTTGTTCTCGATATAGGTGTGTGGGTCCCCAGAGATGATATGCCCACATTTTCTAAGATGGGAATAACCCCTTTAAAGCGAGTTGAACAGAGAACAAATAGGATGGGTGCTGAGATTAGACAGACTGTATTCAGCGGGAGGGGAGGGGCTGAGATGTTGTTATTGCATGTACCAGGGAAATGAGGAAATAGTGCCTAAATATTTGCTTAGTACGCATTTTAATAATTCGGACAACCCCTACGCTATTCATACGCATATTTTAATCTTACATACGCAACATGACGTACGACACTTAGCAGTACAACATTTCCCCACAGCGCCCTCTTGCTGGGCGTCGGGTGGAATCGTCCTATGTGTGCACCGTCCTGCTCCTCCTGCACTGTGGAGACCTGCCGGGAGCATGTAAGTATGTATGTGTATTTGTATGTGTATATGTCTGTGTATGTTATATGTATGTTGTATGTGTGTGTTCGTGTATGTATGTGCAGGTAACGGATCCGTCATGGAAACTCCATTGAAAGTCAATGGAGGACGGATCCGTTCACCATTGTGTCACACCAAGCGGATCCGTCCCCATCCGACCCCCTTTTATTGGGGATCATGACGGATCCGTCTTGGTGCGGATGCCTGGACCGGAGAGCAAACCGCAGCATGCTGCGGTTTGGTCTCCGGTCTGAAGACGGAACGGAATGCTTTCGGGAGCATTCCGTTGTCTTCAGTTCAGTTTTGTCCCCATTGACAATGAATGGGGACAAAACTGAAGCGTTTTATTCCGGTATTGAGCCCCTATGACGGAACTCAATACCGGAATTATAAAACGCTAGTGTGAAAGTAGCCTAAGGGATGTCTCATTTGACTGTCTCACAGACAGTCCGCATTACAAGCACCACGTGCTAATGAATAGTAGGGGGGATGGGATAGCCAGAAAATACTAGAAGCTGTCTCTTCCAGGTTACAGATGGTATTAAGCCAAGTCATGTGTTTTTTCTTTTTGTGACCAGAACAAAGGAGTGTAGAACAAAAGAAGAAAGACATATGGGATGACTTAGGGTTGTAGTAAACACTACGTCACCACCTAACTGCATGTAATCGCTCCTTTTGCTGAGGCTCTTTATTGTATTTGCTTTCATCAGTAAATTGTAGACTAAACACAGTCTACGCTCTCCACGCGTTTTCATTCTTTATTCAATGCCAGTGAAAGAAATCACCAATTCAATAATCTGTGTCCTTACATACATGAATTTGGTGCTGTTCATCCCTAAACTAGCAGTGGAGAAACAATATGGAAGAAAGCTGCTGAAGTTTACGGGAGCAGCGACAAAAATAGTGAGAAAAATAAAAATATTGCAAAGTGGCCGAATCCTTTAAAAATCTTTTTGCTCAATTATTTGGAGGCCTTACTTTCTTTTCTGAGGGTGGGCAGCAGCTCATCAAACACCTATATCTACCAGGATGTACTGAAATTAGCTCTCCTCAATCATACTTACCTGCTCCGCGGCACTGTGTCTCCCACATGATCCCTGCACAGCCGCCGGATTCCCCGCTGCACGGATCAAAACAGGCAATGGAGGGAGCAGCCAATAGCAGGCCGTGACGTTGACCAGCCTCCCTAGCATTGCGGGTGACGCTACGGAGGCTGGTCACCATCGCGGCCTGCCATTGGTTGCTTCCCCCATCTCTGGATGTTTTGATTTGCGCAACAGGGAGATGTAGCAGTGGCCGTGCAGGGATCCAGAGGGATGCGACTGCCAGGGAGCAGGTATGATCGAGGAGGGGGCCAGGCATTCTGGGGGTCATTATAGGGATTGGATAACCCCTTTAACCCCTTCCTCCCCCCATATAAAATACTCTCTCATGTATAGCCCCAGAGACACAGATGGTATGTAATGCCCACACAATGTCCGTCTCAGCTGTCTACAGAGTGATATAACCATATATTTCTATATAAATATGAATAAAATGTTTCTGTGCTGATCCATGTGCTTCAGGCCTCCTGCCCACAACTGTATCAGTTTTGTGGTCCACAAATTGTAGATCTGCAAGATATGGATATGGTCCGTGTTCATCCCCCAATTTTCACGGGACCCACTGCAAAAAAAAAAGCCCATAGGATAGGACAGGGTCTATAATTTGTGGCCGCACAGATATTTTTTTTGAGGACCCATAGACATGAATGGGTCTGTGTGCGATCTGCAAAAAATGCGGACCAAAAATATGGTCGTGTGTGTGAGGCCTCACTATGAGAACCCTACACTGAATGAGGGGAGCAGGGAGGCTACTCAGCATGTTAATCCACCTCTGAATGCAGGAGAAGGTGGACCAAGATAATTTATGGCCAAGGTCAAGTTACCACTAGCTGTCAACCATGTGATACGTCATTGGTTGACATGCTGCATGTGTGACAGGTCATCGCTGAGGTCAGTTATTGTCAACCTCCATCATCAGTATGTTGATTCCTGAGAGACCTGGGACCTGCGGAGGCAAATGTGGTGCTGGAATCTATCATCGGGACCAGTATGACCATCAATCCTCTGTGATGTCTGTTAAAAAAAAAAAATTAAGTTGCACAATCCCTTTCAGCCTCTTAGTGGAGGCTCTTCACTCTGGTTCATAGAAGGGGGCTAGTGGAGCTATGATTCATAACTATCCATACATGTACATATATAGGGGTGGGTTTACATTGAGGGGGAGATTTATCAAACTGGTATAAAGTAGAACTGGCTTAGTTGCCCATAGCAACCAATCACATTCCACCTTTCATTTTTCACATCTCCTTCAAAAAATAAAAGGAGGAATCTGATTGGTTGCTATGGGCAACTAAGCCAGTTCTACTTTACCCCTAGTTTCATAAATCCCAGAGTTTTATCCTTTTGGCAGGTTTATACATCTGACTACCTGAAAACCGTATTCAAAATATTCCATTTATGGGTACACTGACTTTAACGGGTCAGATGGAGTTCAAAGGATTCATTTCTGGCTTTTTCACAAGACAGAGAACGCGTTATCGTGCTTTTTCTGCCCGGCAAAAAAAGCCAGAAACGAACGTAAGACAGGTCCTTTAAACTCCATTAAAGTCAACAGGGGAGATTTATCAAAAATGGTGTAAAGGGAAACAGGCTTGGTTTCCCATAACAACCAATCAGATTGCACCTTTCATTTTTAAGAGCTCCTCTGGAAAATGAAAGATGGAATCTGATTGGTTGCTATGGGAAACCTAGCCAGTTTTCCTTTGCACCAGTTTTATAAACCTTCCCCTATGTAACCATTGCGGTATATATTTGAACATCATTTATGGGGCTAGACAGTGAATGATGCTAATGTCTGTACAGCGCTGCAGAATACATCAGTGCTATATAAGTGAGTAAAAAAAATACATTTAGGGGTATACCCCTGACAGAAAGCCGTATGGACGGCTATAACACAATGTGAACACAGCCCAGGTGGCCTCACTGACACTGCCCTCAGCTCTCATCTGCCACCTCATATTGCTCTGGTCATCCTCATCCTCCCTATTATTCATTAGACAGCACTGTGGCCGTTTTATTCATGAGGTGGGTTGCTCTCCTCATGATGTCTGCTCAGAATGCTGTTCCATCTTTGGTAAAGACGAGGACAGACATTGGCTTTTATTTTTTGACGGCACAGAGATCTACAGACGTCTCCACGCTCTGCAGACCACCTCACTGTGCACGCAGCGGATGAGGTGACACTGCGCCTGCGCGTACTGAATCCCCCTCACTTGATCAACGATGGAAAAGGAAAAGGGCGGGTAATGGTTGGGCGGCGCTGATTGGCTGCCCCCTATCGAATCAGATGACGTGACCGGCGGGTTTCCGGAGATTGAGGTTACTGTCGGTCATTTACCTGAGGAGGAGGAGGCGGCGGGTAGTGGAGATACAGAGACCGGGAGAGATAGTAAGAAGTGTCCTCCTCCTTCTAGCGGAGCCGTTATCTCCTCCATCACCAGCAGCGTCCTCCGGTAAGTGATGAGCCTGCTCCAACCCTACTTCTCTGGCGTGTGGGGACTCCGGGCTGGGATGAGGATGCTCCACGCTGGATAAATGTGCCGCGTGCTTGTGTGACTTGTCGCAGGCAGTGTGAATAGGAGGCTATGAGCCGGGCGATGACAGAAGAGTTTGGGCGGGTTAGTGGTGGAGCCATCTGGGTACCGGGCTCAGGGACGACATCCTGTAGGGTGTGACGCCCTGATATAGGAGGGGGTGGCTGGGGAGATGGGACCATTGTGTCATTGAGGAAGGATTCGTGCGGATCGGTGCCTGTTGCTATGGGCAACACTGTGACAGGACCCATTCAGTCAGCCACGCCAAGTGCTGTATCATGCCACTGATGGTGAGGGCTGGTCACAGGCAATTGCTTAAATGGCACTTCCTTACAGAGTGATGACCCCTAAACTTGTCCTTAAATTCTCATCTACGGGAAGTGGTTCAGCCTTTCTTGGAGACATCTTTTGAACGGAGATCCATCTCTTATAGAATCTGTCACATCGCCCGCCCCGTACCTGTAGAGATGGGATGTATGTATAGGGCGGTGGTAATAGCATCCGTTTTCTTACATCACTCTCTACAGATTACTAGGTCATGAAGGAGAATTGAATCTGGTAGATGATCTCCCCTCCATCATCAGATACTTGCTAGTTTACAGCAGTCTGTTCTCGGAATACAGGCTGCTGTAATAGGGAGCCGTGTACAGTGCAGCATATCGGCCTCCATTCATTCGTTATGCTTTATTGGTTCACCACTATGACCATGGAGAGTACATAGCCACACACACAGGATAGTAGTCGGCCAGCAGTAGCCGTATCCGCGTTTATCACTGCCGATTAACCGTGAACGGTTGGACTGGTGGTAGCCATGGTAACAGATGCTGTCACTTGGTGCCCCTATTGGGGGACGTGGTAGTCTAATCACTGTAGGACGCTGTGCAGACACTTTATATTAGACGTCAGCACAGTTTCCGCTATGGAGCAGGTGCACCGGCTTGTGACGTTATTCGTCATTCTCCGTGTGAGCAGTCCATGCTGGGGACTGAGATAAGTGTGTGCTCTTCTCATGCTCTGCTCTATGTGCAGTGTCAAAGGGGGCATCATTCCTGATGTGGATCTTCTTCAAGGAGGTCGTCTGAGCCTTTCTTTCAGGGTGCCTCCCTAGGGTTGATCAAGGTCCCGAGCCCGGCAGACCCTGATTTTGGCAGGGGCAGCTCCTCTACAGGTGAATGGCTGTCCGTGTAATACAATGATGGTGAAATCGAGCTGCTCTATCCTGGTCGTAGATGGGCTCCCAAAAGGGGGACCCCCTATGGCATCTAAAGTGGCCACCTGCTCATTTATGGGATCTGCAATAAATGTCTGATGGTTTGGGACCCGCTCGTGATTAGAGAGGAGGTCACGTATATGTGGCTCATTCTATTCAATGCTTTGGCAAGTTCGGTAGCAGCGAAAGGAGAGAAACTCCGCATGTGTGGTATGTTCTCCATTCACAGCGGGGCCCATCTTTGAGATCAGAGCAGGGACCCCCAGCTCCTATCAGATATTCATGGCATCTTCTATTAATATTTCATATATGACCAGGTAGGAATATCCCTTTAAGCAATTTGTAATATAATTATGTAAATGGAGGTAGATATGCAGTTGGCAAACGGCCCAGATGAAAGCTTGTAATTAAATCTCAAGAAATCTTCTAGCTGTCCAGCGGTGCCTTGCAGGTATGGCTGACACACAAGCGCTGTATTGTGCAGTTGTTTGTGGCACTTACCAACATCAAAAACCATCAGAGTATATAATACGAGCCCCGTGCCCGCCGCACTTACAGGCAGTAGGAGAAACAGTCAGAACATGAGTGACTCATTCCGCTTCCTGCAGCCGGGTGACTAACAGTGACTACAAATGAATGAGCTGTAACCTCATCCGCTACACACCGCTCATTACTATTTGATGGACTGCAGGTTGTCACCGATATCCCAGATGGTGCCGTTATCAGGTACCTTTCTTCCGGGTAGATTGCAGGTAGGAGGCAGCATCTGAAAGGAGATTATAGTGATGGGATATAACTAATGAAGACCTCCTGATGTGCGCATGCGCAGTGATGACCGAACATCCGTTATACAGTTACGTTCTGTCATTTGTTCTTTAAGGCCTCTTTCAGACGAGCATGTCCTGTGTGGAAATTGCACTCCATGTGTGATCCTGATTTCCCGTTATGGACCCTGCTCGTTTCTTGGGAGTAGTCGGCCTTAGGCCTCATTCACACGTCCGTATTTGTGCACATCCTGGAAAACGGTCAGTTTTTTTTTTTTTCTCCCCTCCTGGAACGGAATCCGCAAATGCGGAAGACATGCGGAAAGGCATCCGTATTTTTTGCAGATCCATAGACTTTCATTGTGCTACGGACTGCAATTCGGGAGAAAAGTAGGACAGGAGGATTTCTTTATGCGGACAGTCGGAACGGACACACGGATGCGGACAACACACTGTGTACTGTCCTCATTTTTTCCATTGAAATGAATGGATCCGCATAATTGTCCGCAATTGCGGAAACGGATGCGGACACATTATACGGACGTGTGAATGAGGCCTTATACTGAATTATAATGCTGTGTGTCTTTGCATGACCTTACTTGTACAGAATTAGGTCTCATGGAGACAACCTTAGTTTCAGTCCGCATCCATTCTGCATTTCGTGCGGATCAGATGCAGACCCATTCATTTCAATAGGGCCACAAAACATGCGGACAGCACACTGTGTGTTGTCGGCATCCATATGTCCGTTCCGGGGCTCTGCAAAAAAAGTAGAACATGTCCTGTTCTGGTCCGGTTGTGGACTAGAATAGGCATTTCTAAAAAAGGAGAGGAGGTGCGGATCCCAGGGCTATGGAGTCGGAGTCGGTGTCCGTTTTGGTGGAGTTGGAGTCGGTATAAAATGGACAGACTCCGACTCCTGAAATATATAATAAATTGGTACACTTAGTTCAATGCAGTATGTGCTGAATTATTTTCATAAGAATTTCGGAAAATGATGAAATGTCCTATAAATGTCTGTTCTATTACTGATCTAAGGATCTAGGCTTTCAGTTGAGATGACTGTGCTGCCCTTTATGTAGATGATCAGTAAGTGAAACTCCTCTGCTACAGATCAGAGGAAAAAGGCACTGGGAAGGAATGGCTGCACTCATCTCAGATCTGCTGGAGAAAACAGGATTAAAGAGGTTTTCTCACTAGTTAAAAAGATTAGCTTTCAACATAAAGGGACAGTTAAAAGAAGACATTTTCTAAATACAGTGGTCAGTAGATTTTACTTTAGTCATGAACTATAGACAGTTCAGCAGGTCTCTCACTGCACACAGGAGTCGGAGTTAGGGGAAATTGAGGAGTCGGAGTTGAAGTCGGGGCTTTGGCTTACCGACTCCACAGCCCTGGCGGATCCGCACTGATACGGTTATGTGCTTGAGGCCTTATACTGAAAATGTCATGCGAGTATAATTCTGTAGATGCAAAGTCATGCAGAGACACACAGCATTATAATGCCTGCAGTGTCCAGAAATCACACAGTGTACAATTTCTGCACAGGACACGCTCCTCTGTCTAGTTTCTCATCTGCGGCAGATCGTCCCAGGAGAGAACAGCTTGCTGGAATTTTCCGTATCCGCCGTTGCTGCTGGCCCTTCGGACCTCTGACTATAATGGGGTCCGGCAGAGATCTGGCATAGAATACCAGGAATCGGCCGGAACAGCCTGCTGGAGAGCACAGCCATATGTGTGAAACTAGCCTAAGGTAGCCTAAAATTATAATACCTGAATGTCTAGCTATTTTGGAGCATTTCTAATGGGCAAAAGCTTTAGGCATGTGAGGAAAAAATGTTGCAAAGTAAGTGCCTTCAGAAATGGAAGTGTTATTAGCTTACTTCTACCTATTCCCAAAATTCAAAGTGAATGAACAAAATAGAAATCTAAGTCCAGGCAATATTTGGTGTGACCGGCCTTTGCCTTCAAAACAGCATCAGTTCTTCTAGGTACACTTGTACACAGTTTGAAGGAACTTGGCAGGAAGGTTCTTCCAAACATCGAGATCTAACTATACAATATCTCAACATCTTGGAGGACCAACCCCAGGTCTTCTGTGGATGTAGCTTTGCTCAGATCCTTCTGTCTCTTCATGTAATCACGGACTTGATAATGATGATAAGATCAGGGCTTTGTGGGGGCCAGGTCATCTTTTCGAGCACTCTGAAGATGTTCTTAATGACATTGGCTGTATGTTTGGGGTCGTTGTCTTGCTGAAGAATAAACCTGAAGCCGAGACGCCTCCCTGGCGGTATTGCTTAGTGGATAAGTATCTCACAGAGCCACATTGATCAGCTACTTATCTCCTTTCCTGTGGGCTCTCCATGCGAAAACTGCCTATTCCTAAATAGGACTTCGTACGACAATGTCTTCTAGCAGATGCTCTAGCCATGCTATTATATAGATGGTCCATGAGGGGCACCATGCTGTTATGATTGATGGGGAAAGTGGCAGAAGGATGCAGCCCACATATGTTCTTTAGCATATGTCCTAGGCCAGGTTGTGGACCCCTGTAGGGAGGCTTGGGCTATTCGCTTATAGCTCTCAATAGTTCTATACATTTAGGCCTTTTACTGCATGAATGGAGATAGGTCCACAATAAAGCATTGAGTTTACCCTGTGCCTATAGTCATATCTATAGAAATGGTACCATGTAAAGAATCCCACTAGCTCATTTCTTTTTAGCCTGGTTGCAGTCAGTTCTTCTCAACAAGAATATTAAAGCCGTGCTGTCACTTTCTCACAAGCCTGTAGAGGGCAGAATATCATTACACAGGAGCTAACCTCTTATAGCACGCCATGTATAGAAAATGCATTGACGCCAGTTATATTTGGCAATTTAACCAAGTGACTTGTACTGCAGATGGAAATGTTATTCACTACATTATTCCTATATAAGTAGGAGTGGTCAATTTATAATCTGTATGTCCACCTCGAATAAATATTAATATTCACAGGACTACGGTTTCTTAGCATACACGCATCTACTATGAGCCGGCCGCTCCTTCCCAATGCAGATAGCACCGACTGCTAGAAATGTGAATTTTCTTCTCCTCCAGTAGTGGCAGATCACCATGTTTGGGCTAATAGAAATATATTAAAGGGCTATTCCCAAATTAGATAGACATACACGACTGATGGGCGCAGGTCCCAAAGCTTGGATTCTTATCACTGTGGAAAATGGGGATCCCTGACCTGCCCAGAGAGGTGGTCATATGTGCACAAACCCTCTCTATTCAGTTACTTATATATTAGCAAGGGTGTTTTAAACTAGTTTCCTAATACTTATTGAAAGCTATACGGACCACATTAGTGCGGTTGTATGAGACTGCACCACGTTCTGAATTATTATGCAAATTATATTTTTCTCATATTTTTCCAAAATGGACGATGCACATGACAGTCAGTATAATTTTCAAGTCATCAATCATTAGAGTATAAATTAAATTTTACAAACCTCTCAAGTTTTTTTTTTTTTTTTTTTTTCACAAATTAAAAAGCAGTGTTCCAGATTATTAAGCACAACAGTGTTTCAAAAACATTTTATAGCTTGTAAAGAGCTGAAAACGGTCATTTGTTGAGTTTGCTGCGTTTAGAGGTCACATTTACTGAAATCAAAAGCTATTTAATGGACAAACATCTTAAAGGGGTATTTCTATCACAGACAATAGGGGCATAGCACTAGGATATGCCCCCATTGTCTAATAGGTGCGGGTTCCACCTCTGGGACCTGCGCCTACACCGAGAATGGAGCAGGGAAAGGCGGTGGAGGGCACTCTGCGCATGCACAGCCGCCCTCAATTCATTTCAATGGGGCTGCTGAAAATAGCCGACAGCTGGCTCCGCTATTTCCGTTGGTGGCCGCGCAATCGTGGTGCGCTCCCATTCACTTGTATGGGGAGAGCACTGGGCCATGGCCGGCCAGACCCACCGCTATCCCCGCTCCGTTCTCTGTGAGGTGGGACCCACACCTATTAGACAATGGGGGCATATCCTAGCGATGTGATGGGAATAGCCTTTAATAGGCTAAGTTACATGTTAAAATAGGGACCCTTCTTTGATATCACCTTCACCATCCTTGCATCCATGAAACTTCTGAGTTTTAGGGGAGTTTCTGCTTGAATTTCTTTGCATGATGTCAGAATAGCGTCCCAGAGCTGCTGTTTTGATGTGAACTGCCTCCCACCCTCATAGATCTTTTGCTTGGATACTTCAAAGGGTCTCAGTAGGGTTGAGGTCAGGGGAAGATGGTGCTCACATCATGAGTTTCTCTTCTTTTATGCCTTTAGCAGCCAATGACACAGAGGTATTCTTTGTAGCATGAGATGGTGCATTGTCATGCACGAAGATCAATTTGCTCCTGGCACGGTTCTGCTTTTTATACCATGGAAGAAAGTTGTCTGTCAGAAATTTTATATACTTTGCTGAGGTCATTTTGACACCTTCACACCAGCTCTCTCCCCATAATTCTGGGCCAAAACATGACTCCACCACCTTCCTGCTGAAGTCGCAGCCTTGTTGGGACATGGTGGCCATCCACCACTCCATCCATCTGGACCATCCAGGTTTGCACGACACTCATCAGTAAACAAGACTGTTTGAAAATTAGTCTTCGTTAGAGTTGAGCGAACGTGCTCGTAACGAGCACTGTACTGCTCGGATCCCCTGCGCTTGAATGGCCGCAGCCATCCGGATCCGTCCTCCTCACCCGACTGCAAGTCAGTGGGGACGGATCCGTTTGGTATGACACACTCGTGTCGTGTGTCATACCAAACGGATCCGCCCCCATTGACTTAGTCAGGTGAGGACGGATCCGGATGTCTGCGGCCATTCAAGCGCAGGGGATCCGAGCTCTACAGAGCACGTTCGCTCAACTCTAGTCTTCATGTATGTCTGGGCCCACTGCAACCGTTTCTGCTTGTGAGCACTGGTTAGGCGTGGCTGAATAGTTGGTTTACACACAACTGCAAGCTTCTGGAGGATCCTACACCTTGAGGTTCATGGGACTCCAGAGGCACCAGCAGCTTCCACCTGTTTGCTGCTTTGTAATGACTTTTTAGCAGCTCCTCTCTGAATTCAATGAATTTGTCTGGCAGAAACCTTCCTTTATCTGCACAAACCCGTCTGTGCTCGGAATCGGCAACAAATCTCTTTACAGTACGGTGATCACACTTAGGCTTTCATGAAATATCTAATGTTTTCATACCTTGTCCAAGGCATTGCATTATTTGACGCTTTTTGGCCACAGAGAGATTCTTATTTTTTTTCCATTTTGCTTAAAACCTGTGGCCTGCTTAATAATGTGGAACGTCCTTGGAGCAGCACGAAGATGGTCAGGGCTGGCTAAGATGTCCAGCCCTGTCAAGGGAGCATTTTGAGGGACAGCCTCTCACAGGTGTAGAACTGTGCTTGATGGGACTAATTTAAAGGGGTTCTGCAGTTGTTTAAAACTGATGATCATCGGCATCTGATCTGCGGGGGTCCGACACCCGGGACCCCGGCCGATCAGCTGTTTGAGAAGGCAGCGGCGCTGCAGGAGCGCCGCGGCCTTCTCTGTGTTTTCCTCAGGCCCAGTGACATCACGACTAGTATCACTGGCCTGGGCGGGGCTAAGCTCTGTTCACATGAATGGAGTTTAGCCGCGCCCAGGCCAGTGATAGTAGTCATGATGTCATTGGGCCTGAGGAAAACACAGAGAAGGCCGCGGCGCTCCTGCAGCGCCGCTGCCTTCTCAAACAGCTGATCGGTGGGGGTCCCGGGTGTCGGACCCCGGCCGATCAGATGCTGATGATCTATCCAGAGGATAGATCATCAGTTTTAAGCAACTGCAGAACCCCTTTAATTGCTTATCGCTAATCCAGCTAAAAACTATGGGGGTCATTTATCAAAGTGTTCTAAAATAGAACTGGTTTAGTTGCCCATAGCAACCAATCAGATTCATTTTCCAAAGGAGTTGTAAAAATGAAAGGTGGCATATGATTGGTTGCTATGGGCAACTAAGCCAGTTCTACTTTTCAGAAATGACCCCATATATGTAGGGGTGTAGCACATGAATGCCTCTTGCTGTATGTGATGGACACAGCTGGATCCTTACACGTTCCTGGAGATCCGGTGGTGTCATCCCCTCACCTCCTCCTCCGTCACTTAGTATCATCTACAAGCTGCTGCTTAGCGACGGCGTGGATGTGTAGTTGTTCTTGCTGGAAGAAAATGAATAATTAGAATGGAAAATCTTTTTCAGCGGTTTCCCTCCAGCACCCGGAGGATATTTACAGAATGCATTTTTAGCCGGACGTTCATCACTGAACACGTTTGCAGCATTTTGACTCCCAGCTTTCGCTGTTCCCAGGAACACTAATCAGATGTTATAATTGCATCATTTTCCATTCGAACCTCTGGCTGTAAGGAGGATGTTTCTATATACACTTTTCCATCAGACCGTGGCGTGAACATTTCCTGTAACGGCCATTGTGTGTTGTACAAAGAAGCCGTTCTATAACCGGTTTTATAAACCAGTCTATAAAACTAAGAAATGCGCATTAATATGTAGATCAGGTGTAAGCATACAGTTATGGAGGAACATCTCCTGGTGTGCATGTGTGCCTGTGGTTTACAGATGCTGAAGATTTAGTTCCCGAGACTGGATTGTACTCTGTCGTTAAGACGCTATAAGATTCATCTTTTAATTACATAGAGGGAGACAAGAGACACAACTGTCGCGTTTAGATCAGCCAGCTGGCGGTTCTTTTATTTTCATGACTATTATTTGTTGTTCATGTGTGTATATATGTATGTGTGTAAAATAAAATACATTTTTTATTTTTTTTTATTCAGTTGAGGTGTGAACAATTTTGCACACTACTGGACCACCAGGACATTGGCAAAAGGTTCCCCAAAGTGGTGGTCCTAGAATGACTGCCCATCTGTGCTTTTCCTCTCCTGGGTATGAAGGGTATGAATGACCAGTTCTGTTTAAAAATAAAATAAAAAAAAATGTCTTAGTAGGGCAACCTCTTGAAATTGAGTTTTTCACTTCTGACCCCATTGTACATTGTCCCAACGTATATGTATCTCAGTAATGAAATTGTTTCAAAAAGATGCAAGCAGCAGTTACTGGGTGTGTGTGAATGTACTTTCACTGACAAAATAATAGAAAAGAAAAAATGTTGGAGTACTGTAAAACTCTGCATGCAGTTATGCATCAGGCAAACAAGTAAATGATTGCAGGTGTGGTCTTGCTACAAGAGTGCTTAAAAGTGCTTCCCCTAAAAAAAAAAACAAAAAAAACTCTCAGAGGCTACTTTTGGGCAGTGTACCTCTTGGTGAGAGATTGTTGACATTTTGCCCAGTTGACAGAATTTGAGAGGCGGCTAATCGTTAGACTGAGAGAAGCAGGATGGCCCTTTTGACATTGCCTGCCATCTATACTGTTCTAGCTGTCTAGCAGGTGTAAGGAAGCAGTGGTTACGTGGAGGCATGCACACCTGGTGAACAGGCTCTGGACAGCCCACAGACCACCAGTAGAGAGGATCGTTTGATCCACCGTCAAGGATGAGCAGCTCCCGCAGTTCCATTGTCCACCATCCAGACACAGGTGGCATCTTTATCACACACCTTATCTCTGCCCAGAGAATTTCCAGGCACATAGCAGAAGGAAATTTGCCGTCATCGTGCCCATTATGGGTCCTGCCATTGACAGCCAGTCATTGTCAGTGTAATAATACACTACCTGGGGTGGGGCATTATATATATTTATATTGGGACACTATGTGAGGACCATTTGATGTCCAGGGGGCACCATTATGGGCTCTGATTACTGGGGGCACTGCAGGGGTTGGGTTTAGAAAAATAACAACAAAAAAACTACATTTTAAAGGGAACCTGTCATCAACTTTATGCTTCCCATACTAACAAAAGAATAAAGTAGAGACAGGTGAGTTGATTTCAGCGGTCTGTCATTTATAATCTAAAAGTAAGTGGTTGCCAAGAACCAACATCACAATTATTGCAGACTGGGCCTTGAAAAGAGTCCTGGCCCCCTGAGAAGAGTCATGGTTATTTATGAATTCCTGCCCACCTGCTGATGATTGACAGGTTTGTCCCTAGTTTTCTCCCTTTTTCTCTAGGAGAGAACTGCCAATCATCAGCAGCAGAAGAGGGGAGAGCAGGAAATTATGAATAACCATGACTCTTCCAAGTCCTGGGCTGCAGTGATTATGATGCTGGTTCTCGGCAACCATTTACATTTAGCCTATGAGTGACACACCACTGAAATCAGCATTTCTGTCACTAATTTATACTGCCCTGAGTGAAGTCAACATAAAGCTGATGACAGATTCCCCTTAAAATCAGATGCAAAAGAGCCATTAAAAGAGATAGATGTGGCTGCGTGAGCGCTGATCAGGAAGGGGCTGGGGTAGTGGTCCTGTTGAGGCTTGATTTCTTTTGTGTCATTGATTGGAACATCTTCTATTTCCTGAACAGATCCTCCAGTATATGCTGAGAAAAGATTTAGTTGATTACTATCTTTCTCCACAAAGTTACTGAAATTGAGGAACCATTGAACCCTATAATGTAACAGATCAGCAGACACTTGCTATGTTACTTTCTGCCAAGTTTAACTGTCTGCATGAAAGGGACAGGAATATGACCCAAAAATGGAAGTAGGGGAAACAGTGCGCTGATTTCCTGTCGCTTGAAATGTTTTCACTATCCAAAGGTCCGTACATTTTAGGTGGCCGCCAGTAAGCTGCTGCCAAGCACCTCTGCTGGTGTCTTACCGTATCTCCCATCAGAACAAAGGATTGGACATGTTATAATCCAACATGCTCCTTTCTTCCCGACATATGCCATCAGATCATGGAGTGGTTCTGCCATAATCTCATCTAATATCCATGAATACCTTTAGTGAACGTTCTTAAGGTGGCATACATGACTCCACCACCTTCCTGCTGACAATGCAGCCTTGTAGAGACATTGTGGCCATCCACCACTCCATCCATCTGGACCATCCAGGGTTGCACGGCACTCATCAGTAAACAAGACTGTTTGAAAATGAGTCTTCATGTATGTCTGGGCCCACTGCAACCCTTTCTGCTTGTGAGCACTGGTTAGGGGTGGCTGAATAGTTGGTTTATGCACAACTGCAGTCCTCTGGAGGATCCTACACCACGATTGATGTATTCAATAAAAATCAGACATCATATACTACATGACAATACCTTTCTAACAACGCTAGAACCAGCCCTGTACCTCACATGGATCCAGAGATCTCCTCATTCACTGCTCCAATTGCTCTGCTAGATTATCTTCAGCCTGGCAGCTCAGTTTGGAGGCTGGACCATTCTTGGGGGATGGGGATGGGAGAGGCTCTCTCCCTCTAAGGGCGCCATCACGCGTTGCGGATTTTGTTGCAGAATTTTTCGAGCCAAAAAATCAGTTCAATACATTTGAATGGCGAGTCAAGCACCACTCTAAGGCACCCTAATGATTACTGCACACATTCAGGATTTATGTGCGGAAAATCCGCGCTGAAATCTGCAGGTGTTCACAGGGAAATTTGTGCATCAATCTGCATCAATTGGTGCGAATTTTCTGCATACGGATTTTACTCTCCTCATTGAGGTGAATGGAGAAAATCCGGTCAGGAAAAATAAAAATAAATTGACATGCTGTTGATTTTAAAATCGGCACCGTAGATCAAAATCTGTGTGGAAAAACTCGGGAGAATTTCAAATTCTCATAGAATACAAATGTACATGTAAATCTGCACGAAATCCTGGTCACGTGCATTTACCATAACTGTCACAGATTTGGCCAGTTGCATCTGAAGCGTGAAACTGAGCGTGTGTGACCACCTGAGTAGATGGACGTGCACATTACCATTAGACACCAATAGTAAACAGAAGTAAAAGGAATATCTCACAACCGGAACATTTTTTGTAACCGAAAGTAAATTACAAAAGTAACTAGTTTTTTCATGCTAAGAGGTTTCTATTCAAACAGATCCAATTGGGTCACATCAACTCCTAATGGATTTGTCATGTTTTCTCTGGTGATTTGGCAGTAAGACTGATACTGCAGATTTTGCCAGCAGAGAGCAATGGAACGCAAACCGATCGAAAAACACCGAATGTGAACAGGACCTAAAAAAATTGGACTTGAGTAAACACTTTTTTTGAGTCTTTTGATATGTCATAGATACATAGCAAATTTTGCATCGGCGGGGATCACTGGAACAAGGAGTTAGGCCGATCGCTAGAGCAAGGACTTAGAAGTGTTCAGCTAAGTGCTGCTGCTCCTCGCTGATGTGCACAGAGGTCCCAATCTGACCGTTTGTATGTTCTCTCCATGTTTGCCACTCAGCACTCAGACCCCCACAAATCAAGACCTTTGGTATGTCACTGTAACATCAAAAGTTTGAAAGTAGACTTTTAAAGTTACTCTTTAAATATTTTCAATAATGGGAACAGTTGCCAGACGAGATACATGGGTCATGGCTTTAGACGTTAGTTGACCATTATGGTGACGCTCCTGTTTCACAAGTACTGGCAGTCTGTACTAATGGGAACATAGGGCACTTGGTACATGTCGGTTACTAAAGTTCACATGTCACGCTTTGTGGTCAGGCTGTCCTGTGTGACTACCTTGGAGCTGATGAGCCTGCAGATTGCGGGTGGATCTAGTTACGATCAGAAGATCTTTCATGCAAGCCATCTGAACAAGTGGTGAAGGTTATAATTCCTGCGCTTGGTACGAGCAGCTGGCGTGTGGCACACCCCTCCGAGTCGTGTTCACGTGTCAGGGAGACTTTTATATGATAAAGCATAAAAAGATGGTTTATTGTGCAACGAATGTAATGAGATGAATCCGGTAGGGCAGCTGTATACCTAGTGAATAAATCCTGGTGTGCGAGGAGTTCTGATGGTTTATCTAAACATTGCTATTACAGTGTGGTGTAAGCGCTGGCCGTACGCCCAGATGAAAAGCAGCTGTCATAGGAATTCTCCATTAATGTGCCAGCGAGGGTTAAAATAGACCCACTGCAAACAATGCAGCAGGGCTGGAGGGGCCACCAGTGCCTGATCTAATGTAAGCGTGAGGGTCCTAATGCAGTATTACATCATATAGTGGTAATTTTCCTGGTGAGTCTGTGGTATGTATAAGTCACTGGGAGACGAGTCCACATAGAGTGGAAGGCCTCTTATCAGTATCCACTGTATACTCTTCTAACTGGTTTCTAAACCTATTACGCTGGGCTGGAAATTCCCTCTATTTCCATGTGGAGGCTATTATTGCACCATTCTACATTTATTATACTTGTAGAAGCTGTGTCCTCCATGACGGCAATTTATTAGCTATCTGCCCAGCTTGATCAGTTTTTATGTAAGATTTATGATCAGTGATCATATAGTAAATAATAATCTCTTTCTAACAAAGCTAGAACCAGCCTTGTACCTCACATGGATCCAGAGATCTCCACATTCATTGTTCTGCTAGATTTATATCAAGCTTGACAGCTCAAGGGGTGTGTCTTTTCTGCTGCAGCTAAGGGGGCGTGTCTCATCTCTCCCTATCATAGCTCAGGAGGCAGCTGAAGGATGAAAGCGAGCATGTGCGGCCCTCTCAGTGAGCAGGACAGAGAAATAGGAAAAATAACAAACAGCAGGTGGCGCTATACAGATACATTTTATTGAGTAGTTCAGTGGCTATACAGAATTTTTTTTACTTACATGCAATTACAAAAGTATTCAGATCCAAGTGCTGGTTTAAAAACTGGAATATTTTTCATCGGACAACCCCTTTAAATACTGATGAACTATCCCCTGGAATAAGACATTAGTATCTGATTGGTGGGGTTCCGACACCTGATGTGTTTGAGAAGGCAGTGGTGCTCATAATAGCTTTCCCTGGGCCGTGTGATATCACGTTTATCGGTCACGTGGCCTAGGAGCAGCTCGGCCCTATAGAGGTTAATGGGACTGAGTTGCGATACCAAGCAAAGCTGCTATACAATGTAGGGCACTGTGCTTGGTGAGCACGGAGAATGGCGCTGCGGGGGCGCCGGTGCCTTCTCATACAGCTGATCGGCGGGGGTCCCGGGTGCCTGACTTCCACCAACCAGACACCGATGACTTTGGAAAATTCTTTTAAATAGTAGACTGAGTTGGAAGTGGGGTAAAAACATAGGGGGTCATTTATTAAACAGAGGTTTGCCTACATGAGGCAGATTGCGGCACAAAGGTCGTTTGTGCAGCAATCTGTGACTTTTTCCCGCTCACGCCAGGTTTAAAAAAAAAAAAAAGTGGGGAAGGGAATGGGCAGGTGGTCCCGTTTCATTTACCATTTTCTACACCTGTTTCAGGCATATAAAATGGGCTAAATGTAAGACACTTAGGAAGCTGTCTTACATTTAGAAGCGGCAGTGGATCCGCGGGTTATGTAGAGGCCCGCGCCTCTTCATAACTGTGGCGGATCCACCAACAGTGCAGGGCTTTATTTATTTAATTCTTTTATTCTGGACCCTGATGTTAAGGGGTTAAAAACTGTTTAGCTGTCAGTTCACGGCCAGCCATTTTTTCACAAATGCCTTTCTGAAAAACGGCCATTATAAAAAGGTGCGCTTCAATTGTATGGGGGCTGTCAGGCTGTGAAAATGGACAAAATAGGACATGTCCTGTTTTTTTTTTTTTTGTTTTTTTGTTTTTGGCGGCCAGTATTTACGGTGCGTTATAAAAACTGCCATGTTAATACACCCCTAGACTGTCATACAGTTTTTTGTTCCACTATCTTGCCTTCTATTTTACAGTGACTCGGTCGGGGCTCTCACCTCTGAACTCCTGACAGCTCATAAACACTCATTCAAGCCATATGCTTATCAGTTTGGTAAGAGTTTAGCTATCATGTTTATGAGCTGTCATGAATTCAGTATACGTGGAACCATCAGAGCTGCTCCCTGACAGTCACTGTAAAACAAAAAGGAATAGAGTAGAACAAAAACTGTTAAAAATTTTTATTACAGCCATTGGATCAAACAATTTATAGTGAAATACAATGATGAAAAAATCTGTCCCTGTAGGTGTTTGTAGCCTTAGACTCTGTGTCAGCTGATGGTCATGCTTTGTTGGACAACCCCTTTAACTCTATAGCATTGATCTGAAAAGTGACATATGCTGTCATTCCCATTTTGTGTCTCCCCCCCCCCCCCCCCCAATCTATTTATCAGTTTACTACAACAAAAGCCTTGTTGGTTTACTTTGCTTCATAACCTTTAGGGTAGGGCTACATGCGATCTTGGGTGCAACCAAGGATTGCGGTGTGGCATGGCGGTCATAGCAGGGTTGCCTTATTTGCGATTCCATAATTGCAGCAAACGTGAAAGTCATGCTCCGACTCCATTTATTTCTATGGCTACACTGCAATCCATGGGCACGTATCGGCTGTTGTGTCCAAGATCTCCATGTAGCCCTAACCTTCTAGAAAGGCTCAGAATTAGTTTAGTAAATGCCTTTTTGGTTATCGTGACATTCTGTCCTAAGATAATTATTTTTAGGAGTCATCTAATCTCTTCAGTTTATGTTTTTCTCTCATCTTCATTTGAAGATTGTTCTGAACATGAAAACCTAATAATGTGATTAAACTGAAGATGATCTGTGATATTTGCAGCTCGCCTGCATGGCCGAACGGAGACCGTGAATGCTTAGAGTTTAATAGCTTGTCAAATTTTTCTTTTTCCAACTTGTCTGAATTATAAATTGGTCATAATTAATATTCTGATTTAAAGGGGTTTTCCAAGATTTTTTAAATTGTGGGGACTGTGTAAAATTTAAAGAGGGGGGGGGGGGAAGTACTCTACTTTTAAAGGGAGTCTGTCACCTCATTTTCACAAAGAGCACTGCCCCACAGAAGATTGCAGACACATCCCAGACATACCTGTGTGTACTGTGTGTGTGTATTACATGTCACATCCCAGACATACCTGTGTGCACTGTGTGTCTGTATTACATGTCACATCCCAGACATACCTGTGTGCACTGTGTGTGTGTATTACATGTCACATCCCAGACATACCTGTGTGCACTGTGTGTCTGTATTACAGGTCACATCCCAGACATACCTGTGTGCACTGTGTGTCTGTATTACATGTCACATCCCAGACATACCTGTGTGCACTGTGTGTCTGTATTACAGGTCACATCCCAGACATACCTGTGTGCACTGTGTGTCTGTATTACATGTCACATCCCAGACATACTTGTGTGCACTGTGTGGTCTGTATTACATGTCACATCCCAGACATACTTGTGTGCACTGTGTGTCTGTATTACATGTCACATCCCAGACATACCTGTGTGCACTGTGTGTCTGTATTACATATCACATCCCAGACATACCTGTGTGCACTGTGTGTCTGTATTACATGTCACATCCCAGACATACCTGTGTGCACTGTGTGTCTGTATTACATATCACATCCCAGACATACCTGTGTGCACTGTGTGTCTGTATTACATGTCACATCCCAGACATACCTGTGTGCACTGTGTGTCTGTATTACATGTCCAGGAAAAGCACTTTTAGGGCTCGTTCACACGGCCGTTGTGTGGCTGTGGCCGTATTGCGGCCCGCATACGGTGGGTCCGCAGTACACGGGCACTGGCTGTGTGAACTCCGCATCTCGGATCGCGGACCCATTCTCTTGAATAGGTCCGCAATCACTGAGATGCGGTGCCAAACGGAGGCACGGATCGGAACCCCACAGAAGCACTACGGAGCTTCCATGGTGTTTCTGTCCGTGCTTCCACACCGCAAAAAATAGAACATAGAACATGCGCACGGACAAGTATAGGCATTTTCAATGGGGCTGCATGGCGTGTGTTCCGAGTGCTGCGGAACACACGCCGGGCGGCCCCCGTATATTTGCGGGTCCGCAGTAATGCGGGCCCGCAAATATACGGTCGTGTGAACGAGCCCTTATTCTGCAGGAAAACTGCTCCCAAGTGCCCAGCTCTGCTGCTGCTGCAAACCAGACTGAAGAGGGGAGGGCTGCTTTAGCTGCTCATATCTTGGGATTGGTAGCAGATAGAAAAATGGTTCTGACCTTCTTTGAAAGCTGGTATTCCAAGCTTTCAAATGATACAAAAATCAGCATTATATGATATCATAAGATATAGCTGTTAGAAATCCAGTCGGGAGAGAAAGCTGTTTTTACTTTCACTTTCAGCTGGGCACATGGGAGCCGTTTTCCAGCAGAATAAAAGTGCTTTTTCTAAACATGGAATACAGACACAGTGCACACAGGTATGTCTGGGATGTGACATGTAACACATACACACAGTACACACAGGTATGTCTGGGATGTGACATGTAATACAGACACACAGTGCACACAGGTATGTCTGGGATGTGACATGTAATACACGCACAGTGCACACAGGTATGTCTGGGATGTGACATGTAATACAGACACACAGTGCACACAGGTATGTCTGGGATGTGACATGTAATACAGACACACAGTGCACACAGGTATGTCTGGGATGTGACATGTAATACAGACACAGTGCACACAGGTATGTCTGGGATGTGACATGTAATACACACACAGTGCACACAGGTATGTCTGGGATGTGACATGTAATACAGACACACAGTGCACACAGATATGTCTGGGATGTGACATGTAATACACACACAGTGCACACAGGTATGTCTGGGATGTGACATGTAATACAGACACACAGTGCACACAGGTATGTCTGGGATGTGACATGTAATACAGACACACAGTGCACACAGGTATGTCTGGGATGTGACCTGTAATACAGACACAGTGCACACAGGTATGTCTGGGATGTGACCTGTAATACAGACACAGTGCACACAGGTATGTCTGGGATGTGACATGTAATACAGACACACAGTGCACACAGGTATGTCTGGAATGTGACATGTAATACAGACACACAGTGCACACAGGTATGTCTGGGATGTGACATGTAATACAGACACACAGTGCACACAGGTATGTCTGGGATGTGACATGTAATACAGACACACAGTGCACACAGGTATGTCTGGGATGTGACATGTAATACAGACACACAGTGCACACAGGTATGTCTGGAATGTGACATGTAATACAGACACACAGTGCACACAGGTATGTCTGGGATGTGACATGTAATACAGACACACAGTGCACACATGTATGTCTGGGATGTGACATGTAATACAGACACCACAGTGCACACAGGTATGTCTGGGATGTGACATGTAATACACACACAGTGCACACAGGTATATCTGGGATGTGATATGTAATACAGACACACAGTGCACACAGGTATGTCTGGGATGTGACATGTAATACAGACACACAGTGCACACAGGTATATCTGGGATGTGATATGTAATACAGACACACAGTGCACACAGGTATGTCTGGGATGTGACATGTAATACAGACACACAGTGCACACAGGTATGTCTGGGATGTGACATGTAATACAGACACACAGTGCACACAGGTATGTCTGGGATGTGACATGTAATACAGACACACAGTGCACACAGGTATGTCTGGGATATGACATGTAATACAGACACAGTGCACACAGGTATGTCTGGGATGTGACATGTAATACACACACACAGTACACACAGGTATGTCTGGGATGTGACCTGTAATACAGACACACAGTGCACACAGGTATGTCTGGGATGTGACCTGTAATACAGACACAGTGCACACAGGTATGTCTGGGATGTGACCTGTAATACACACACGGTGCACACAGGTATGTCTGGGATGTGACATGTAATACACACACGGTGCACACAGGTATGTCTGGAATGTGACATGTAATACAGACACACAGTGCACACAGGTATGTCTGGGATGTGACATGTAATACAGACACACAGTGCACACAGGTATGTCTGGGATGTGACATGTAATACAGACACACAGTGCACACAGGTATGTCTGGGATGTGACATGTAATACAGACACACAGTGCACACAGGTATGTCTGGGATATGACATGTAATACAGACACAGTGCACACAGGTATGTCTGGGATGTGACATGTAATACACACACACAGTACACACAGGTATGTCTGGGATGTGACATGTAATACAGACACACAGTGCACACAGGTATGTCTGGGATGTGACATGTAATACAGACACACAGTGCACACAGGTATGTCTGGGATGTGTCTACAATCTTCTGTGGGGCACTGCTGTTAGTTATATAGGTGAAAAACAAGTGAAAGACTCCCTTTAAATATCCCACACCATTGCTCCGATCTCCACCGGACCTGCAGCATTCTGGTGTGGATGAATGGCACATGACCACTGATGCCAATGATTGCCTGCAGTGGTGACGTTAGCAATGAGCGGTGCATTAACATTCAGGCCCATCAGAGATCAGAGCAGTGGTTACCTGCACAGGACGTGTAAAAGGTAGGTTTTTTAAAATCTTTATTTTACACGTTCAACAGATGTCATTTTTTTTTTTTTTATAAAACAAGTTTCTGATCTATAAGCCTTTTTCAACACAAACGATATTTCTACCTTGACGCGGTTCGTTTTACAATGGATGGCATCCGTACTGGATTCTGACCCGTTCATTCAGTGTACGCCTTCAGCATTGCTTTTCACTGCCCATCTGTCTGTCCAGGAAAAATTGCAATACATTATGTAATAATCTATTTTTCATGCAGGACTGGTCCATTCAGGTCAGTGAAAAAAAAGCTGACGGCATACTGAAGGACAGCCTGGTTTTCCACTTGATAGATGCTGAATGATATTCTTAGAGGTTTTTTTCCACATGTATGAAAAAGTTATAAAAAATGATTAATATCTGGACAGAGAAAACACAAGAACTGAATACATTTGCCGCTGAAGCAAAACTTAAAGATTTTCAGACGAGTTCTGTATGGCTCATGTGAAATAAGCCTAATATAGTTTTTCCTCCTGTTTGGTTATTCAGTACATGTTTTTCCTTTCCCTGCTGTGATATGTAGTACACCTGCCCTATAGGAAACCCGCCATAGCTCCCCTGCCCTGTTTGGTTTACAATGGCGTCTTGTATAGCATGCATACTATTGAAACTGCAGGAAGCAAATCACATGCATCCTGTCTGTCCGCTCTGGAAAGGTTACTGCAGGACACTGAGCGTGAAAATTGCTGATAGATTATGCCTGAAATGCCTCACTTTTCTTAAAAAAACCCACTAAACTTCCTGCTACACCCAGGGTCTTGCATGCCAAATAACATAACAAGTGTGTCTGCATACCCTGCACGTAACATGTCACAGCCTGCAGAACTAAGCCCATAGAGGTTTGTGTATCGCACTAGACGTTCTGTAATATGGCCATGTGCATGAGGCTTTTTCCCGTTTAAGGGCTCATGCACACAAAACACAGATTCCCCCGCAAAAAAGGGTGACATCCGTATTGAATCCGTTTGGTGGGGGGGGGTTGGATCCATTGTAACAATGACTGTTCTTGTCTGCAAAAAGGACAAGAATAGGACATGTTCTGTTTTTTTTGCGGAACAGACATACGGAAATGGAATGCACACAGTCATTTCCGTTTTTTTTTATGGTTCCACAGACAATTCGCTGAGCCTTCCATAAGCATTGCTTCTAGAAAAGAATGGCATCCAGCAGAGCAACATGTGGCAGCCTGACAGCATCTTTGGCGTGTTCATGAGGCCTAAGGCTCTGAGCGGGAATGGGTCCCATCCTGTTAGATCAGGAAAGCCATGCTCAAGTGCTTACCTTAGGAAAGGGTTTCCTGATTCTATAGGACTGGATTCTGTCCTTGGCACTAAATGATTGGCTCCTAAAGATGGGGTCATCCAACCCCTATAATGACCCCCCCCCCCCCCCCAATCCCGGGCACCTCATTTAGGTTATACTTACAACGCTCATTATCCCCAAACGGCCACCGCATCCACCCCATTGCGCGGATTAGAACAATTTCGGCAAATTTTACAAGTTCTCAGTGCAATCGCAGTTGCACTCTTGCTCAATCTATAAACGCCATCTATGTAATCATCCTGGAGTTTGCATAGAGAGTCTGTAATTGCATAATGGTAGTGTACACAGCAGGAGTGGACCCACTGCGTCACTGAATGGATTTGGGTTAGGGCTACTCCTATTTATTTATTTTTTAATTTATTATATGTACTTATATAGCGCTACTATATTCCGCAGCGATTTACAGAGATTAGTATCAGGCTGTCCACAATGGGGCTCACAATCTAAGTTCCCTATCAGGATGTCTTTGGAGCGTTATCCAAGTGGTCTCCCTGGTTTTCACCCCTATACAAGCTTACCCAGGCAGGACATGATACACTGGTCGGGTCGGGCAGAAGTTTGGTCAGAGGGCAAGCCAAGGGCAGGCAGTGTTAATCCAATCCTATAACTGAGCGGTGGGTCACAGCAGGCAGGCCAGATTCAGTACAATAAATAGGCAGAGGTCAGTGCAGGCTGAACTGGTTCAACATAGGAACAAGCAGAGGTCAGGCATGGAAGCACAGATGATACAAAACACATAGGCTACAGAGGGACCTTATTGCTCAGGCACCTTCCCATAATGGAAGGAATCTTAAAGGGTTTCTGTCACCAGAAATGACCCTATTAAACCAAGTGTCATTTGCAATGAGCAAATGACACTTGATGCCAGTAATGTTACTATTATAGTCCTCAGTAACGCCGTTTTGCTAAAAATTACGATTTTATAATATGCTAATGACCTCCCCTAGGTGCAGTAGGCGTGAACCTGCACCTAGGAGAGGCCGTAATTATGCCTCTTACCACGCCCCCGGTCGCGCTGATTGACAGGGCCGGGCAGCCAGCTCTTTCGGCTCCCGGCCCTGTACGATCCGAAATCCCGCGCCTGCGCAGTAATGAAGCCGGGACCCGGGCGGGCGCCGGCTCTCAACGCACGCTGATCCCGCGCCTGCGCATTGCGATCAGCGCGCCTAGAGAGCCGGCGCCCGCCCGGGTCCCGGCTTCATTACTGCGCAGGCGCGGGATTTCGGATCGTACAGGGCCGGGAGCCGAAAGAGCTGGCTGCCCGGCCCTGTCAATCAGCGCGACCGGGGCGTGGTAAGAGGCATAATTACGGCCTCTCCTAGGTGCAGGTTCACGCCTACTGCACCTAGGGGAGGTCATTAGCATATTATAAAATCGTAATTTTTAGCAAAACGGCGTTACTGAGGACTATAATAGTAACATTACTGGCATCAAGTGTCATTTGCTCATTGCAAATGACACTTGGTTTAATAGGGTCATTTCTGGTGACAGAAACCCTTTAAAGCGGTTTTCCAGGAAAAGACATTTATGACTTATCCTCAGGATAGGTCATCAGTATCAGATATGCAGGGGTGCGACACCCGGGACCCATGCCGATCAGCTGTTAGAAAAAGGTCTTGAGCATTGCAGCCTCTTCCTAGGCCAGTGACATCACTGTACATCAGTCACATGGCCTAGTTGCATCTCTGCCTCATTGAAGTCAATGGGGCTCAGCTGCAATACCAAGCACTGCCACTATACGATGTGCGGCTCTGTCCTCGGAAAGCTCTCCAGAGCGCAGTGGCTCCCTGAAACAGCTGATCGGTGGGGATGCCAGGACTTGGACCTCTCTGATCTGATGATGATGACCTGTCCCGAGGATGTCATCTTTATCTTTTCCAGGATAACCCCTTTAAATAACCCAGGAACAGCAGCCATTGGCTGGGGACTGATTGGGACCTTTAAGAGTTGAGGGACATGCACCCAATAAGGGATCAGATCAGGCTGGAAGAGGTATGAGCACTCTGTGGACAAGGAGGAGAGAGATGTTGGCGAGCATGGGCAGCTACCATGCCAGGTCTTCAGGAGGGGTAAGTGTTCTAGTAGCCATGCCTGCCAGAAGAGGGGAGACTCCAGCAGACATTGACCAGCAGCATCACAGGTCAGGTAAGTATGTTATTTAAGGTCAGGACAGCAGACGAATGATGTCTTTTGTATCACACTTACACAATTCATTATGCTTATACCATGACTAGTATAATCCACTTCCTACACAAGGTTATTCTAGTTTGTAATGTGTTGATTCAAGCCATGGCCTGTTGCCTGCCTTATCCTTCTACTGCCCTTTGGCATATATTAAAGGATTGTGAAACCTTGTTGTGAAACAAGAAACTGTAGATAGACGTAGTGCACTACAACAACAGGTACTACAGTCGGCATTTACTTATGAGACTGGCAATCCTTGAAGGGTCCAGACATCCCACCCCATCTTTACTGTCTACTATTTTGTTGGTTTTTGAGTGTTTGGGGTGTTTAAAGGGAGTCTGGCAGCCACTGTAATAAACCAAGCTCATGGACAGATCTCTTTTCTCTGTTGTGGCGAAATAAAAGTTTATAAAAATATGAAAATTAGATGTTCCCTGCATGAAACGCTACCCCCCCCAAGCCTCTCCTTCTCAAGATTGATTGACAGGGGATGGCATGGCGCATGCATAGTCGAGTCTACTGCGCGTGTGCCAATGTGCAATCGCACAGCGCTTGTTCAAGAAGACGACACAGCTAATTTCTGGTCCTGTCAAGCAACCTTCAGACAGGAAGTGTCATGCACCAAGGGTAACTTGCATATTTTAAGGACATGGTTTACTTCAGGTTAGCAAAGCCTATTTGTCATCAGCAGTAGTAAGCCAAGCTCATGGACAGGCTCCATTTCTCGCCCATCTTTAGTCCTCATTGTGTAGTAGACTGGTCTGTGTAGCCATAGTATAGTTTTTTGGGAAGTGACTTTTCATCATCTATTATTTCAGTGTTGGTTACCATAGTTTGTACTTACTCACGCTATGCTTAATATAGCCGATATATCTTAAAGGGGTTCTGCAGTTTCTTTCAAACTGATGATCTATCTGGATAGACCATCAGCATCTGATCGGCGGGGGTCCGACACCCGGGACCCCCGCCGATCAGCTGTTTGAGAAGGCAGCGGCGCTGCAGGAGCGCCGCGGCCTTCTCTGTGTTTACCGCAGGCCCAGTGACGTCACGACTAGTATCACTGGCCTGGGCGGGGCTAAGCTCTGTTCACATGAATGGAGCTTAGCCGCGTCCAGGCCAGTGATAGTAGTCGTGACGTCACTGGGCCTGCGGTAAACACAGAGAAGGCCACGGCGCTCCTGCAGCGCCGCTGCCTTCTCAAACAGCTGATCGGCAGGGGTCCTGGGTGTCGGACCCCCGCCGATCAGATGCTGATGATCTATCCAGAGGATAGATCATCAGTTTGAAAAAACTACAGAACCCCTTTAAGTTGGCACTGTATCAGTGATGCTGGTATTACAGCTCACGGACAAAATGTCATATCCGTTCTTTATATTGCTGGTGGTTTTTGCTTTGAAATGTTTCCTCTACAGGCTGACGTGGCAAACTTTACACAATCAAAAGCTTCTCTTATTTTATTAAAGGGTTTCTGTCACCAGTTTTTCGGTATGAATCAGGCTGACATTAGAGATGTGCTAATGTCACCTGATTCCAAATATATATCTGATTTATTTACTGGTGCCCCCATTTTTATATAAAATGAACTTTTATTTTATGCTAATAAGGCCTCTAGGTGCAAGGGGCGTCACCCCTGCTCCTAGAGGCTCTGTTGATTGACAGGACCAGGCAGAGAAGAAACACTCCATTCACCATAGCTTGCAAGGACCTTCAATGATGTCATGACCATGTGATCAGTCACATGGTTTAGGAGGAGACAGGCTGTTTGTGTGATCCTAACCATGTGACTGATCACATGGTCATGACATCATTGAAGGTCCTTGCAAGCTATGGTGAATGGAGTGTTTCTTCTCTGCCTGGTCCTGTCAATCAACAGAGCCTCTAGGAGCAGGGGTAACGCCCCTTGCACCTAGAGGCCTTATTAGCATAAAATAAAAGTTCATTTTATATAAAAATGGGGGCACCAGTAAATAAAACAGATATATATTTGGAATCAGGTAACATTAGCACATCTCTAATGTCAGCCTGATTCATACCGAAAAAACTGGTGACAGAAACACTTTAAACTCTCCAGAAGTCATTTGTATATATCGGCCTGGTTATCTGTCTCACCAAAAAGTAGATGCCACTTGTTAGCGTACCTCCAGTTACGAACAAATTTCCAGAAATCAATAGTGTAAGCTATGATGGTAAACTTTGTAATGTAGTTTAGTAGTGAAAAAGCCTCTTTCTCCACTTTTTTGTTGTGTGTGTGTGTTTTTTTTTTTTTTTGTTTTTTTTTTGTTTTTTTTTTTATACTGATGACCTGTCCTTTGGATAGGTCATCAGTGTCTGACACCCGGGACCCCCACCAATCAACTGTATGAGGAGGCCCCAGCACTTCTGTGGGCACCACAGCCTTCTCTCCACTTTTCCTAGGCCAGTGATTACACCTTCATCAGTCACGTGGCCTAGGAGCAGGCTCCCAGTTGTCTGACCCTCCAACCAATCAGTAAAAAAAAAAAAAAAAAATCTCAAAACCCTTTTAAAGGGTTTCTGTCACCAGATTTGGGCATATCAAACAGGATGACATTTGCAATGTGCAAATGTCACCTGATGCCCAATCTGGTATTCTTTTTTTCTTTTGGTGCCCCGGTTTTGTAAAAAATGCACTTTTATTTTATGCTAATTAGGCTTACTAGGTGCAAGGGGCGGTTACCCTGCACCTAGTAAGCGCCGTTTGCCCACCTCTTGTCACGCCTCCGTTCTCTTGATTGACAGGGCCAGGCAGCTCGCCCAATCTGCTGCCGGCCCTGTCCGCGCTTCAAATCCCGTGCCTGCGCCGTGCGGAATAAAATCGGCAGCAGATCGCAAATGTCATCCTGTTTGATATGCCCAAATCAGGTGACAGAAACCCTTTAAAGACTGGATTACATTTTTTTATACATGGGGCAGAATGGGTTTAAAAAAGTGCATTATCCACCTCACAAATCTGGTGGTCACCATTCCGACCAGTGGAAGCCTGGTAAGCATTGGAACTGCAGGGGACTAGTAAGGTAAGTTATCCTTTAGTACTTGACTCAAAGTGGTTGAGTTAAAAAGAGAAGGAAATGGAGAAAGGTGGGAAAGATGTATCCAGAAAACTATCCACTAGCGCTACCTTTAGAGACACTTTTTGTTGCTGCCGTTACCGCAGCAGTACTGCACACCTGCTGTTCTGGAAAACCAAATACGTATATATCTATATAATGGCACCGCGCAACTGGTATATTGATATCCCTTATTCACCTAGATGGTACTTTTTAATTCAATAACTTTCCTCTGTAAGATTTAGTATACCACTCAGTTCACCTCTGGAGCGGAGTTAGCACATATGTCTCAATGTTCCGCACACTCAAAACGCTGTATTCATAGCGTACTGGATTAGTTACACATGTGTTCCTACCTTTCTAGTGGCATGCACAAGGTCTTCAGGGTGTTCGGTGGTTCAGGATACGGTCCCGGTTCTTCCTAGGGGCTTTCAGCTCTGCTTGCTTGTCTGTAGCTCACGCTCACTCAGAGCGTGCGGTGACGTCACCTGTGCTACGGATAGGTAATTGAGCCAAACTTACTAACCTACGCGTTTCAAACAACACGGTGTTCTTCCTCAGGGTAAAAAAATGTGATCCACTTTTGATTTTGGCTTCCAAAACTGCACCAGGAAACCTGACCGTGTAGCTGCCTCCTTATTGTCCTGGGCGGTGGTGTTTAACTGGTGGTTTTTGGTGTTCACTTTTGAAATTCAGTTTACATTTCTTTACACGATTATGGAGGCCTTTCTAAACTGAAGAAGTTGTATGTCTTTAGATGGTTTATATTTCTACTAAAACCTGGTACGTAGCCGGTCAAACCACTCATGATAAACTGTGTTCACTTGGTGGGTAGGTGCCTCCCCCCCCCTCTCCTTTCAGTCAAGGTAGGAAAATATTGTACACGCCACAAATTGAGTTAAGACAATTTTGCAGAGATGTTTTTTTTTTTTTTTACAGCCAGGATTCCAAGGGCCATCATTTTTATTTGTTTATTTATTTTTTTAACTTTTTCATCTACATTTTTGCCAACAACCCTTTTAAAATAACAATCTAGGAAAACGAATACACCGTGTTATGAGGCCCCGAAGGGAGGCAGTGAATTACTCTGTAGTTTCCATATCAGAGATGCCCCTACAGGTATCATGCTTTTCTGGAGTGTTCCTTAAATATGTAATTAGATGAAGGCCTAGTTCACACTTCAGTGATTTACATCAGTGATTTTTAAACCAAAACCTGGAATGGAGCCTCCATAGATAAGGTACAATGGAAAGATCTACATTTGTTCTGTGTTTTTGAACCGCACCTGGTTTTCACTGATGGAAATCACTGACCAAACACTGAAGTGTGAACTAGGCCTGAATATAACCAAAAGGGTGTGGTTTATGAGGTACGCACTTCTTAACAATTTTCTGACCTAAAACCATATATAAATTCTCCCTTAGTATCCATGACATAACCTGAGTGGTGATTCTTATCCTTTTACACAGCCTGACGATTGTGGCATTTGTCAGGAACCCGTGTTCCTAGGAATGCCCGTTCCCGATAATTGCCTTGGGTAAATGTGCCATTATCACCCATTGAATGAGTAAACGCATCTAAAAATCATAATCACATTGTCCTGTGAAATACGGGATCTGCTGGCAGCAAACAATGGCTCTTTATGGGGTTGAGCGATCATTGTAGTTAGAGGTGCACCTAGCCTGAGGCGAAAACTGAAACGGTGCGAACCCCCCCCCCCCCCCATGCCAATTTCTTAACCTAATCCCTTTGACACAATGAAAGCGCTCATTGCCCATGGTCCTTCTGCTGCCCCCCTCTTGCCCCTACCTGGTGCTGCCTGGTCTCATTGGTGGTGCACCCCCGGCAGTAGTGATCGCTCGCCCCAAGACATAGGGCTGATTGCTGCATGTAAATGCCGCCCTCCTCTCTGCTCAATAGTCAGTTAATTCGTGATAACTGCCTGCTCAGTTGGCGCATGTAAAAGGGCCTTTACTTGCCGGTATGCCAGCTGTGCATTTAGAGCCCACCTAAGAGTTTTGGCATCATACACTGGCTTCATCCTGTAATGGTTGATTTCACAAGTACATGGTTGATTACCTTAGAACATCTTGTCCATTCCCAGTATACAGTCTGTTACTAAACTGTACAGAACAAGTTGTGATGTGAATATCTTCATGAAGACCAGGAGAACCTGACGCCCACCTACCTGAGTAATCTCGTCCAGATACCCTCCTGTATGGGCAGTGTATAGACTGCTGCCCTGACATGTGGCATGTAAAGTTTCCAGAACTGCTGTGTTGTGGTGTTTCAGTATTAGTATCTTTGTAATAGATAGTCAGAATGCCACTGTTTTCTCATATTACTGATACAGGAAAAATAACAATATTTGGCAGTTTTTGCCAAGTTTTCCTGAATTGTGACAACTGAGATTGTGAAAACCACAATGCAACCACAACATGTTAACTCATCAATTGTCTTTTTCCTCGTGCACGTGTATAGATTGCATATCTCATTTTTCCTATGTTTTTTTTTTTCTTCAGAGTGCAATCCGTGTTTTTTTTGCAGATAGTACACTGACCCATATATTCCTATGGGGTTGGCATTGGCATTTTTTGTGGATGCGGATCCACGTGGCCATTCTGCAAATTTTAGAACATGTCCTATTTCGGTTTGTTTTGCGGACAAAATAGGCATTTCTTTTGATGAAAGTGAGAAAAATGCGGAGTGCACACGGAAGGTATCTGTATTTTGAAGAACTGTGGTTTGTGGTCAAAATACAGCTACAGTTGTGTGCATGAGGCACGACCGTATCCATTTTGCAGTTCACAAATTGCGGATCCCAAAACACGGATGCAGGCCGTGTACTTTCTGCATTTTGCGGAACGGAACCTCCAGCCCTCAGTAGAGCACGTCTTATTTTTTTGTGCAGGGCCACGCAACGGACGTGTGGATGTGGGCTGTACACAGAGTGCTGTCCGCATCTTTTGCGGCCCCGTTGAAGTGAATGGGTCTGCATCCGACCGGCAAAATGTGCGGTTCGAATATGGAACCAAACCACGGTCTGGAAGTTTCAATGTGAGCCAAAAAATGCCAGTAATGTGAAGTGTGGGACGTGATAGTTGATGCACACGTTGAATATTACATGCAGATTTGTATGCAACAAATCCATAGCATCATACAGAACCGGTCATCCTACCGCAGAACACACATGTACTGCTGGAAGTCCACCCGGCCCCATTGACTAATAAGGGGAGCAGCGGAGATTAGGCCGTAGCACGGCAAGTATGCTGAGAGGCGGCCGGACAAATACATCAGCAAACAGCAGAAGGAATCTACATTGGTTACATTCGCCTTCTCCTTGGTCAGACAAAAACGCCCTCATACACTGAGCTCTGAGTGTGTCCGATCCTATTAGTGTGATTTGCGTAGTGATCACTGTTGTGGCCATTGGAACCAGACATGTGGTCCCGGCCCTGACAGAGGCCTCCTGCACACGACCGCATCCTTTTGCAGTTCGTGTGTTGTCCGTATTTTGTTTTGCGGACCCATTGTTTTCGGTGGGTTTGTGGACGTAGTCTATCTTTTTGCGTAATGGACATACGGATGAGGAAAGCACATGGAAAAACAGATCCCATACTTGTCTGTAAAATGCAGATCTGTAGAAGTCAATGGGTCCACAAAAAGGCGGATGCGACACGCAGGGCTTCGGAGTCGGTGAACATTTTGGTGGAGTCGGAGTTGGAGTCGGTATAAATTGGACCCACTCAGACTCCTAAAATATATAATAAATTGGTACATTTAGTTCAGTACAGTATGTGCTGAATATATTTAGATAAGAATTTGGGAACATGATGAAATGTCTGTTCTGTTCCTGAACTAAGGATCTAGGCTTTCAGTTGAGATGACTGTGTGCTGCCCTTTATGTAGATGCTCAGAAGTGAACTCCTACTGCTACAGATCAGAGGAAAAAGGCACTGGGAAGGAATGGCTGCACTCATCTCAGATTTGCTGGAGAAAACAGGATTAAAGGGGTTTTCTCACTAGTTACAAAGATTAGCTTTCAACATAAAGGGACAGTTAAGATGACATTTTCTAAATACAGTGGTCAGTAGATATTACTTTAGTCATGAACTATAGACAGTTCAGCAGGTCTCTCACTGTACACAGGTTTCTATGGTAACCTGCAGACCATTAAGGCCTCTTTCACACGAACGTTGTGTTTTGCGGTCCGCAAATTGCGGATCCGCAAAAAAAACGGATGGCGTCCGTATGGCATCCGTATTTTTTGCGGATCCACTGTAACATTGCCTATCCTTGTCCGCAAAACGGACAAGAATAGGACATGCTCTATTTTTTTTTGCGGGCCACGGAACGGAGCAACGGATGCGGACAGCACACGGTGTGCTGTCCGCATTTTTTGCGGGCCCATAGAAATGAATGGGTCCGCATTTTTCATGTGAAAAATGCGGATCGGAGCCCGCAAAAACAACGTTCGTGTGAAAGAGGCCTTAGACTGTTATCTGATTGAGAGCAGGAGTGACCTCACCCCCACAGAATGATAGGACTGAGCTCTGAGTGATTACCTGCAGTAAGCAAAATGTGTTGTGAGAACTGAGAAGGATGGCTTTACCTGTAATTGTTAGAGATCACAGCCTCTTGCTCTGTCAGAGTAAGTTAATATATGCTAATAACTGCTGGCGACACGGCCCACATCCGTATCTTGCAGATCCACAATTTTCAGACAGCAAAACTGATATGGTCATGTGCATGAGGCCTGAACGTTGTGTGGCCCCTTGACGGCCCTTGTAATGTGTCCGAATGGCCACCACTGCTGTGCATGCTACTTTGCATTCATTGTACTTCCCCATAATTCTGTGTGCCTATAATTAGAGAATGGCTTTACTTTTCTGTTTCCTCTTCCAAGGGACGTGGACCATTCAAATTCTTCTCTACTGAAGTCCATTCAAAATTTGCTTAACTTTTCTGTTGTAGCTCAAACATTTACTGACGGAAAAAAAAAGGACTGTCTCACTTCAGCACATGGCATTTATCATGTAGAGAAAGTTAATACAAGGCACTTACTAATGTATTGTGATTGTCCATATTGCTTTCTTTCCTGGCTTGATTCATCTTTCCATCACATTATACACTGCTTGCACATTATAGGAAAAGGGGACAGTGTATGCACACTTTCATGGTCCCAGCCACCAGGGGGGCTGGTGCTTTTTCGTGTATTGTGAAAGCACGACCACCCCTGATAGATTGCAGGGTGGTCATAACCATGGAAATGAGCAATGTATAATGTAATGGAAAAATTAATCCAGCCAGCAAAGGAGGCAATATGGACAATCACAATACATTAGTAAGTGCCTTGTATTAACTTTCTCTACATGATAAATGTCATTTTCTGAAGTGACACAACCTTCTCCGTTTGCCCACCCCGCGGTCACGCCTACCTTCACTTGATTGACAGGGCCAGGCAGCTTGTTGGATCCTCTGCCGGCCCTGTGCTCCATTCAAATCCCCGCGCCTGCGCCCTGCGGAATAAAAGCGGCGCAGGCGCAGTGAGCGGCGCTGGCCGCCGGGCTCCCGGCTACCTCACTGCGCCTGCGCCGATGACGTCAGAGTACACATGACGTCATCGGCGGCAGGCGCAGTGAGGTAGCCGGGAGCCCGGCGGCCAGCGCCGCTCACTGCGCTGCGCCGCTTTTATTCCGCAGGGCGCAGGCGCGGGATTTGAATGGAGCACAGGGCCGGCAGAGGATCCAACAAGCTGCCTGGCCCTGTCAATCAAGTGAAGGTAGGCGTGACCGCGGGTGGGCAAACGGAGCTTACTAGGTGCGAGGTAACCGCCCCTTGCACCTAGTAAGCTTCATTTGCATACAACAAAAGATGATTTATTTCAAAAACGGGGCACCAGTAAAAAAATTATCACCAGTTTGGGCATCAAGGTGACATTTGCACATTGCAAATGTCATAAACCCTCTTTAAGGTACAGGAACATGCACACTGCAGGCTGGATGATTGTCCATCTTAAAACTCTGTAGTCCTACCCAAATACTGCTGCTCATATTCTAGATATTAGGAGCAACACAGCAGGGACCCAGTATAGGAAAGTGGGATCTTGGGGGCATTATGAAGTCCCTGGCTGCTATGACAACTCATTGGCTCCCACCGGTAATGGGTGGTGGCAGAGGGAGCCTCCTGCCTCTGTCTATCCACTTGGATAGTGTGGTTACTATTGACTGCAGCATCTCAGAGGTTAAATATCCGATCACTCCAGACCTGACAGTTGTGGCAGGGAGTCGGCTGTAACGCACAGCTTACACCCAGTACATATGTCGCTGCCTCAGCTCCTGAGCCTGTGGCGGATTGCGGTAACCCCACGCTTGTGTCACCAAGGGGTTGTCAGTTATTTCAAAAACTCTGGCAATGCTGCGTTTGTGGTAAAATTAAAAAGTAACAGAACTATTTCACCCCCTGCCACTCTGATCCTCCCCACCGCTACAGCCATGATGGCATCTTCTTGGCTGCAGCAGTAATGTGAAGTATATAGAGACGTTATTGCTGCAGCCAGTCGAGGTGTGTGTGTGTGTGTACACTCACCGGCCACTTTATTAGGTACACCATGCTAGTAACGGGTTGGACCCCCTTTTGCCTTCAGAACTGCCTCAATTCTTCGTGGCATAGATTCAACAAGGTGCTGGAAGCATTCCTCAGAGATTTTGGTCCATATTGACATGATGGCATCACACAGTTGCCGCAGATTTGTCGGCTGCACATCCATGATGCGAATCTCCCGTTCCACCACATCCCAAAGATGCTCTATTGGATTGAGATCTGGTGACTGTGGAGGCCATTTGAGTACAGTGAACTCATTGTCATGTTCAAGAAACCAGTCTGAGATGATTCCAGCTTTATGACATGGCGCATTATCCTGCTGAAAGTAGCCATCAGATGTTGGGTACATTGTGGTCATAAAGGGATGGACATGGTCAGCAACAATACTCAGGTAGGCTGTGGCGTTGCAACGATGCTCAATTGGTACCAAGGGGCCCAAAGAGTGCCAAGAAAATATTCCCCACACCATGACACCACCACCACCAGCTTGAACCGTTGATACAAGGCAGGATGGATCCATGCTTCATGTTGTTGACGCCAAATTCTGACCCTACCATCCGAATGTCGCAGCAGAAATCGAGACTCATCAGACCAGGCAACGTTTTTCCAATCTTCTACTGTCCAATTTCGATGAGCTTGTGCAAATTGTAGCCTCAGTTTCCTGTTCTTAGCTGAAAGGAGTGGCACCCGGTGTGGTCTTCTGCTGCTGTAGCCCATCTGCCTCAAAGTTCGACGTACTGTGCGTTCAGAGATGCTCTTCTGCCTACCTTGGTTGTAACGGGTGGCAATTTGAGTCACTGTTGCCTTTCTATCAGCTCGAACCAGTCTGCCCATTCTCCTCTGACCTCTGGCATCAACAAGGCATTTCCGCCCACAGAACTGCCGCTCACTGGATGTTTTTTCTTTTTCGGACCATTCTCTGTAAACCCTAGAGATGGTTGTGCGTGAAAATCCCAGTAGATCAGCAGTTTCTGAAATACTCAGACCAGCCCTTCTGGCACCAACAACCATGCCACGTTCAAAGGCACTCAAATCACCTTTCTTCCCCATACTGATGCTCGGTTTGAACTGCAGGAGATTGTCTTGACCATGTCTACATGCCTAAATGCACTGAGTTGCCGCCATGTGATTGGCTGATTAGAAATTAAGTGTTAATGAGCAGTTGGACAGGTGTACCTAATAAAGTGGCCGGTGAGTATATATATATATATATATATATATATATATCACACAACTGCTGTCTTAGCGTTTTTGTGATGACTCCAACAACCCCTTTAATAATGCATAGTGTACGGGCGAAGAAAGCTTTCTATAATTCTTCTCCAGTGCTATCATTTAGTTTGGATATTTTGAGTGGACTGAAATCAGATTGTGTTCCCTATAATAAAAGGGACGGGTCTGACTGCAGCTTCTGGAGGACCCTGTGGTAGGTCATCTTCTCCCTCCTTACTCGTGCCTCTCTGCAGTACTGTACATCAAAGGCTTAGGTGTAATGTTACATCCCATGATTTTCTCTTTACCTTTCATCTCTTTGTCACCAGTTCCTAGTTTTCAGAAAGGAAGGGGTGATGTAAGGTTTTTTTGTGCTGTGACTTGTACATGTTGCTAAATAGACTCTTCTATATAAGAATCGCCCTGGGTTCCTCCGAGGGGTCAGATACATTTTGTAACCGGTCATCCTTGTACCAGGGTCTTGCTGACGTCACGTGAAGTCGACATCATCAGTGAATCACTTCCCTTACACTTTCCCGTTATTGGCCTTTCACCTACTTAGGGGAGTGTTTCTTTAAAGATTTTTCCCTGAAGTCAGTCACTTGTGGGCGTTCTCCATTCCTTATAAGTCTCTGCATCTCGGGAGTCTTCTCATTTTCAGGCTGAGACGTCACATACAAGGCAGCGTGAGTACGCGTTATGCACACTTTTCTTACAAGGAGGCTGTTGTGGATTCATGTTTCTGGCTAGTTACTTCAGGGTCCGTCCTTCTGCTTCTTGTACAGAGAAGGGGACGTGTTGATCTCGGATGGATACAATGAGGCGACCATTTCACAATGTAGTTTAAGTAACTCTTTGCTACAATGTGATCCTCCTACGGTCAGGGCTGTACGTCTGCTGCATCTCCTGCACGTGGACTCTAGCATGGACCGCACTTGTCCATATGAAGTGATCAGGGGGTAGACTGCTAATATCGGACGCTATCTTCTCATTCCTCAGAAGTCAGGCCAAGTGTTTGCCTCATGTTGTTCTTCAGTAGTTTACTTCTGTAATCAGACCTGCCCTGTAATAGTCATGGCTAATGATATAAATCCATAGGCGACCCTAAAGCTGTTGCGGAACTGTTACTCCTAACGTGGACAGGGTTATTGGCGGTTGTAGGATGAAAACAATTGAGTTTGGACACTGTCCGGACCTTTTTAGAACCTGTCTGTCAATTTAGCGGTGTGTCGACGTCTAAAAATACACAGAAAGTACTGAAGACCGTTGAAAGGGGTTGTCCGAATTACGGCAAAAAAAGATGTATAGTGCATAGTTCAAACCCACTCCGCTCTAGCACTGCCGCTCCATTCCTTGGATTTTTTTACGTGATAGCACCTATGCCACACTTGACCACTGCAGCCAATCACTGACCTCAGCAGTCTCATTCCATATACCATTGAGGTTAGTGATCGGCTGCAGTGGTCGGTCATGTGTGGTATACAGGCAGATCTAGTGTGACTGTAAAGCGTCTACGGAGCTGCGTGCAAACTTACATACCCTTCATGAATGTGTGTTTGACATAAAATTGAGAGCGCTTCGAAGCGCGTGTGCCAAGTGTCTGTATGGCGCCCTTCTTATACTCTGTGCATGTTAAAATGCTAGTGTGTCCGAAACAATGAAAGGATCCGTTAAGTGATTGACACAAAAGCGCCTGCCGGAACAATGAAATCTGTTCGGTTTTGGTCACTGAGCCTGTTACACTATTTGCTGGGTTTTTTCAAAGCATTAATCTTGGGCTGCCGTTCCATTGGATTCTAATGATCGGCTGGTGCCCCTTCATCGATCAGACACTTCTCTCCTGTGGATAGCGGCTAATCTATTCCCGCATTCTTTTTCCTCTGAGTAAATAAGGCCCCTTTCACACAAGCAAGTTTTCGATTCACTTAATCCTGACCCATTTATTTCAATGGGTCTGTGTACATGAGCGTTGTTTTTCATGCATCAGTTCTGCGTTGCGTGAGAATTGGAGCATGTTCTATATTCTGCGTTTTTCACGCAGCCCTGGGTCCATAGAAGTGAATGGGCTTCAGTGAAAAACTGATTGCATCCAGATGTTCTCCAGGTGCAATGTGTTTTTCACTGATTGTTGCTAGGAGATCATTTTTGTAAATCTTCAGGGTTTTTTTTTTTTTTTTTTCACGTGTGAGAAACTCATCACAGCTGTTTGCACCTGTAACGCTGAACGCAATTGCAGACAAAACTGACTGAACTTGCTTGCGAAATGGTGCGAGTTTCACTGAATGCACTCTGACACAATCCGTATCGTTCGTGTGAACGAGGCCTATAGTGGTCTGCCAGATTTGGATGTGGTCCATGTGTCCAAGGTTGTATCATTTAAAAATGATCCAGTGAAAACCGGCGCAGATTGTCTCTCCGCTCTGAAGACACTTGACCTCTTGGCTCACGTTTTTCATGCCGCTCTTGGCCTGCCATTGAACTTATCCTTGGTTCTTATCAGATGCCATTTATCTGTCACCACTTGGCCTTCATCATGTGCCCACCAAATGTTCACTTCCCATCTTTGGTTTTGATGACGTGATTGTGCTGTTATATAGTGTATGTGGATGGGTTTATCCTGTAGGATGATAGGGACACGTGCAGTACATAAGATGAGCACCCACCATCTGATGTCTAGAGAGTAGACGTCACCCAGTTGTCGTCACCAGGTTTGAATGAATGAGCTTCAATCTGTTCACATAGCCTTCAGATGCAATTTTGGGCTGAAGTTTCCTCTTCGAGAAAATGTTTTTGTTTTTTTGTTTTAAATTTGAAAGTGACTTTATAGTGGACCTGTCACCGTCCACAAAAAATTGAAATACCACATTACCTTTGTTCTCCTGGTTTTCATTCCTATCACCATTTTTCTTTCCAAGAATGGCTACATTCCCACCGCCATTCCTGCTGGGGTTTTGACGCTTGTATGCCAGTTGGGCCATTGATGTGCTAATTTTATAAGATACCACGTGATCTTGTTCGTCTATCGCCACACATCAGGACCAGCATCTTATTGTCAGCAGTAATGTCTTGGATATGTCTAGAGATAATGTCAGATCTTGCGATTCAAGCTGCGCTGACACCATCCTCTTTCACTGGACCATGTCAGAACAGGGAATTGCGCACCCAGTTGGTGAAATTGGCATACCAATAGCCTAATCTGCATACTAGGCACCATAACGGCAGAACCAAGGTAAAACAAAGGTAATACTTTTGGGTGGTGACTGGTCGCTCTTGGCTCTTCTGATGTGTATTTCCCATGACAGGGCTCCAGATGGCAACCAAAATGGTCGCAAATGCGACTTAGATTTGACAAATGGCGACAAGACTTTTTAGTCTTGTCGCCATTTGCGCCTGGACCCGATCGGCACCTACTGATACTAGGCTGCGCTACTGCGCAGCCTAGTATCAGAGAACATGGAGACATGCAGACAAAATAAAAAAAAAAATCTCACCTGTCCTGCGCCGCGGCTCCGCTCCGGTGTCCGGCGCTCCTCTTCTTCTCTGGGCCTGCGCTGCACTGTCCTGACCGCGTACAGCGTCAGGACGTAGTGCGCACACTCTGACCTGACGCTGCACGCAGTCAGCTGACAGTTCAGCGCCGGAGCGGAGGCGCGGCGCAGGACAGGTGAGATTTTTTTTTTATTTTATTCTGGTGGTGGCAGTGTGGGCTGATCTGAGGCCTGAAGGGGGCCACGCTGGGCTGGCCTGAAGGGGGCCACGCTGGGCTGGCCTGAAGGGGGCCACGCTGGGCTGGCCCGAGGTCTGAAGGGGGCCACGCTGGGCTGGCCCGAGGTCTGAAGGGGGCCACGCTGGGCTGGCCCGAGGTCTGAAGGGGGCCACGCTGGGCTGGCCCAAGGTCTGAAGGGGGCCACGCTGGGCTGGCCCAAGGTCTGAAGGGGGCCACGCTGGGCTGGCCCGAGGTCTGAAGGGGGCCACGCTGGGCTGGCCCGAGGTCTGAAGGGGGCCACGCTGGGCTGGCCCGAGGTCTGAAGGGGGCCACGCTGGGCTGGCCCGAGGTCTGAAAAAAACCCACCAATATATTAATATATATACAACCGTGTGAACATGCCCGCATCTATTCCGCAATTTTGCAGAATAGATACGGCTGCATTCACTTAAATGGGCGGCTTGTGAACTTGCCTAGCCACGGCTCCGCAAGAAATGATAGAAAATGTCCTATTTTTGTCCACAACAGAAGACAAGAACAGGCATTTTGATCAGGACGCCCGGCCATGTTCGGCAAATTGCGGAACACAGGCCGGGCGGCATCCGTGGTATTGCAGATCCGTATTTTTGCGGATCCACAATACTACGGCCGTCTGAATGGCCCATTAATCGCCCCATTTCCCAATTTTACATATAAAATATATTAATAAATGTCCAAAAAGTCCAAAAAAGATCCTATACATTGAACACGTAAAAGAAAAATAATTAAATAAAACCTCACAATTCACTATGTTTTAGTCACCTTGTCCCCCCCAAAAAATAGGATAGGACAGTTCTATTAAGGGCCGGACGTTATAATTTTATGTATTTAAATTTGGCGCCTAAAAATTTTATTTGGCTCCTAAATTTTTCAGGTTAGGAGCCAATGGCTCCTTGTTTTTTTCTTTTTTTTTTAGTCTGGAGCACTGCATGAGATAACCATTCAGAGAGTACATGCACACAGTTGTGTAGTTTATGCTGATTTTCCTACAGCATTGCACCAGGTGAAATTTGCACTGAAAATCCATATAAAACAGTTGACATACCGAGGATTTCAGAATCCACCCCCACCGGTTAATTTCTGCGCTGTAAATTTCTGCACAGTGTAGATGAGATTTAGAAAATCTCATCTACTGACTTCCGCAAGTAATTTGACCCTGCCCATATACCCTAAAACAGGGGTGCACAACATTTTCCGGTTGGGGGCCACATTGCCAGACTGAAACAATGGCGAGGGCCGAAAATAAAATTTAAAGGGGTATTAAGAACTAAAATACTGTATTTATGGCATATTGAACACACAGTATATACCATTAATGTCTAGTTACAGTTCCAGGAGTCCATCTAAATGGGGGAATACATGAAAAATACATGTGAGCAGCCACAAGACATAGACATACATGTCTGCCTCCAGATGGTTGGGGGCCGCATAGAATGGTATCAAGGGCTGCATGTGGCCCCTGGGCTGCAGGTTGTGCACCTCTGCCCTAAAACATATTTTCGTAGAACTGCGCTATTCTATTATTCCTCCTTGAAATTTATGAAGAAATTGACAACTCGTTGTTGCCGCTCCCTGTATTTAAGGGGCATATTTGGCACTGATTGGACGGTATCGGAGTATGTAGGGACACACCTCCAACTGGTAACAGGTGGTCAGTTCAATTGTGAAAGTCTAGGAGGAATAACAGAGGAACGGCACAATGGAATTCGAAGAATAGATGCTCCTGAATGCAAGTATTTACTAAAAATGACATCATGTTTCATGAGTTAATACCTAATACAAAAAATAGATTGCCTAACGCATGGCATCAGAGACAGGGTGCATACCAAATTGAAAAGGAGGAGGCTTGTTTTCTATGGTGATGCCTCCTACAATGGCGGTATCATTTTACTTAGTTACTGAATGACATTTGAAGGATAGAAGCTTGTACGACAGGTTTAGCACGCTGTATGTCTTCCTCATACTAGTGAATACACATCTCAATACCACGAGTGCCCAGCTATGGGGGACACGGGAAGCTGGTGCCGCGTGTGGCTCACATCTTGAGCACCGTTTTTCTATAGTGTTTATTGGGGGATTACAAGTTGTGTAGGAACCTGCTGCGCTGCATTGGTCACAGATCCATGCCCCACAGCCAGGGAGGTCAGAGTCACTCGATAGAGCTGTTTGCTCTGTGATACTGAAGTGTTTGCCGAGTTTTGTCAGGACTGATTGACCTGACCGTGTAAATAGTGCTAATCGTCCATTCAGATCCTCTCATAGTGAATACTGAACTAAACTTCTGCAATCGGTCTATAAATGTCTGAAATCCCTGTTTTGTTTTCTTTTACTGCAGATTCCAAAAAAAAAGTAAGAAGATTATCCAGAGCAGAGAGTCCTGTAAGTAAAACGCATGTTTTGGTCGCTTTGCTACTGGCAGGATGTGTTCACTGTAACCCATTCTGTTCTTTTGGTCACACACGGCAGGTTACAGAAGTCATTATGGGAGGAGGTTGCTTTCTTGAGCAAATTGCTTTAAGATGTCACGCCAGAGAAATATGTCTTGCTTTGAAATGACATGTGATGTGACAAAGCAGGATTTTCTAGCATTTGCCTTTGGCGTTACCTAGGGTCCATCCCACATGAGAGGACATGTATGCGTGTGCCTTTCATACTACGTGTGAGTAAAAGGTCAACTACTGGAGGTCTGTAGGAGATACATTGGCCCAGCTTCGCCTGTAAAGTGGAAGCAATGAGCACTTTGCTGTCTGTTCTGCTCTTGATCTAATGCCAGCTGCCTGCGACTCTGGTCAATGGAAGCAAACACTGCGAAATCTATTAGAAGTGTCTCAAGCTTTTAAGCTGGCATTTATCTCTGGATATCAAAGTAGCGGTAGTTTCTGGGTGGAGGCAACTGTTCATAAATGGACTTAGTGCTTCACATCTACTTTTTATTGAAGAATCTATTAAAGGGAACCTGTCACCTTGAATATCTGTGGGCAGCATGTTATAGAGCAGGAGGAGCTGAGCAGATCGATGTATGGTCTATGAAAAAATAGTCCGTACAGGTCCTTTTACCACAGACTGATATACAGGCAATTATTGGGAATGCAATAAACGTTCCTGATAATTGCCCAATGGTTGGCAGAGATGAGGGCTGCATTTACGTGCAGCAATCGCCTCCACTGCATGGGGACAAGCGATCTCTAGAGCGTTTGCTTGTCCCCATAGAAAAGCATTGTTCCTGGGCAGCAGATCCTTGTCTATACAGGACAATCTGCTGCCCAGAGATGATGATTTTAGGTGCCACCATGAATGAGTGTTTGCTCTTTCATCTAGGGATTTCCGGCACCTTTACACAAGCCAAATATCGGGAACAAGACTTTATACAAACCCTCATCCCTAATAATTAGCCTGATTATACATCTGTGTAAAAGAACCTTATCACTTGTCATTTTTCTTACATTTTAGGCCTTTTGTAGCACTTTTAGTGACAGCTTCAGTGCACACGATTGCATACAAGTCAGTTCACGGCTTTGGACTACAATTCTAGCTCAGTAGTTAAAATTAGTAGTGCTACAAAAAGTCTGTGTGTAGCCCCTTAATCTCTGCCCATTCATGGAGTCCAGTGGCCGGTACTGCTTAGTGATTAACTGCCTTCCCTTATCACTGAAGAGACCGCCCACTGGACTCCTGACCCCAGAATGAGCAGAGATATATATACTGAACGGTATCTCAACGTGTTCGGCTCCTGCTGCTCTGTAACATGCTGCTGGCAGGTTCCCTGTAAGGTATATTTACACCGAAATTGCTAAACTAGTAAGCGTTGTCCCTCCTCTCTCTACAGGACATAGCAGTTATAAAAGTAAGACAGATGCAGTACATTTACAATCAGATCAGGATCCTGAAAGGACAAAGAACGCAGTCCATGACCCATATATTATTGTGCCAAGGGTTGTGTTCACAACTTGCGTCTTTATCACATTTTTGTGTCACAATTTAGTGCAAAGCCACTTAATTTACAGGGAAACTGAAGCATGTGAACAGCATAAATGAGGTTCTCTGACCAGGATGGCATTAACAAAAATAAGTGATACCTCACTGCTCCCATTCTGACACTTCCTGGGTGCCCGCTGATCTCTACTCCCCAGCAACACACAGGCAATGACCGCTCGCTCAGCAAGTCGGTGACTGTGGTGACCTGTCTCTGCCAGTGCTTCACTGAGTGATTATTTCTCCTGTGTCGAGACCGAGGAGGAAGTCAGAGACCATCGGGCCCCTAGGAAGTGTCTGAATGAAAGTGCCAGGGGATAGCAAGGTGTTCTATGACCTCTTAATAATTACCTATGTTTAGCCTCATTGATTAGATTGCATGCTCTGCAGCTTTGTTAGACTGTAGTCACACATTGGTGGTGGTTGTAGTGCTTCATGTTGTGTTTTGTTTTTTTTTGTTTTTTTTTTTTTACTTCCTTGTTTGCCAAAGCCTAGTTCAAGTCCAACGGGTGTAAAGCTTTCCTTTATGCCTCGCTCCCTTCTTGGGTCTTGTCTCAGTTTTGGCACACAAGTGAAGCAGGGTTGAACCGCGATGTGTGACCGTTGCATAAAGCTTATACTAATCCACGTCTGTCCTTGCTGACTCTCACATTTGTCGTTTTGTGTACACAGGACATAACACAGGGGTGTGCTGGGAGATGCTATCATGTTTGCTTCATGTTAAGTGTTAAAGAAGAACTCCCGCAAAAATTCTTATTCTATGACCTGTTAGAAAGGTGCATGATATAATCTGTAGTGATTGTCATTTTCTTATCAGTGACTGTTTCTGTGAGTAAAAACCTCTCTTCTTATTGTAGCTGGGTCATGTGACCAACTCCCTGACCTCCAACTGACCCAGGACAGGAAGCCAGTAACTGCTCTATTCATTCCTATGAGACTGAAAGTGAGGCTCCCATAGGAATACATAGAGAATTAGACTTCCTGTCCACACATAAGTCTATGTGTGAGTTGGTGGGTCTAATTGCTGGTCACATGACACAGATAAGAAACTTCAGGATGATATAAGTCAAAAATTCAGACACTGGTAAGAAAATGACATTCACTACAGATTATATCATGTACGTTTCTAGCAGGACATGGAATAAAATTTTTGTCGGGAGTTCTTCTTTAATAGAAATGTGTTATCATTGTACTGGGATAACCAGCATAACCAGGACTGCGTTATATAGACTTGTAATGATGATCAGTTACTAAATGCCATGTCTTAAAATCTTCGTCCTCCAGAGGATAAGCAGTGTCTGGCAGTGGCTTATCTCATTCATGCTGGTGGCAGCCCCACTGGTAGCGGCATTTTGTCAGGAAATGACTAGTGTATAAATTCCCTAATATTTCTAGAAATAATCCCCATTGTAATAAAGTGCGTTCTGCTCTCTGTCTGCTCACACCACCTAACACTGATCTGGAGATTAGATAAGCAGCACTCAACCCTTTCCTTCGAAATCTTGCCAGCTTCACCTCTTAGAAGTGTCTCTCTACACGTCAAAATACAACTTTCCAACAAGCCTTGGGATTTGATAAGAGAATATAGCCAAGTTAGATATCCATCCGTAGACACCTGTTTCGGCGTGCTTGCCCCTCGTCAGTACGGAGTAGGATTCTGGCTGGATGGGTGAGATGGTTCTCTTCATTGGGAGATACCTCTTTGCATATTGTTTTCCCATTGAGCATTTCTAATAAGTCTTCATACCATGGAGGACGTCCATTAAGTGTCCAGACCGGACAGCACCCTACCTAAGCTTAGAAATCTTTATAGCCAACCCAATGGTGATGCTCCGGCCTACTCCATTTATAGAGATGCAGTGTACGCTCTATATACTGTGCAGGAACCCCGTCTCCTTGAGGTTTGTGGTTTAGACGTATCTGTTATGCAACATGACTTGTCTGGTTCTGCTGTGGTCTGCAGGGGTTTCAGCTAAAGTGTCTTTTCAGGTAGGTTCTAGTCGTTCAGCCGTTGCGGTTGAATAGTCGTCTTGGCATGCTTTGTGCAAAATCAAAACCCACATTAATGATAAAAATGCTTGCTTTTTTTCTGTAAAGTGTGAACGTATGCACAAGAGCATATTTGGTCCTCGAAACAATGCATTTCAGTAGGGACATCCATACCACTGTATCAAAATGTGGTGGTATGTGTTTTTATGTGGAGTCCTGTATACTGAAGGATGTGACGTATAGGCCATAACAGTCTGGTGGGTTTAGACTGGCAGATTATTGGGAACAAACGTTCCTGCAAACCTTAACCAACAGTCTGCCTATGTATGTGCAGCCGATCAGCTAATGAACGAGCAAAATACGCATTCATCATGTGATCCTGTCATTTGTGCGGGTAACTAAATTATCGTTTCTGAGTAGCAGATTGGGAGATCTATACAGCGATCTGCAGCCCAGAAACAATACAGCTGTATGAGGACGAGTGATCACAATCGCATGTAAATGCATCACTTCGCCTCTACTGAACGAGCAGCCAACTGATGGGAAGGAACGCTCTCTTCGGACTATCGTCTGTTCCTCACTAGCTGTAAATGCACATTTACACGGCCAAGGAGCAGCTGATTATCAAGAAGAAAGCGTTCCTTCCCATCAGTTGGCTGCTCGTTCAGTAGGGGCGAAGTGATGCATTTACCTGCAGTGATCACCACCTCCACAGTAGATGCAGCAGATCATGATGTCTAAAACCGGACTCTGCTACTACAATCACTCGTCCTCATACAAAATCATTGGTTCTGGGCAGCAATCGCTTGCTCTCATACTGTGGAGGTGATTGCTGCATGTAAAGAAAGAGACTATAATTTAAGTGCCTGCACGAATAAGGGTGGGTTCACATCAGCGTTATGCTTTCCGTTTGTGTTTTCCATTATAACATGGTTATAACGGAAAATAACGGAAACCGTAAGACGGAAGTCAAAACGGAAGCCTTTAGAGGCTTCCGTTTTGATCCGTCATAATAGAAGCCTATGAGAATCATAACGGATCCGTCTGAGTTCCGTTATGCTGAACGGAAAACAAAGTCCTGTCGACAGGACTTTGTTTTCCGTTTTGCATAACGGGAACCAAATGGATCCGTTATGATTCTCATAGGCTTCTATTATGACGGATTAAAACGGAATGCCTCTAAAGGCTTCCGTTTTGACTTCCGTCTTATGGTTTCCGTTATTTTCCGTTATAACCATGTTATAACCATGTTATAACGGAAAACACAAACGGAAAGCATAACGCTGATGTGAACGAGCCCTAACAGATTCACCTGATGAACAAGCACAACATTTATTCATTAAAGGGGTTGTCCGAGTTATTTTTTTGTTCTTTATATGTTTCTAACTTGTCAGGTATAACAACTTTCCCATATACTTTGTGTTTCTAAAGCTGCTGGTTTCTCAGAGTTGACTGAGGGTCACATGACCTGTGATGTCACCTTATCTCTCTGCTCTGTGATGTTTCGTTCACAAGCCTCAGAGTTCAGATAACAGTCTGTACACGAGACGTCACTGGCCACGCCCCCTTTCTTTGCCGGGCTCCTGCTATCTGCTCTCTGCCTGGTTTCCTTCAGATAAAACATTAACCCCTTCAGCCAGAACACACTGAAGGCTCAAGGCTTTATAACAAACAGTAGCTGCAGCAGTGAGAGGAGACAAATGCTGGGCAAAAGAGCTGTAGAGGAATTGTATTGTACAAGAACAGGTAGGGAGAAATTCCTGTATGTATTAGCAGTGTCATTGTACAGCTGGGACTTGTAGTCATACACATACAACATGCTGCTGAGTATTCCAGCAGGCAGACATGTCACTCAGCACTTGTATTCATTCCCTTTGCAGAGAGGGGGGAGAAGGGGGGAGGGGCTGAGATTGTTGTTATTGCATGTAAACAAAGACCAGAAGAGAACCAGGGAAATTAGGAAATATAGATTTTTTTTTTTGCCTAAAACTTGCTTAACTTAGTTATATATTGCTGCCCATCAGATTTACAGTGCTATATATTTTTTGTCATAACTCGGACAACCCCTTTAAAGAAGAACTCCAGACAAAAATTTTATTCCATGTCCTGCTAGAAATGTACATGATATAATTTGTAGTGAATGTCATTTTCTTACCAGTGTCTGAATTTTTGACTTATATCATCCTGAAGTTTTTTTTATCTGTCATGTGACCAGCAATTAGACCCACCAACTCACACACAGACTTATGTGTGGACAGGAAGTCTAATTCTCTATGTATTCCTATGAGACTGAGTTACTGGCTTTCTGTCCTGGGTCAGTTGAAGGTCAGGGAGTTGGTCACATGACCCAGCTACAATAAGAAGAGAGGTTTTTACTCACAGAAACAGTCACTGATAAGAAAATGACAATCACTACAGATTATATCATGCACCTTTCTAACAGGTCAGAGAATAAAATTTTTTGCGGGAGTTCTTCTTTAAGGGATTGGCTACGCCTTTCAACTGGCAGATTGTCGGGAACGAGCGTTTGCGAACATTCGCCCACGATCATCTGCCCGACTATGGGGTTGTGTAAACCCAGCTTGGTTCATATTCTCTTGGTGTACCCTCCAAAAATATCCATTGCCCCCCCCCTCCTTGTAGTAGGTGCCGTGGTGTATTTTTTGGCATCCCTTGTTTTATCACTGTACAGGAGCACTGCTTGCAGTACAAATATGATCTTATAGTTCCTTCGAGGCTAACGTAGAAGGTGGGGCTGCCAGCAGATCTTAGGTAATTTTTTTTCTGATAAATCTGGGTGTACCGTCTTGTGGCTTGGACTATGTTGGCGATGCTTACCAATCGTCTGGAAAGAGGCAGAACGTGTTTACATGACGCGGGGTGAAAATACATCTGCTGTCCTGTTTAGGATTAGTGCACATGCCAGAACGCCCATTAACTCCTTCCATCCCTGCTGGAAGGAACAAGCATATGTTTCACAGCTCTGTAATCGTGTGGCTCATACTCTAGGTATAGATGTGATCTTTAGACCCTCTTAGTTTCGAAACTTTCGAAAGTAGAATTTAACACAAAATGACTAAATCCCAGTGTGGACAGATGAGTCATGAGAACACAACGCCCGGCGAGTTAAACGCTTTTTTTCCGATTTTTGCCACATGTTTTGCAATAAGAATAAATATTTAGCTTCCTGAATGTTAACCTTTATTTTTTTTGCTAAGATCTCTCCCCCCCCCCCCCCCCCCCCCCCCTTTACATTCCTGGTTACGTCCTTCTGCCTCCTCCACGTTAAGAGTCCAAATGAGCTATGAGACTGAGCACTCCCAGATCTGGAGCGGAGGAGGGCGACTGCTCCTGCCAGCCTGGTTATGTTGGCATCCCGCACATTGTCTTTACTGTTTAATGGGCACAGAGGTTTCGCTTTCAGTTGTACTAACGTCTCCTCTCTCTTCTTTTCTGCTTTCTGGCGGGCTGCACAGATCTCACAAGTCTTGGCTCCCAAAGACTAAACACACAGTAGTTTTGCCGCAAAGTGATAAGTAATGCTTGCCTTCTTGCACTGCTGCCTTGGGTAAACACCTTCCGCCGCTGCTTTATAAGTTTGCCTTAAGAACCCAAAGAATATTGAGCGGAGGCGAGCACAGAGCCCAAATAGTCATACCAGCACCATGAAGCTTAAGGCAGAAGTGAGCACTGTTGTATTGCTGCCTGTCTACCTTTTAATGTTTGTGTACAGCGCACTCACGTTTTTACCGTGGTATTTTCTCACCAATGCAAAGAAGAGAAAGGCTATGGCCAAAAGGATAAAAGCAAAGCCCGTTTCGGAGAAAATTGGGAGCCCCTACCGGGCCATTAGCCACTTTGATTCACTGGCCACCATAGACATTCCCGGAGCAGACACCTTGGACAAACTGTTTCAACATGCAGTGGAAAAGTTTGGCAATAAAGACTGTCTCGGTACGAGGGAGGTCCTGTGCGAGGAGAATGAGAAGCAACCGAACGGCAAAGTTTTTAAGAAGGTAAGGTCCCTTCTTGAGATGAGCATTTACGGTATGCAAGTCTTCAGTACATTTTGAGATGACACCTTGGCTTCTGTACAGGTAATCGGCTCTTCCATCTCTAAAGATTTTCAAATCCATTTGCAAACACGGGATGACAAAGATTACCCTTTAGGTACAAATTCTGTTTGGTCTGTTAGGTTTGTGCCAATTTCTTGCCGAAAATCTGCAAAAACTTGAGTGCAATACAGATGATAGTCTGAAATATATGCAGATATTGGGGTAGGTGTCATCCTCAACTTGTTGATGGGTTGCGGGTCATCATTTTTTTGGAGCACAGAGTACAAGTGATCAGTTTTCAAGAAGAGAAAACTACAAAATGCATTTACCGCAAAAAAAAAAAAAAAATTTAGATAGATATACAGATTGCTGGTAGTATGGCCTCTGAGACCTAGACCCATTGATCCCAAGTCCCCTGCTCTGAATGGAGTAGTAGTGCGGATGTCATTCCACCACTCAGTTTACTGCTATAGGTCCGATTATACCACATTTTGTTATAGAAACACAGTCCTATAAAACTATATGTACATGTAAAGAATATCTATGTCCATGAAAAGAAGTACTCGCCTGTCTGCAAATGTTTTATAATTTGTTTCTCTTTTGTCAGTTAATTTTAGGGGAATATCAGTGGTTAAGTTATGAAGAAGTTAACACAAGGGTCAACCATTTTGGAAGTGGGTTGGCTGCACTAGGCCTGAAACCGAAGAGCACAGTTGCCATCTTCTGTGAGACCAGGGCGGAGTGGATGATTACGGCACAAGCTTGCTTTAAGTACAACTTTCCTTGTAAGTAATAGTCGCTAATAAGATGAAGCCAGTTATTGGCTGCTGTGGTCATGTGATTTTTACTCCTGCCCAGTGTTGCGAACTAGGTGACGCTGCTGCATTTTTACTTCAGTGTTGCCAAAACACTGTCTAGTGTGACACTGTCCAGTCAGTAAGACTGTGTAGGTCCACCCTGGTAACGCCCAGCTGTGAGGTTCTTCATACCTTCCCAGGAGGAACATACAAAGCAGTGTTCTAAGAAAATATCCTCCACAATTATGACGTCAACTAAGACAAAGAGGTTAAAAGTGGTGACATGTTCTCTTTAACTGCAGTTCGATAAAACCACGGCGAGCTTAAAAATACAACAATGAAAGATCATGCAATAATAGTTCAATGTCCTCCAGATCTTAACATTGTAGTATGCGTGCCACACTACATTTTATGGATTGCATTTTTAGTGGCCTTTTATGGAGTTTTTTTTTAAATAGTGTTTTAGTATGTGCTTTAAGGCTTTTTTTTTCCTATACTTTTGCACTCTTTGTCACTTCAGCTCCATAAAGAGAAAACCTACAACCAGATTGACATTTTGTGGTTTTTTTTGTGGTTTTTCATGCATGCCAAAAAGAACCTGGGCCAAAAACTAGTTACATCTGGAGGTGTTCTCCCCGCCCCCCCCCCCCCTAAAAACGCCAGGAAAAAAGCCAGATTCCTAAAAAAAATAAAAAAAAAACCTGTGGGAAACCAACTTAATGCCATTTGCAGATGAGCGTGTGTCACACTGCGAGTCAGCAGCGCAGCTCTCGTCCTGAGCTCCCAACACTGCCAGGGTCGTATAGCATTCTATTGATTTGTGATGCTATGATATGCCACCGTGGCTGAGCAGCCCGGCAGGAGCACTCACCAATGTATAGTATATGCAAGTGCAGGCAACCAGTCCTGCTCACATTCTAGGACAGATTGCTGGCGGCCATTTAAAATCGCCTCTAGAGAATCCCTTTAATGCTGTGTTCAGATATGTGCTTAAATTCCTGCATAAAGCTGCTCTGTGAGGTAATTTGCTGTGGTTGATGTGACTTCTCAAATTTTTCTTCTAGAGCAGACACACGTTCTAGCAAGTTCCTCATTTTTCTGAAATGGAGATTACGCTGTCCATTTTCACTTCCTATTTAGTGCATTATACATGCTCTATTTTAATCTAAAATGCTTCCTTTAAAGGGATATTCCCGTCACTGAATGTTAGGATATCTCATAAGATTCCGATTGGTGGAGTTGTGACCTCTGGGACCCCTGCTGATGTCAGTGAAGGGACCAAAGTCCCTGAGTGCAGCATCACTCCTTTCAAGCAATTAGGGCCATGTTGCTGTTCCCTACATAGTGGGTGCACGAGCGTGATGCTGTGCAGGGTGTTGGAGGTCCCAGTAGTCAAGCCCCCAAAGAACCAGATGTGATGGCATATCTTACTATGGTGAGAAAACTCCTTTTAAATAATATCTCACTTCTGAAGAAAGACCCATGGAAGACAAATTATGGAAAAATGATGAAATTCTTAAACCATTAAACAGAAGTTATTCAACCTGGTAGCCATTTCCTGCCAGATGACAAAAGCTCTAAGGATTTCATCATTCACTGAGAAAAAAAATCCTCAAAAAGATCAGCTCTGATCAGTCTACACAGTAGATTAACCTGCTGCAGTATACAGTGTGTACAGATTAGATATCATATAGTCGATCTGTGCTTGTCATAGATACATAAATATCGCAATGGATATTGCAGCTGTAATAATTGCTAATGTATCAAGATGTATATAGTGAGGGCAGTACAGTGAGTAACTTCCCAGATTATGTTGACTCGTCTCCAGTGCAAATATGAACAAAGCCTTAGGCCACTTTCACACGAGCGAGTTCCATGCATTGGACTCACAAGATGTGTTTACGGAAGCTCCTGTCCTGACCTCTCAGCACTGATAGGTCACATAGAAATTTTTTTTTTATATCAATATAATGCTATGTAACCCTTAGAGGTCTAAATGTATTGTATAACACTGACACATAATGCTGTCAGTTTAATCCAAAACATTCCAGAACTGTAAGGGTTACATAGCATCAGAAATCAATATAATGCTATGTAACCCAATCAGTGCTGGGAGGTCAGGACAGGTGCTCTTGCCAACATGCTACGAGTCCTATGTGGGAAACTCGCTCATCTGAAAGGGGCCTTTGAGGACCTGTCAGCTCTCCTGACATATCTGTTTTAGTAACTAATTGCACTCCCCATGGAAGAGCATTTCTGGAGCATCTATTCTTATAACTCTGCTAGACCATTCCTTTAATATTCCGACTAGAAAATTCTGAATGAATTACTAGCAGTTTGCAATGAAGGGGGCCAGATGGGTGTTACCAGTTGGGGGGGGGTGTCCCTGCCGAGTCTGACATTATCCAATCAGCCGCCAGTGTCAGTCTGTGCAGGGACATCCCCCTCCAACTAATAGCACCCAGATAGACCATTATTGTTGACTGCTGGCAATTCATGCATAAACTACTAGTAGGAATAATAGGGGAAAGGTACAACATAGTCATAACAATAAGCTCTGGAATTGATATTACATGGGGAAAGCATGTAATGTAAGTAGTTACTAAAACAGACTTGTCAGGAGAAGTTACAGGTCCTCTTTAAAGGGGTTCTTCAGGCATTATGAAAAATACAAGCATTTCTTGGACCTGTTGAAGAAAGATTGTTAATTAGATTGTTGTTAATACTTACCTGTCGGTCACTCGGCCGATGCCGCTGCCCCCTCTGTATTTATACAGGCTGTGAGCTCTTCTGTTTGGGGCCCGACCAAATGTGTGCCTTACTCCTCCTGTTCATAGTAGAAAATGCAGCTGAACAGGAGGAGAAGGGCACACCTTTGGTCAGGACCTAAGCAGGAGAGCTCGAAGCTAGGGATTAGCGAACCTGTGTTTTCAAGTCCGGGGTGAAAGGTTCGGGTTATCTAAGAATTCTGTTATGGATTCCGCTACTACAGACACGGACCATAACTTATGGTGCATGATAGCGCAATCCATAAAGGAGTTCTTAGATAACCCGAGCCTTGTACGCCGAACTTGAAAACACACGTTAGCCCATCCCTACTCGCAGCCTGTGTAAGTAAGGGGACAGCAGCATCAGTCGAGCAGGGACCAGGTAAGTATCAACTAAACAATCTTGAACAGGTCCAAGAAATGTTTGTATTTTTCATAATGCCCAGAGAACCCCTTTAAGGCCTCTCTCCCGTGAGCGTGTTTTCTGTCTGGGTGCGATGCGTGAAGCAGCGCATAGCATCCGGACTGAATCCTGACACATTCATTTCAGTGAACGTTGTTTTTCACACATCATTTCTGAATTTAGGAAAAATCGCAGCATGTTCTATATTCTGCTTTTTTTTTTTTTTTTTTTTAATGCAGCTTTGGTTACATAGAAGTGAATGGAAGTTGCTAGGAGATGTAGATTGTTGTTGTTTGTTTGTTTTTTTTTTCCTTGTGCGCAAAAAACACATCCAAAACTGATTGTACCCACGTGGAAGAAACACTAACCGCAATTGCAGACAAAACTGACTGCACTTGAATGCAAAGCCATCAGTTTCCTGAACAGATCCTGACACAATCCGTATCGTTCATGTGAATAAGGCCTAAGGCTCTGGGAAGAATAGTGCTGCGTGCTTGATATTTTGCAAAAAAAAAAAAAGTTATGCTTTGTGGAACTAACTTCACTTGCCTTATACAGCTATAATAATGCTTTCCTCTTCCTTTTTATTTAGTGGTCACGCTGTATGCCACACTTGGCGAGGACGCCATTGTCTATGGCCTGAATGAGTCTGGAGCGACACACCTCATTACCAGTTCTGAGCTGCTAGAAACAAAGCTGAAGGTGCGGGTTTCAGAACCTCTACTTGTCTTGTATGAAGCGGTCCCTAAACCTTGTGTAGTCTGGATCTTTATATCTCCTTTTGCATCCGCAGGGTGTGCTGTCACAAATCGGCAACATCAAGCACATCATCCATGTTGGAAAGAAGAACATCAACAAATCTGAATATCCGGCAGACATAGAAGTTCATAGCATCGAGGAAGTAGAGGAGTTGGGTGCCAAGCCTGAGAACTGTAAGTGTGGCTGGATGGTGATCGAGGAGGTACTCTTGGGTCATAATGTAGGAGATGATCTGTGCTTGGAAGTTCCCATCTAGTATTAACACATGTCCTGCTCGACGTAGTGGCTTCTACCCCATAACGCTCTAAGAAGTAGCAGCACTCGTCTATAGTCAATGGGTAGACTTGTAGGGTGATGCAGGTTCAGTATAGGCCCACTATCAAGAGCCTTGGTGACCAGGTCCAGACATGCTGGTCCTTCATCCGGCTGTATAATTGATAGGGATGAGCGGTCACCACTGGAACCTGCTGATCTATATCGGTACACCTAATGAATACAGAAACTTTATTACAAACAGGGGACACTTCCTGTGCTTGTTTCAGTCTATTTAATGTAGAAGAACCCTGGACCCCCCTATAAGATGCGTTATTCATCAGTTTTTACTGTTGGGCAATGCAATATACGTAGGGAAATACATTTGTCCTTTGACAGTATACAAATCTTCCACAACCCACTATTTAGCCCTCATTTCATGTTGGGTGTGGTGGGATTAAGTAACTTCACACCTCTTTTAATAGTACCAGTACCTAGCACGTGTACCTGCCGTGTATAATGTCTTCAGAAACGTGCTGGGAGTTGGGATACCGTGAGAAACATGGCACATTGTTACCTAAATGCCTATTACCGTCATTCTGCATACTGGACCAGCAAGTCGCATGTAAAGTCAGATAGGACATTTTTTGGGAACTGCATGGCACCTATTATGGCTAATATTTTTTTCTGTCATTTTACTTTATAGTGAACAACCCTCCCAGCCGACCTTTACCCAGCGACCTAGCGGTGGTGATGTATACCAGCGGTTCAACCGGCAGACCTAAAGGCGTGATGATGATACACAGCAATTTAATAGCTGGCATGACTGGACAGTGTGAACGGATAGCTGGACTTGGGTAGGTTTTCATGGCTTGAGGCATCATTTATTGTTAAGTATTAATGCGTATGTTCACTTTTATTTTCCGGTGAGACACACATGTTGGAAGGAAGTTAGGCAAAAGGCTGTATTACACCTGACGATTTTTCGACAGATGATCGCTAACGAGCATTCGCATGAACCTTCATTAGTAATGATCTGGCAGTGTAATACTGCTGCCGACTGCCTGATGAACGAGCACCGGGCAATCTAAATCTTATGACATGTTAAAAAATTATTGTTTTCAGGCGGCAGATCTTGGTGTCTAATCACGATCTGCCGCCGGCAAACCACTATACAGCATGGGCATGAGCGATGGCATAACAATCATTCCTCCCCATTCTGCGGAGGAGATCTCTGCATGTAATAGCAGTGGTCTCCTCCGCTAAGAAGGGAATACTTCCCTCCCGACAATCGTCATATCGGGCTGTGTAATACTGCCTTTAGTTGGTGTGGGCATTAGATAAGAATATCCGACTTAAATGCCAAATTTTATACCAGATTTACAGAGCCTAATCTCTTCCACATTATCTGAAAGCGTATTCCAGTTAGAGACATTTAGAAGAATTAGTTAGTATGGAGGGGGGGGGGTGCATGATCGACTGTCGCTCCATGCAAACTCCTCCACAATGCAGTTAGAAGGAAGGGAGGTTGGGGACAGGATTTCCTCCTTCTAGGAATATGTGGGGACTCTAGTGATCACCCCCACCTATACACACAAATCAGTCTAACATTTATCACCTATCGATCTTAAAGGGGTATTACCATCTTAGACAATGGGGGCATATCGCTAGGACCCGCACCTACATGGAGAACGGAGCGGGGAGTGCTGCGCTTGGAGGACCCCGGGATCCAGCCACCACCAGGCGCAGCTCCCTGCTGCTCCCATAGAAATGAATGGGAGAGCACACTGCGCATGCGCGGCCACTGCTCCCATTCATTTCTATGTAGCCGACGGAAATAGCCAAGCCAGTGCTCAGCTATTTTTGGCGGCCCCATAGAAATGAATGGAGGGCGGCTGTGCATGCGCAGTGCACCCTCCTTCACTTTTGGCGCTCCCTTCTCAATATAGGTGCGGGACCCGCACCTGTAAGACAATGGGGGCATATCCTAGCGACATGCTCTCATTGTCTAAGAGGAATAACCCTTTAAGTATCTGAAGTGTATGGCCAGTTTTGATTGTCTATGCTTAGTGATAGTAAGGTTACCTGCAGCCTGATTTACAATCCCACCTATGACAAAAATAACATGCTCAGATTTGTTAAAATGATTGTGATATCACAAGGACTTGTATTTTATGTTTTGCAGGCCCAAAGACACCTATATTGGATACTTGCCTCTAGCACATGTACTAGAGATGACTGCAGAGATATCATGCGTTACCTATGGGTGTAGAATTGGTTACTCCTCTCCACTAACCCTATCAGATCAGGCAAGTGCATATTTAAGCTGTGATTATTTCTCATTTACATAAAATTAGATGGAATGTCTCGGTGTGAGTGCAGGTCTAGTCTTGCCTTTTGGACGTTCATAATGAATGAAGATGTTTTTGCTCCATCCCGGGAAAGACAGGTGGGGCCGACGTGGCCATAATTATACAGTATGGCTTTGTTCTTGCTGTAATGTGTTTTTGCTTTGGGGCTAGTACACTGTGTATATACCATACTGCTATGTGCATGTACCCTTACTGTTTTTCCTTGCACAGAGCCTTTCTAGCCACCTGGGTGTGCAGGGAGCTGTGTTGCAGTTCCCCTGCGCATTGGGTGTCTGGGTGCAGCTTGAAAGACCTGCAGTGCTGAAGTATACCTCTTTACTTGAACAGCTGATTGTTGTGGGGGTCCGACCGATGGGACCCCAACCAAACATGACAACGTGCCGTTCCCCCATTCTGATGGTGTAGCAGGTCGGTTGCATGCACACTGCCGCTCCTTTCATTCTTTATGGGAGTGCTGAAGATAGCCGAGTACTGTACTCGCCTATCTCCGCTGCTCCCATAGATAATGAATATGCACAACCTGCCGCTCCATCAGAATGGGGCCCTCGTTCTCATGGGGCTTCCAGCAGTCGGGCCCCTAGTGATTAACTAGTTATCCTGGGATAGGAGGGAGTAACCTAACAACGTGGCACAACCCCTTTAATAGAAGCTTTATTATAAATTCTTTCCAGCTTTGGGCGAGTAACACCGGCTCTTGCGTGACTTTGTTTCCTTTGCATTTTTTTTTCCTCCGCCGTCAGTATTTTTGTGCTCTGCCCGTGATCTCGTCATCATATTAAGCTGTGCCGCGTAGGAGAAAGTTGACAAAAGTCTCCTGAACGACACGCTCAGTGCTTTGCCAGTCCTGAAGTGGATCATTGTTCTCATACGTTGACCCAGACTTTGGCAATTGTCTCCGCTTCTGGGCACAATGCCAAATGTACCAAGCGTAAAATCCTCTCATTGACTAGCACATTAAATAAAGACTGCCCTTGTGTCTTGTACGTAATGCTGACTGCTCTACAATTAGCTCCAAGAATAAGACAGTCTCTGCCAGCCCGAGACATAAATATTTGAAACTGGTAATCTAGCTGCGGGTATTTATCCCAGTGGCACGCATAAACTAGTAGAACATGGCCAGAGATTCCTGAGGGGCTGACTCTGTTACTATATTAATATGGTGGCTGTTATGGAAGTTTACTGCTAGCTAATTGTTTTACGGTGACTTATTACATGACTAAGATTTGTATATTGCGTGTTCTCGTTAAAGGGGGTTTCCAGGCTTAATCATTTTTATTTTCCAACTGCTGCTTATGTGATAGAAGTAAGTCTGTATCTACAATCCGGGTCTCCCTTTCCAAGTCGGCAAAGACTAAAGCTGACCATTCACATTCAGTAGCGTTCAGTCGACATCTCTCTCTCCTGGCTTTCCGTACACATGCCGCTTGGCTGAATGTGTATGCCTGGGGAGAGAGGAGAAAGTCACTGCCAGACAGTTACAGGGGCAGCTTATCTCCCCAGAGAATAAAAGGATCGATCCTAGTCTTCCCCAACACAATCTGTCAAGCAAGAGTCGGAAGCCCCCCACACACATCCGTGTATTATGTGTATGGCTTTATTGTGCTGACAAGTTAAAGAAGAAGAAGAACTCCCGCAAAATTTTTTATTCTCTGATCTGTTAGAAAGGTGCATGATATAATCTGTAGTGAATGTCATTTTCTTATCAGAGGCTGAAATTGAGAGTTTTCACTCTTCTTATTGTAGCTGGGTCATGTGACCAACTCCCTGACCTCCACCTGACCCAGGACAGCAAGCCAGTCAGTTCTCTATTCATTCCTATGAGACTGAAAGTGAGGCTCCCATAGGAATGCATAGAGAATTAGACTTCCTGTCCACACATAAGTCTATGTGTGAGTTGGTGGGTCTAATTCCTAGTCACAGGACACAGATAAGAAACTTCAGGATGATATAACTCAAAAATTCAGCTACTGGTAAGAAAATGACATTCACTACAGATTACATCATGTACATTTCTAGCAGGACATGGAATAAAGTTTTTTGCGGGAGTTCTTCTTTAATGCTGCAGAGCCAAAGCGAGCTCTGTGCATCCTTCCTGTTTTTGGACTAGTGACATCATCACTTACTACAGATATGAGGAGAGCAGCATGTTGGGGGGGACATGGTCTGTCTTCCAAGCATTTTTCTATATGCAGGTCACTGGTCACGTTTATGACCTCCGTTTAACATATATGCTGGACCTATATTAAATGGATGTTGTACAGTAGCATCCGTCCCCTATATGGTTGGTCCTATTGTGTAAAAAATAAAAAAAAATAAAAATAAAAATAGGATATAATAAACTGGTAAAAACTGATCGCTCATACATACTGGTTTGTCTAACTGGTAAATAAAAATGCCTTTGTCCCATTAAACCCTACTGTCTAACTTAAAATCAAACCTTGTATATACCAATATAACATACTTGTGATGCAGTAAGCATCCATCTATACAACGGTGGAGTCCAATAAAAGTAGATCAGTGGTTTTATGTTAACGGACCTTAGAGGGTACATGTTCAGATGCAGGATTTTATCAGGTTTTTTGGAGAGAAGGTATACAGGACAGGTTCTCCTCTTTTTGAATGCAATCCTGGCTTTGGTTTCAAACACTGCTTTTAAGAAGCCTTCACAACCTACCTGTGTACATGTATACTATGGAGAAAATCAATGTGCTGTGTAACGGGAGAGAAGCTGGTATGATTAGCCTGGAATGTGCCTCCTAACCTTTCTGCCACAGAGGTGTTTAAGCCTGGTATCTCGGCCTATAAAAAAGTATATGACCAGAACAAGGGATCCAGCTGGAGGCAGAACACGAGAACCAGATGCTGTATTACCAGCGGTGCTTGTCGTGTAATCACAGGGCTACACGTTAGCGCCTGCACTTGATAAGATGTTAATGGACCACTAGAAAATGTCAGCGTGTCTGTAATAAGCTGGAGCTTCTTCCTCGTTCCCCTCATGTTTTCTGAACAGGCTGAAACTCGCATGGTTGGTTCTTCAGTGACCTTAGGCCATTCTTAAGCAACCAAAATTCCAGAGATTTCACCTTTTTAGATTTTTTTTTTTTTTTTACTTTTCAACCTAAGAAATATGATGGGTATGTAATAATTAAAAACCGTGTTAAAGGGGCTGTACATCCAACACTGGAAGGCATGGCAGCGACCAGTATGAAAAAAAAAAACCCTGGTTCAGTGTCCGGCTCTAATTTCAAAGCCGTAGCCTTCAGCTAATGTAAATCTGATTAGTGGTTAGCGAGTTGTACTGTCAGCCACTTACAGATTTATGCCGCTTTAACTTCAGCGCCAGACAGGCGTCTCAGTATTGTTTGTGAGCTCTAGAAACAACCTGGTCTACAGCAAAATTGGGCTTTGCACCATGTAAACTCACACTGGTCTTTAAACTCTCTTGTGCTGGAGGTGGATCTGCTGAAGTTATGTAGAGGCGCCGGCCTCTCCATAACTACGGCGTGTCCACCACCGGTCTAAATGTAAGCCAGCTTCTATGCTGGCTTAAACTTAGACTGCTTTCTACGCCTGAAAAAGGCAAAGAAATTGATAAATGAGACGGGCCTGCCGACCCGTCCTTCTCCCCACCACACCCCCTATTTTTTAGACCTGGTGTGAGTGGGAAAAAGTCACAGATTGCGGCGCAAATAACCTTTGCGCTGCAATCTGCCACAGATATACGCCAGAAAACTTTTGTATATCACTTAGTAAATGACCATCTCAGTTTTAAATTTCATTACTCATCTTTTTTTCTTTTTTTTTTTTTTTTGTCTTACAGTCTAGTAAAATTAAGAAGGGAAGCAAAGGTGACTGCACTGAACTGAGGCCCACACTGATGGCTGCCGTGCCTGTAAGTATTATGTATATGTCAGTGGAGTTGGGGAAACTCGCTTGCTGTCCTCTTTTATATTGTATTATTTACTGTGTACCTGATTTATAGCCTGTAATATATATATATATATATATATATATATATATATATATATATATATAATAGTCCAGAGCTGTATTCACAATTCTGCTGGCTGTCATTGAAAACGGTCAACAAGCTTATCGATACACTCACGGCTTACCCTGGCTCCTATGATGGAGAAGGACAGTTAAGCTGGCTTTATGCATTCAAGGCCTGCAAAACTGTGTCTGCATATGTATAATATAGGTTGTAACTGAGGATATGTATAAGGTAAATATCAGAATATATTTCTAAAGGATTTATTTTTGGTGCATTGTATGGCGTCTGGGAAGATTAATACAATTTTAATACTAGCGTCAGCATGGTCCCTGTGTGAATTCATGTTGAGGGGGAAAAAAGCTACTGCACAACCCAATGTTGGAATAGGTAAACCGAGGAGACAGGGGTTTTTTTTTTTGTAAGAAAATGTCATTGCTGAATGTCTCCCAATATCTAAAGGTGCATTTACACATTCCAACCAAGGAGGCAATTATCGGAAAGTGACTGTTCCTTCCAGATAATTGCCTGCACATCAGTGAAGGAAAGAGCTGCATTAACATGTTACATTGTTCCCCGGCGTTTGTTCGTTCAGCCTTCAATCTACTCTCATCTAATGTTTATGACCATCATTAGAATTAACCAACAATGCCTACACCCTACAGGTAAACTAACTAGTCCAGTGATTCTTACAGGAAATCATGGATCGCATTTACAAGAACGTCATGAGCAAAGTGCAAGAAATGAATGTTTTCCAAAGAACCCTGTTCAAGCTGGGCTATGACTACAAGCTGGAGCAAATTAAGAAGGGATACGACGCTCCTTTATGTAATGTGTAAGTAAAACCAATGTGTGTGGTAGTTGTGCTGTAGCTGAGCTTGTGAAGGGAAACATACAGAAGACATGGCAATATTGTTGTAAGGTATTTTCTGACTACATAATGTATGACATTGGCTAGTTGTCGGATCTACCACATTATGAACAATAGGGTCTGTTTTTACGCCACTTTTATGGTGTACAAAAAGGTGCAACTTGTGGCACATGCCATATTAGTGCTATAATTTGCAACTTTTTACCCTTCTCGACATTATACAAAATGTGACGAGAAAAGTAGATGGGGGCGTCACCTTCCACAATTCGGCAGTATGACAAACATGTATGCCAGAAAGTGTTCATATAGGTTTCCCAGTAGTAGGTTGCTTAAAGGGATTATCCAACCCCTGAAATGCCCCTCACACACAATGTACTTACCTCGCTCCCCGGCACCCATGTCGCTTCTGCATCTCCACGTTGCATGCAAATAGCAGGCGATGACAGGAACAACCCATCACAGGTGACGCTAGGGAGGCTTATTCCTGTTGTGGCCTGCTATTGACTGATTACCCCTCCCAACCTGGGTGCGGGTGACAGGGATCAAGGTAAGTACATTGTGTGTGAGGGGCCCGGGGCTATGGAGGGGTATATCAGGGGCTGGATAACCCCTTTATCTTCTTGGTGCTCTGTTTTTTTCTTTTAGGACTCATGCACATGACCATCTGCATTCTAGTAATCAGCCTCATCTTCTGGACAGACAGTAGCTTATCTGATCCAAACTCACTGCATTGTAGTTATTTTATGATCTTATCTTATTGTACTGTATTAGGCTACTTTCACACTAGCGTTTTATAATTCCGGTATTGAGTTCAGTCATAGGGGCTCAATACCGGAATAAAACGCTTCAGTTTTGCCCCCATTCATTGTCAATGGGGACAAAACTGAACTGAAGACAACAGAATGCCCCTAAAAGCATTCCGTTCCATCTTCAGACCGGAGAGCAAACCGCAGCATGCTGCGGTTTGCTCTCTGGTCCAGGCATCCACACCATCCGTTTGGTGTGACACAATGGTGAACGGATCCGTCCTCCATTGACTTTCAATGGAGTTCATGACGGATCCGTCACCTGCACACATACATACATACACACATGCACACATACACATAAACATACATGCTCCCGTCAGGTCTCCACAGCGCAGGAGGAGCAAGATGGCGCACACATAGGACGATTCCACCCGGCGCCCAGCAGAGGGCGCTGAGGGGAATCTTCCTATGTGCGCGCCGTCCTGCTCCTCCTGCGCTGTGGAGACCTGCTGGGAGCATGTAAGTGTGTCTGTGTGTATGTACTGTGTGACATGTGTGGGGCCGGAGCGCGGTTCCGGCCCCACACATGTCCCTGCGGCAGCACGGATCCGGCGGAACCCTTCACCTGCTGGATCCGTGCTGTCGCTAGTGTGAAAGAGGCCTTAGGGCTGTTTTACGCCAACAGATTATCTGACCAATATTTGTCCAATCAATAGCTGGTTTGTATAACAAAAGATCTGTGTGTGTGTGTAATCATCCATCTGACCAATGATTGGTCAGACAATCTGTTGGTGTAATACAGCCCTTACCTGATGATGTGAGTACAGTACAATAGACCCCTAATAGGAATTTACATAAAAAATCACCATGATGTAGTGAGTTGGTCTGGAGATGCGGCCGACATACGAGCTACGTTTTCACGGCCGCATACGGTCATCTGCGGAAGCCCCTACCGTAATATTGCAAATGCTCAGAATTGTAGCATTCTAGATTGTAATTCACTTCCTCACTCATTGCATTTTTCTGTTTTCTTTCTTACAGCATACTCTTCAAAAAGGTCAAAGCTTTATTAGGAGGGAATGTCCGTATGATGCTGTGCGGCGGGGCTCCCTTATCTCCACAGACCCAGCGGTTTATGAATATCTGTTTCTGCTGTCCAGTTGGTCAGGGATATGGATTAACAGAAACGTGTGGGGCTGGTACCATCACAGAAGGTAGGCATTACCCTTCTTGGCTCACAGTAAATGCATTGTCAGATGATTAGTAACCACTTCCTACATCTAAATTTGGTTACATAAAAATATAAAACAATTGCTCATGTCTTCCTGTGACCAGAAATGGAAATAAGTTGCAGGCGGTGGTTGCTAAATATCCTGAGTGTCTGCTGCTCAAACACAATCGTGATTATAGTGTCCGCTTGTGACCGTATCAGGAAGAGTCACCAATAAGAGCAGTACTTGAGAGATGACATGGCCTTCTGGTAGTGTTATACATTTTTTGTAGCTGGTATAATGCCCATCAGAGGGTATGAATAACATATATGTGATCTCAACCTTTAGTGTAAGATAAAGAGGAAATCTTTAATTACTTGTCTTGAGCCCTGGTTTGCTGTTGGCTGAAGGCTTATGTTGCCAACCGCTATCTCCCCTTCCCTCTCATACACCTGCACACTCAGCTCGACTTAGCGTGCATGTGTTCTCAATAGGGAGAGTGGAGTAACCTGCTGATGGTGCCTTATCTCCCAAGAATGAAATGATTGAGCATGTTGAGATCCAACAGCCTGATCCTTCTCTCATGCTTAAATCTGCTCTTGGGGTATCATGGGGAAGCACCCATACAGTCGATTTTCTGGCTGGTCTCACTGAAATTTCGGAGTATGGCCAACATACATCTAATGTGCATGGTCAGCTTAAAGGACATCTGTCAGCAGTTTTGTACCTATGACACTGGCTGACCTGTTACATGTACACTTGGCAGCTGAAGACATCTGTGTTGGTCCCATGTTCATATGTGCCTGCATAAAAAAATAATGTTTTAATATATGCAAATGAGCCTCTAGGAGCAACGGAGGTGTTGCCATTACTCTAGAGGCTCTGCTCTCTCTGCAACTGCCATGTCCTCCGCACATTGACAGGGCCAGATGTGATCACGTTTATACAGTCTGGCCCTGTCAATCAAAGTGGAGAGGGCGTGGTAGATGCAGAGAGAGCAGAGCCTCTAGGTGTAACTGCAACGCCCCCGTTGCTCCTAGAGGCTCATTTGCATATATTAAAACATCATTTTACTCAGCAATGCGGTCACATATGAACATGGGACCAACACAGATGTCTTCAGCTGCCAAGTGCACATGTAACAGGTCAGCCAGTGTCATAGGTACAAATCTGCTGACAGGTGCCCTTTAAGTGTGATGCTGCTATCTTGCTTGTCTCTCTGTGACGGCCTGCTATACATGTTGCACATTTCATGGTGGCGTTTTTTTTTTTGTCTTTTAGTAACTGACTACAGCACTGGCAGAGTGGGCGCTCCTCTTATCTGCTGTGAAATTAAACTCCGTGACTGGTTGGAAGGTAAGTAATTTGGTTCATTTATTACCATCTAATATAAACATGGCTGCCATAAGGAGGGGGGGGGGGGCAAGACACTGTGAAGTGTCATGATATTGATAACCTATCCTAACTAGTGATGACCGAATATTGAAAAATTCATACATTACATAGTTGCATAGCACATTTCTTTGTAAGTAGTGGGTGCGATGACAGGAAGCGGCGATTGCATTGCATAATCGGCCAAGGAAAATGTGCTTTTTTTTTTTTTTTTTTTTTAAGGTTAGGGCTATACCCAGACTTTTTGTAGCACATTTATGTCGTCCACGTTGGTTTATTGCATTAAACTACAGCAGTCATTTAATAGTAAAAATCAATTAAAACCGCTACAAAAAGTCTAAATGTAGCTCCAGCCTTATAGCAGGGTTGGTGCTGATGGTTCTTATGAGAGTCTGGACTACACCTCCCATGATGCTTTGTACCGGTGAACAGGTGCTGAGCTGCGGAACAATGTGGTTCTTCTAGGGATTAGAACACTTATTGTCTATGTAAACTGAGGGTGAATGGCAGGATAAGCAGGCCTCATATCTGTTTTACCTAAGTGCATTACTGGCACCGGGCTGGCTGAGTGGGTGAGGGCTGGTAGTGCCGGGTAATACAGAGCAGACGGGCCGCAGCATTAGGTAATGTGTTCAGAATGAATCCATTTATTCTTCCATGTTATTGATACTAGTCTCCAGGTCAGGTGAATGTGCAATGGTTTTATTCATCGGCCTGGACAGTGGATATCTCTGCAGCAGAATGGGGCTTTTGTGTGAGGACCTTATTTTGAGCCAGCGTTACCTCTTAGTGTTTTGGGCTTCAGAAATAACATCAGTGGAGGAATACTTTGAAAAGGGGTGAAATCTGCACCAAGAATTGACATGCTGCAGATTCCAGTCAGGAATTTCCTCAAGGAACAAAAAAAAAAGCAAAAGTGTACATGAAATTTGTGACATTTCATACACTTTGCTCGTACTGTATTACTGCGTACTGCATTTTTTCTGCAAGAGAACCCTCACCTTAGGCTTCCTTCACACAAGTTATCTTTTGCAGTTAAAAAAAATATTTTTTTCTTTGCAGGAGGTTATACAAATGAAGACAAACCTCACCCAAGGGGAGAAATTGTCATCGGAGGACAAAATGTTTCCATGGGTTACTTCAAAAACGAAGAAAAGAGCTTGGAGGATTTCTATGTAGATGAAAACGGTCAGAGGTGGTTCTGCACTGGGGACATCGGGGAGGTTCACCCTGACGGCTGCTTGCAAATAATTGGTAAATCAGGCTGCTGGCTCTACCAATATCCTGGAACCGGTGTCAGAATTGGCAGGCACTAAACCTGTCCTTGTGCTCTTTTACAGATAGGAAGAAGGATTTGGTAAAATTGCAGGCCGGAGAGTATGTGTCATTGGGCAAAGTGGAAGCTGCTTTAAAAAACTGTCCTCTCATTGACAACATCTGTGCCTATGCCAACAGGTACGGGAATGACCTCGAAATTATTCTCTGTATTAGTCAATGTGAGCTTGTGATAGATAAAATGATTGAGAGCAGTAAGTACTGCAGTGATGCATCAAGACTGTGCATGTTCTGGTTGTTTTACCACCGTGCACCTGTCTACCATACCATTACAGCGCCAAGTGAATATATCCTTGGATTTTTGCTGAACACTGTTCAAAAAGGCCATCTTGGGTGTAAAAATTTTAACACGCCTTTATTGGCCCTTTTACTCAGGCCAAGGACTGCAGGAATCATTGTTTGCCAGCAGCACGTTTATACTATGTATGGGGAAGAACAATCATAGTGATTGTTCATCCCCAGACAGAGGAGATGATAGTTGCACATAAATGCAGCACTCGCCTTGCCTCAGCAGTCATGCAATTATCAGGAATGTTCTGTTTGCTGCAGATTAATTGCCTGAGTGAATGGGTCCGCATCCGTAATGTGGGGTGCACACAGCCAGGACCTGTGTATTGCGGACCTGCCGGGTAACAGCCGTGTGCATGTGCATGCCGAGCTGACATTTTCCGAAGAAAGACCTACAGTCTAGGCTTTATTGCCTGTACCAACCAATCACAGCACAGCTTTCAATTCATATTGAATTGGTAAAATAAAAAGCTGAGCTGCCCCATTGCGTTTCCATTTTTTTACACGGTGGTGGTTTTACTCTTATGAGGCTACTTTCACACTAGCGTTTTATAATTCCGGTATTGAGTTCCGTCATAGGGGCTCAATACCAGAATAAAACGCTTCAGTTTTGTCCCCATTCATTGTCAATGGGGACAAAACTGAACTGAAGACAACGGAGTGCTCCTGAAAGCATTCCGTTCCGTCTTCAGACCGGAGAACAAACTGCAGCATGCTGTGGTTTGCTCTCCGTTCTCGGCATCCGCACCAAGACGGATCCGTCATGACCCCCAATGAAAGTCAATGGGGACAGATCCGTTTGGTGTGACACAATGGTGAACGGATCCGTCCTCCATTGACTTTCAATGGAGTTCATGAGTGATCCGTCACCTGCACACATACACACATAAACATACACATACATACTTACATGCTCCCGGCAGGTCTCCACAGCACAGGAGAAGCAGGACAGCGCACACATAGGACGATTCCACCCGGCGGCCACCAGAGGGCGCTGTGGGGAATCGTCCTATGTGTGCGCTGTCCTGCTCCTGTGCTGTGGAGACCTGCCGGGAGTATGTATGTGTATATGTCTGTGTGTGTGTGTCTGTACTGTGTGACATGTGCGGGGCGGGAGCGTGGTTCCGGCCCCACACATGTCCCTGCGGCAGCACGGATCCAGCGGCACCCTTCACCTGCCGGATCCGTGCTGCCGCTAGTGTGAAAGAGGCCTGAATAGAGCTAGGTTTACACGCTATGTTGTTTTTGTTGTTTGTTTTTTTTTAACCTTTTATTTGGATGCAAACAGTTTTTTCATCAATTCCTATGGTGGGGACTGAATGACATCCCTATGAAAAGTCTGCATCTGATGATATCAGCATTTTAGAATAAATTACCATGACAAGAAATGATCACTAGATGCAGTCACCCACTTTATAAATGCTCGGTCCATGTTTTTTGCACCAGCTCCTCAGTACTCTCACTGCTCATCGGTGCCCTTGGAGACTGCCTCTAATCTTCCTTGTATCCCGTTTCAGTCTCCAGTCTTACGTGATCAGCTTTGTCGTTCCTAATCAGAAGAAGCTGACCAGTTTAGCACAACAAAAAGGGATCGAAGGAACTTGGGAGGAAATCTGCAACAATCCCACAATGGAGGCAGAAGTATTAAAGGAGATTAAGGAGGTTGCATCCTCAAGTAAGTGAGATCCTGTTTGTTCTGTCTTGTAATAGATTTAACTGGTTATATTCCCTGCCCTGAGCACTCCTGCTTTCCTTATCTCATGGACATATACCTATTTTATAACGCATCATAAGCGTCATATTCCGCCTTCACTGCTGTTTTTTTACACAGGCCCCTTAGTAAATTGTAAAAATCCAAATACAGCTTCAGTAGAAACACTTAAAATGTCACTTTGGTAACAGGCAAATTGACAAGCATTTTCCCTCTGTATGTATGTAAGGAGCATAGTGGTTCTAGGAGTAATCGTTATATTAAAATAATGAAATGAGTTTAAAAGATTAACTCCATTGCCAGATTAAGCAGGTATATTATTTTTTAGTTCAGAGCAGGGCTGTGCTGCCACCTAGTGGAAAGACTGTGGTTCAGGTCTGCCATATTTCAGGCACATTTTAGAACGTGTTAGTTTAAAGGCTAAAGTTTGGGGGGGGTTTAACCAGCAATTTTAATTTTGCAGGATTTTTCAGTGACCAATACAGCTTTTGTTCCTAACTAACTTGTATTACACCCTTTCTTCCATGGTATGTACAGTATTTCCTCTTATAATTTTTTTGTTCTATTATTTGCACAGTGAAATTGGAACGATTTGAAATTCCAATCAAGGTACGGCTCAGCCCGGACCCCTGGACTCCTGAGACAGGTCTGGTTACGGATGCCTTCAAGCTGAAGAGGAAAGAACTGAAGAACCACTATTTAAATGATATTGAGCGCATGTACGGAGGGAAGTAGGAACCTGGCTCCATATGGACTATACATTTGGATTGCTGGCTCTGTTTGTCCTTGTTACATTTTGTTTTCCCCTGTCCGACAAAGGGACGCCTTTCTACAGACTGGATAAACTTTCTATCTATGGGATATGTGATGACTATGCATGTTTGTGCAGTTACAGTTGAAGAGACGTATAATTTATATTTTTTTTTCAGTTTGCACTCAAATGTAAAACCACTGACACATGAATTCAGAATGGTTATTTATTAGAACAAAATGTATACATACAACAGGCACCGACCTGACATTGTGAACGTATAACTTTCATGAAGTTCATGTCATTTTTATACTCTTAAAATGAACTGCTGGATTAGGTGTATGTAATTTAATATTTTAGATAACTTGGCAGCATTTTTTCACAAACTGCACCACGTCTGTCTATGGTTGTGCCCGTAGTGCAGTGGAGCTGAAGTGAAGCTTTGCCAGACAAAACCCATGGACAGGGGTGCTGCGGTGTTTGGAAAAAGGCGGCCATGTTCTTTTACTCTTGGACTCTTGAGAACGAGGTTAGTATTAATACTTACTCACTGCTACAAATGGACAACATGCTGTGGTATATTAGCAAGACATCTGAACACCTTCCACAGGATAGGGAATAAGTATCTGATCGATGGGGGTCTGACCGCTGGGACCTCCACTGTTCATGAGAAAAGCTGGCCCGTGCCGCCGTGTGAATGGAGCAGTAGGTCACACATCTTTCCTGCCACTCCATTCCTCCTTTATGGGATAGCTGAGCGCTGTACTCTGCCATCTTCATCATTCCTATAGAGAATAAATGGAGCAGCACCTGCTTCTCCATTCATATGTGACCCCAGCGGTCAGACCCCCACTAATCTGTTTCTAACTTGGCACAACCCTTTTACAGGATAAGGTTTTTTTTTGTTGTTGTTTTTTTTTCATTCTACTGCAGTGGAACAGGACTTTCTAAGAACTTTGTACTGGGCCTCATTTACCAAAATGATCTGACAGAAGAACTGGCCTTGTAGCAACCAGTCAATGCATAGCTTTCAGTTCACTTCAGGAAAATACCCTTTTAAAGATGTGATGTGATTGGTTGCTGTGGGCAGTAATACCAGTCTTTTGTAGACTGCTTTGATTCATTTAAATGTTCTCCTCTTATGTCCTTTAGGGTGGTTTCACACTCAGCATTTTTTTCCTCAAAAATGCCACCGTTTTTTTGAGCCAAAGCCAGGAACCGATCCAGCAGGATGAAGACGTAGAAGTCCTACCATTTTTATTCCTTTTGAATCCACCTCTGGCTTTGGCTCAAAAACCTACAACATTTTTTTTCTGAAGATGCTGTGTATTAAACCCATAAAGGGGCTGTACTAAGTTTCCAAGTTATCCTCTATCTCTGTGCCACTCCAGCTGTGGTAAAACTACGACTCCCAAGATGCACACTTGCTTGGCTGTTCTCAGAACTCCATAGAAATGGAGCATGCTGGGAGTTGTAGTTTCACCACAGCTGAAGTGCCAGAGGTTAGCCATCACTGCCCTATCCTTTGGGGGTCTGACCACTGGGACCCTCACCGATCCCATCTCAAGCATACAACCAGCTGATCTATTCATTGTCTATGGAACTGCGGGAGATAGAGGGTAAAGAACTTGGCTATTTCTTGTGGTCCCATAAGGAATGAAAGGACTGGCAGGGCGCATGCCTGGCCCGTTGTGCAAATTATGTTGTGCTATGAATTTATCTTAAAATTTTAGCACAAAAGAAGTATAGTCCTGCAGTCAGTGCTACTGAACACCAATAATACTGCAGCATAGTGTCCACTACTAAAAACAAAACCAGTACTAGGTTTGTAGGGCATTCCCAGCGACCCGCGGAATTCGCCATCTTTAATGAGCAGATTACCGCAGAAAAAACACTGAAACCCTACACCTTATTCAGGATCATTCATTTCTAGGATGTACATATACTTCCATATGCTGTATTTATTGTAGACCTCTACATATCAGGACTGCCCTTACTTCTGTCATGGTATATCATGACATGGGAAGATTACTAGGTTTAAACCAAAATATCCCAAAGACATGAGTGCTAAGTGATTGCTATGGGTGTTACAAAAAAAAAATCACTAGAATGTTGTTGCTTTTTCTCTTCTGTATATAGACTGGAAACTCGACATGTATTGTGCGTTGAGATAATCCATGTATATTAGGGGCTGCTGCACTGCTGGCTATAAGCCAGCAATTCTCCCTAGGATGTCTCTATGGATTTTAATTTTTACATGGTTTCCTTATGTATATTGTTGGTTATCATCTGTAGTTGGTGGTTTACATACAAAATATATACTGTAAACAGGGTTAGGCTAGCTGAGAACCACAATCCCCAGCATGCCCTGCCAGGGACTGGGTCACAACTAGACTAACCTTGCTGAAAAAAAAAAAAGTAAAAAAAAATGTTTAAAAAAAAAAAGTGACAACCCTTGAATCAATGTTCCTTGCACTTTTTTTCTGATAAAGAATTGTTAGTGGTGTTGAAATGCTTTGTACAGCCGTCAGCTAGCCGAAGAACATGGACCTTTTTAAGATCTTAAAGTATTTATTAGGAAGAGTCTATTTTGAAGCTTATTTAAAATCCTGTGTATATGATGACCACAAATAAGTCTTTTATTGTCACTGTATGAAAATAATTGGGTGTAGGGGATTCTTTTGTATACCTTAGTTATCGGAATATATGCATATGTTTTGCTGTCTTCTATGGCCGTTACATGGCTGGAATATTTTGGCTGTATTTCATTCTGAAGCTGTGGGCAGGTTCTGACAACCTGGGGCTGTTGAGCGGTAAGAATCACAGAACCCACCTTGTAATTGTATAGCCTTGAATATACTTACAGATCACTAGGCTGCTTCATCTTGTATTAAGATGTATCGATTCATTCATACGACCTGAAGCGTTTTGCATTTGCAAGATTACGGATGATATCCGTGTTGCATCCGTTGTGGACCCGTTAACTTAGGATGTCGTCAGTTTGCGTTCCGCATCCATATGTTCATTCTGCAAAAGACCATGTCCTATACTAGGCCGCAAATGCAGACCATGGACCTATTGAAGTCAATAGGTCTGCAAAAAAACGGATGCAACACGTAAGTCTTCTGTATTTTGCGGATTAATGTTTTGTGAATGCACCCTAATGGGCCGATTTCTAACAAGCAAGTCAATCAGCGCGTGTTTATTGGCCTTCTACCCGGACAGATAATTGCCCAAATTAATGATTATTCACTGCTTACAATCCTTTATATTATTGTCGGCAGCACATCCCCTGTTTACATGAGGACATGTGCAACAAACAATGTTTAGGTGCACTTAAAGGATGCAAACATTAGCTTTTAGCATCTGGCCTGGAGATCCGTATTAAAGGGGTTGTCCAGGATTAGAAAAACAATTCTGCTTTTCTCCATGAACGGTACCACTCCTGTCCACAGGTTGTGTGTGGTATTGCAGCTCAGACCCACTCACCTCAATGGCACTTCAGCTGCAGTATGAGGCACAATCTATGGACAGGTGAGGTGCTTCTGGAAGAAAGCAGCCATGTTTATCTAGCCCTGGACAACCCCTTTAAATTACTAGCAGTGTGAATATCAGGCCTTGGTGATGTTGCTTGCATGGCCTCATACTATTAGTTCAAGCTATGAAATTGCAGCTTCAACTGCATGTGCTTTGCATGAAAAACAGCCAGACAATATTCATATGATGAGGGAGCTGTATTTTATCACTGCCAAAAAAAGGGACCACGTAAATCTGTAGGGGGAGGCCTGAGTGTGGTTCTGTATTTTTCTGAACATATCAAGTTATTTAATTTGTTTGCTGTCTGTTAATTTATTACTGTCTTTTTCCAGCTTTAGGTGGTTCTGGTAGAACATCAGTGAGCCAGTCATTATTGCATTTATAAGGTTTTGAAATGGTTATTGTGTGATCTATATATATATGTATTTTTTTTTGTATGAACTAATTTATGACAGCTGCCTTTTTGTGTGTCTTCATTGTATAGCCTGTATTCCATTCTGTCTCAGGATTAATACCTCCTTGGAGGGCAGGTGATACACTATTGGCTTCAAGCAAGGATGAATTAAAATGGTTACTTTTTGGTTACAAAGCAGAATCGTGTTTGTGGCTTTGAGGAATTGTATGCACCAACTCTATGCATGATAAAGCTATTAACCCTGGTGCATCGACCAGTGTGTGTCTTCTCAAAGATGATATAAGAAGATATGCACAATCTGTCCCCTTCCATATCTCTGACCTAATCTCCTTCTACCTCCCCACATGCAATCTGATTCTCCTAAGACCTCCTCATTTGCTGTCCTGTGTTACAGAGATAGAGATCTTCTCCTTACACGGTTATCTCCAAGATTTCTCATGTCTACAGCCCCCTGCCATCCCCTGGAACCCACTGCTCCAGCACCTGCTGCCACTATATTACCACCTGAACAGCTTCTCCCCTCACCTACTGTCTTTCCCCCATTCTCCCCTCACCTACTGTCTTTCCCCCCCTTTCCCCACTACTGTCTTTCCCCCCTTCTCCCTACCTACTGTCTTTCCCCCCCTTCTCCCCTCACCTACTGTCTTTTCCCCCCCCTTCTCCCTCACCTACTGTCTTTCCCCCTTCTCCCCTCACCTACTGTCTTTCCCCCATTCTCCCCTCACCTACTGTCTTTCCCCCCTTCTCCCCTCACCTACTGTCTTTCCCCCCCTTCTCCCCTCACCTACTGTCTTTCCCCCCCTTCCCCTCACCTACTGTCTTTCCCCCATTCCCCTTCTCCCCTCACCTACTGTCTTTCCCCCATTCTCCCCTCACCTACCTACTGTCTTCCCCATTCTCCCCCACCCTCACCCCCTACTGTCTTTCCCCTACTGTCTTTCCCCCATTCTCCCTCACCTACTGTCTTTCCCCCATTTCCCCTCACCCCCTTCCCTACTGTCTTTCCCCCCTTCTCCCTCACCTACTGTCTTTCCCCCATTCTCCCCTCACCTACTCTTTTCCCCCCCTTTCCCCTCACCCTACTGTCTTTTCCCCCCCTTCTCACCTCACCTACTGTCTTTTTCCCCCCTTCTCACCTCACCTACTCTCTTTCCCCCCCCCCTTCTCCCCTCACCTACTGTCTTTTCCCCCCCTCTCCCCTCATCTACTGTCTTCCCCCCCCCCTCCTCCCTCACCTACTGTCTCCCCCCCCCTTCTCCCCTCACCTACTGTCTTTTCCCCCCCTTTTCCCCCCTTTCCCCTCCCCCTCACCTACTGTCTTTCCCCCCCTTCTCCCCTCATCTACTGTCTTTCCCCCCCTTCTCCCCTCACCTACTGTCTTTCCCCCCCTTCTCCCCTCACCTACTGTCTTTCCCCCCTTCTCCCCTCACCTACTGTCTTTCCCCCCCTTCTCCCTCACCTACTGTCTTCCCCCCCTTTCTCCCATCAACCTACTGGTCTTTCCCCCCTTCTCCCCTCACCTACTGTCTTTCCCCCCCTTTCTCCCCTCACCTACTGTCTTTCCCCCCCTTCTCCCCTCACCTACTGTCTTTCCCCCCCTTCTCCCCTCACCTACTGTCTTTCCCCCCTTCTCCCCTCACCTACTGTCTTTCCCCCCCTTCTTCCCCTCACCTACTGTCTTTTCCCCCCCTTTCTCCCCTCACCTACTGTCTTTCCCCCCCTTCTCCCCTCACCTACTGTCTTTCCCCCCCTTCTCCCCTCACCTACTGTCTTTTCTCCCCCCTTCTCCCCTCACCTACTGTCTTTTCTCCCCCCCCTTCTCCCTCCACCTACTGTCTTTTCTCCCCCCCTTCTCCCCTCACCTACTGTCTTTTCTCCCCCCCTTCTCCCCTCACCTACTGTCTTTTCTCCCCCCCCTTCTCCCCTCACCTACTGTCTTTTCTCCCCCCCTTCTCCCCTCACCTACTGTCTTTTCTCCCCCCCTTCTCCCCTCACCTACTGTCTTTTCTCCCCCCCTTCTCCCCTCACCTACTGTCTTTTCTCCCCCCCCTTCTCCCCTCACCTACTGTCCTTTCCCCCCCCTTCTCCCCTCACCTACTGTCTTTCCCCCCCTTCTCCCCCTCACCTACTGTCTTTTCTCCCCCCTTCTCCCCTCACCTACTGTCTTTTCCCCCATTTGAAAAGCTGAATGATCAACTTTGGCCGTGCTGCTTTCCCAATCTCAAACTTCCTTCCCTTGTGCCAGTCTATTACTCAGTTTATTTTATTGTAGGTTTTCTAGTTTTTATTTCTTATTCCGCGTTTATTAGTGCCATTTTTTTTTTCTGTAAAAATGCTGGCTCCAGATTTTAGCTGAAGTTCTATGAGAAATATTAATGCTGGACACACAAGCATTTTTTGAATTTCTATTTTTTTTTGTTTCCAATGGGGTTTTGTTCATTAGGTGCCATTTTGGCTGGCTTCTTTTCAAAGCCGCTGGATCCTGTAGCTCTTAAGGGCACATTTATTAAGACTGGTGTTGGAGACGCCGGTCTTAATAAGCCCCTGCACTGCCGGTGGATTGACGTTATGTAGGGGCACTGGCCTCTACATAAAATTGGCGGTGGATACGCTGAAGTTAAATGTGAGACAGCTTCCTTGCTGTCTTACATTAAGACCATTTTCTACGTTTAAATGAGGTATAGAAAAAGATGAATGAGACGGGCCTGGTGGCAAGTCCCCTGCCCATGCCACGGCCCACTTTTTTAGAACTGGCGTGAGCGGGGAAGAAGTTGCAGATTCTGACACAACCTGGCGTGCCACAGAATCTGCGCCAGATATCCGCCACAAAAGTGGTGGTTATCTGTTCATAATTGACCCACTTAGGCCTCTTTCACACGAGCGTCGTGGATTAGGTCCGGATGCGTTCAGGGTGCGTTCAGGAAAACTCGCACCATTTTGCAAGCAAGTTCAGTCAGTTTTGTCTGCGATTGCGTTCAGTTGTTCAGTTTTTTCCACGCGGGTGCGATGCGTTTTGATGCGTTTTTCACGCGCGTGATAAAAAACTGAAGGTTTACAAACAACATCTCTTAGCAACCATCAGTGAAAAACGCATTGCACCCGCACTTGCTTCAGGATGCAATGCGTTTTTCACTGAAGCCCCATTCACTTCTATGGAGCCAGAGCTGCGTGAAAAACGCAGAATATAGAACATGCTGCGTTTTTCACGCAACGCAGAAGTGATGCGTGAAAAAAAACGCTCATGTACACAGACCCATAGAAATGAATGGGTCAGGATTCACTGCGGGTGCTATGCGTTCACGTCACACATTGCACCCGCGCGGGAAAACTCGCTCGTGTGAAAGGGGCCTTAGTGTTTTTTCAGGTGTTTAACATCACCTTCTCTATATGGGAAAAGTGGAAAGACACACTGGGCCACATTTACTAATCCTATAGATGGCATAAGCTTAGATAGCCTGTCTAAACCTGCACTACATTTATCATAGTTGCTCAGGCTGGATGATAAATGTGGTGCAGGGATAGACACATTTCTCTGATTCTATACCAACTATTGGTTGGCTTACTTTGGGAGATTTTTCTACACCAGAATTGTGGGGCAATTTTGGTTCAAAGTGGTGCATCTTAAGCTCTGCCTCCTTTCCCACAACACACTACCCCATCCCTAGAAACCCTAGATGTACCAATTTCTGCCACTTTTTAAAAAGATTTTTGCAGCGGACACATTAGTAAATCTGGTCCACTTTTTGCAAAGAAAAAAAAACTGCCACAAAAAACAGGTGGCCCAAAAAGGAAAAAAAAAATGCATAAACACTGGTGCCAATTTCATCTGTAGGGACCCTAATGCAAGCAAACACACTATTATTTTCAGTGCCCTGGAATAAATGGCACTATAAAATTATAATATTACACATTTGAAATCCATAGCTTTCTTCCAGATACAGTGGCACTTATACATACTTTCCTTGTTTGGAAGAATGCACTTGTCCATGTGCCGCATGATGTTGCAGCCCCATTCAATCATACACAGTCGAGTTACATTATTATGACCACTATATCTACAGTAACCTCTGTGCAGCACAGACAGCAGCTAGCTGGGCTGGGAGTGACTCAATAAGGTCCTGGTAGGTTGTCACAGGTAGCTGGAGCCATGCTGACTGCAGTGCATCCTACAGCTGCTGGAGGGGTTTGTGGAGGAGGATCCACAGAGTGAACATGATGATCGAGGTGGTCCAACAGATGCTCAATTGGGCTGAGGTCTGGGGAATTAGGAGGCCATGGTAGCACCTAGAAGTCTTGGTCCTGCTCTTCCAACCAATATTGAACATTTGACATGCCGTCTTGCTGGAAGATCCCTTCTGCCCCAGGAAAGACAATCAGCATGTATGGGTGTATGTGATCTGCAAGGATGGATTCATACCCATATCGGTAGACTGTGCCTCCCACATGAATGAGTGGGCCACGATACCATTCCCTAGACCACAGTATAATGCTGCCACCACCAGCTTATGTTCTTCAAGCAATAGTTTCAGGGTGTTCACTGATGTTTCTCACCTGACACACCAACGATCATTCATTTGATGAAGTAGAGAACGAGTCACGGTTAGGCTTGAGCAAATCGAGCTTTGGATCATAGATCCGAAGTCGATTTGTTCAAAAACTTCAGTGTTAATGCTGTTTCCGAACAGCATTAAAATGGATTGGCTCCCTGTAGGCTAAATTTGTCTCTGCAAAAGTTGCACAAGACTTTGGTGAATTACTACGGTATTCCTATCTGCGTATTTAGAAACATTTTAAAAAGAAACTGAAGTTGGCTTTGGCACCGAGTCAGTACTAAAACCCACTATGGATTTGTATTTTAAAATGTATTCAATACGCACATAGGAAAACAGTAGTAATTCACTGAAGTATCGCGCAACTTCGGCTGAGACAGATTTTGCCTACACTAAGCCAATACATTTTAATGCTGTACGGAAACAGCATTAACAACAAAATGTTGGACCAAATCGACTTCTGATCTGATTCAAAGCTCGATTTGCTCAAGTCTACTCAACCAGAGATGGGACTGGCACCCTGTCTGACATTGGTGGTATATCCTAGGGACAAGCACCTTAACACCTTCTGGAACTCTGCCGTTCTTATATGATGGAATGTGCTTGGTATTGCAGCTCAGCCCCATTCACTTAAAACAGCTAAAACTTGTTGGCTATGGCGCCTACTACGCTCATGATCTACTTTGCTCTGGGGATGCGCCCGCCCTCCGTGTGGCAAAAAGTCATTGTTTTAAGCTACAATGAACTCCATCCTCTGTCGTAAATTATAGTAAATATACTACGGGAGGCCATGCCCCACACATTTTTTAAGACAAATGGCGTAAAAGTCCAAAATGTCTCAACATTTTTTGTAACAATTTACACCAGAAAACAGGATTTCCAAAAATATTCTAAAAAGCTAGAATATGTAAAAATATTCTGTTCTTCCTACAGAAATCTCTTCAAAGTAATAGCACCTCATAATTAGTATTATCAAGTTTCTAATCTATTAAAAAAAAAAAAAAGTGCTCCATGCCAAAAAGTAATTTCCTCACTTACCCACTGCATTCTCCATTTATGCCAATAGAGGGCAGAGTAGGAGAACGTGAATTATTGCCTTGTATGCAGTACCAGATTATATAAGAAAACTAAAGAGAAAATAACTTGAACATCTTGTTCACACGTGGAATTTCAAATTGTTTCTGTGATCTACAGAGTGAACTTTCAGGTTAACCCCTTAAAAGGGAACATGTCATCAACTTTATGTTGACCTCACTGATGACAGCATAAATTAGCGACATAAATGCTAATTTCAGCGGTGTGTCACTCGGGAGCTAAAAGTAAGTGGTTGCCGAGAACCAGCATCATAATCATTGCAGCTTAGGCCTTAAAAAGAGTGAAATCTACCTGAGAAGAGTCATGGTTTTTCATAATATCCTGCTCTCCTGCCCATCTGCTGTTGACTGGCAGTTCTCTCCTAGAGAGAAAGGGAGAAAACTAGGAAGAAGACTGTCATAAATAACCATGACTCTTCTCAGGTGGCCGTGACTCTTTTCCAGGCCCAGTCTGCAATGATTATGATGCTGGTTCTCGTCAACCACTTACTTTAAACTTATAAATGACAGACCGCTGAAATCAACTCACCTGTCTCTACTTTATTCTGCTGTTAGTATGGGCAGCATAAAGGTGATGACAGGTTCCGTTTAAGGATGTGGCCTAGTTTGGTACTTAAAGGGGTTATCTGAGACTAAAAACATGTACCTCATAAGCCCGGGCCCCTCACTGACTCTACTTACCTGGCTTCCTGGTCCCCTCACTGATTCTACTTACCTGGCTTCCTGGTTCCTGCACCGCTGCTGCTGCTCTTCCCCCCCCCCCCCCCATGCGTAGATGAAAACATCCAGTGTCGGGGGCAGCCAATGGCAGGCAGCGACGGGGATGAGTCTCCCTGGCATCGCGGATGACAATAGGGAGGCTCGTCACCACCTTCCATTGGCTGCCCCCCCCCCCCCCAACACCGGATGTTTTCATCCGCATACAGGGAGAAGCAGCAGCAGCGGGGTGGGGACCAGGAGCGGCTCGGGGAGCCAGGTAAGTAGATTTAGTGTGAGGGGGCCCGGGCATATGAGGGCATTTTTTTATCTCGGATAACCCTTCCTTTTAAGCTCAGAGTTTTGTTTTTGTTTTTTATCTCCACACCTTCATCTTTACAAAAAAATTTAATAAAAAGTAATCTAATAGACACATGTACCCCAAAATGTGATCATTAAAAACTACAGATCAACCCACAAAAAATGAGCCCTTACACAGCTCTGTACACGTAACTAAAGAGGTGTGGAGGTCAGAATATGGCAATGAAAAGAAGCAAAAAATTTTTCCAAACTTTTTTTGTCAGTATTAAAACACAAGAAAAACTATAGAAATTTAGTTTTGCTGTAATCGTACTGACCTGGAGAACGACGGTAACAAGTCGGTTTTTTTCACATAGGGAACGTCATAAAAACAAAACCCATAAAACTATGAGGCGGAATAGCAATTTTTTCGCCCAATTTCATCCCATTTGGAATTTTTTTTTTTCCAGCTTCCTACTACATTATATGCAATGTGTCCCACAAAAAACAAGCCCTCATATATGTATGTGAACACAAAAATAAAATGTTATGGCAGTAAAAAACTAAAATGTAAAAGCAGAAAATCGCAAAGCTCATCATTTACATGTTCTGTGACATGCACAAATTTTACTGTATCTACATTTATTTAAAATTTAAAGGGATTTTCTTTTTTGATACTGATAACCTACCCTCAGGATAGGTAATCAGTTTCTGATGGATGGGGGCCCGGGACCCCTGCTGATCAGCTGTTTGAGATGGCAGTGGTTCCATGTGAGTCCCGCGGCCTTTTCTCTGCTGTTTATAGCCCGAGTGGTGACACGTTCATCAATCACATGGTCTAGGAGCAGCTCAGCCCCATTCAAGTGATCAGGGGTGGATTGGCCATAGACCTTACAGGGAAATTGGCCCGTGGGCTGATGCCCAGGGGGCCACCTGGGTTCTCCTGGCCTGTGGTAGTTTTTGGGGATGTATTTGTGCTGCTGGCAGATTCTGTGATGGACTGTGGTATTTGGCTCTGGTGGGGTGGTATAATGTACCACAATATGGTATTGCTGGCCCTACCTTCCATCACGTTGGACCCAACTACAAAATGGGGCCACTTTTAGCATTTTTTCCAGGGCCACTATAAGTTCCCAGTCCGTCCCTGCAAGTGAATGGGGCTGAGCTGCAATACCAGGCACAGCCGCTATACAATGTATGGTGCATGAATGGGGTGTTGGACCTCCACCGTTCAGATATTAATGACCTATCCAGAAGATAGGTCATCAGTAAAAGAAAATCTTGGAAAAACCTTTTAATAATAAAATGCCTTTAAAAATGTTTACACTAAATTTTTTTAAAGAGTTTTTGTCGCTTCCACATTGGCATAAGTCCACGGGCGTTTGTAATGTTTCTGTGTTACATAACTGGTACATTCCAGTAACAATCTCTGAGGGGGAGCCTTTTCCTGGTATTCCTGCAATATCGTCACAAGTAATCAGGAGCCTTTCAACTGGAACAGAATGAAACAAGAGAACAGCACGTGCAAGATGTTCTTTTCCTGGAATTTGAAATCTATAAATCCTTCTGCTGTCTGGTGTACTTCACTCTGGAACAGGTTACTCTATAACCATTTTCTTCTGCCCGTTGATTAGGCGGTGTGACCATTTTGTGACATCTGCTTCTTACCCACTTCCAAATTTTTCAGGGTTGTTTATCAAGACTGGCGTCTTATATGACAGTCATGATCTACTTTTCTCTGGGGATGCGCCCGCCCTCTGTGTGGCAAAAAGTCATAGTTTTAAGCTAAAATTCACTCCAGCCTCTGTCGTAAATTATAGTAAATATACCATAGGAGGCCATGCCCCCTCTCATGCCACGCTCACTTTTCTGAAAAGTGGCGAAAAGTCCAAAAAGTCTCAAAATGTTTTGCAACAATTTACACCAGAAAACAGAATTTCCCAAAAGTAAGTGTCAAACTGCCGTTTACCTGCAGTGATGCACTTTAAAACTTTTTGGGATATGCACCTCACAATTAGTATTATCAAGTTTCTAATTTATAACAAAAAAAATGAACGCTCTATGCCAAAAAGTAATTTCATTCACTTTCACACTGCATTCTGAATTCATGCCAATAGAGGGCAGAGTAGGAGGACTTGAATTATTGCCTTTTTGCTGATATCTGTTGCAGTACCAGATTATGCCTCATTCACACGTCAGTGTTTGGTCAGTGATTTCCATCGGTGATTGTGAGCCAAAACCAGGTGCGGCTCTAAACACAGAACAGGAGCAGATCTTTCCCTTATACCTTATGTCTGTGGCGGCTCCAATCCTGGTTTTGGCTCACAATCACTGACAGAAAACACTGACGTGTGAATGAGGCTTTATGTAAGAAAACTAAAGAGAAAATAACTTGAACATCTTGTTCACATGTGGAATTACAAATTGTTTCTGTGATCTACAGAGTGAACTTTCAAGTAAACCCCTTAAGGATGCGGCCTAGTTTCGTACTTAAGGGCTCATGCACATGAACGTATTTTCTTTCCGTTCCATTTTTTTTGCGGACCGTATGCCAAACCATTCATTTCAACGGATCCGCAAAAAAAAACGGAAGTTATTCCATGTATATTCCGTTTCCGTTTTTCTGTTCCGCAAAAAAATAGAGCTGCCCTATTATTGTCTGCGGACAAGGATAGGACTGTTCTATTAAGGGCCAGCTGTTCCGTTCCGCAAGATACGGAATGCACGCAGGCGTCATCCGTATTTTTTGCAGACCGCAAAATACATACAATCATGTGCATGAGCCCTAAGGCTGAGGGATTTTTTTTTTTTTTTTTCATTTTTTGATCTTCACAATTCGAAAGCCATAACGTTTTAATTTAACCGTTGACACAGTTGTATGAGGGCTTGTTTTATGTGGGGCAAGTTATTTTTTTGTAATAGTGTACTGCTGAGTACACTATTGTTTTTTGCGGTGTTCTTTGTGTGGTAATAATGACATTTATTCTCTGGGTCAGTCCAACTATGGAGGTGCCAAATTTATATTGTTTTGGTTATGTTTCACTACTTTTAGAAAATTAAAAGGCATTTATAAAAAAAAAGATTGCTTTGTTTCACTATATTGTTCACCCATAACTACATTTTTTCTGCTGACGTAGCTATGTGAAGGCTCATTTTGGCGAGCTATAGTTTTTTATTGATTCCAGGGGGCTAATCGTAGGTTGTTGTCATTTGAGTGCCTAGCATGGTCTCTAAAAGTGTCAAAGTATATGCTTATAAAATATTAAGATTTATGATTTTTTTTTTTGTTACATTTGTCCACAGTGTCCGGGTGAGTTTTACAATCAGCAAGCAGGGAACTGATGGGGAAGATCACACCTGCTCCTGCATTTACATGACATCTTGAGAAAACTGCACTTGGCTTTACTGCAAAATTGATTTGTGATAAATGTCTTATTTAAATACCCCTCTAATACAATTTCTCTATCAATCCACTGATTTGTTAATGAACATAATGTATGCCAATAATCTGATTTAGCAAACAGATGAACCCTGTACTGTAAGCCTATGAATGCATAGCCTGGAGCCTAATTTTACATTAACAGTAATTATCTACTGCACTTTCAAGTGTATTAATGCTAGCATAAGTAGGCGTCAAAGAAAGGACAGAAAAGAGTGGGGAGTCTTCTCTTCCTGGTCAGGATTAGGCCCAATGCACACAACGGACTTTGCAGATGCAGAAAATACGGATGCGGCACATGTTGCGTCCACATTTTTTGCAGACCCATTGACTTCAACAGGTCCGCATTTTGCGGACAAGTATTGCAAATATTGCATGCCTTTGTGGAACAGACATACATACGGATGCAGAAGGCACACGGATCATCCTTGTGCTTTCCACATCCATATGTCTGTAATGCAAAAAGATAGACTAGGTCTGCAAAATGCAGACCACAGACCCATTGAAAACATGTCCGCAAATAAAATACGGGCAGCACACAGACCAAATCCGGCAAAACAGTGGCAAGATTCATCACAGGTGCCATTACAAAGATGTTCTCTATTAGAAGAAGGAGGGATGTAGTTAGATGCCACTTTTGTAGCATTTCTATTTTTTTGCAGTAGTGGTTTTGACTAGAAACATTTTGTATTCTCAGTTTACATACAATAAGAACTACCAGAAAAGTTGGAAACTGATGAATAATGAATATATTCCAATATGCTTCCAATATGATAAAACTGGTTGTATTTTAACCAGACCACATTAGTGGTAACTACGGTGAGTATGATGTTTCTGGGCCCCGGACCCATCCTGCTGTCACGTATAACTGTCCTGTGCTGACAGTTGATCTGCGATGAGCCAGTGGGTTCAACAGCTCATTTACAGCATGGTGGAGTGTGGAGCCAGGTAAGTGACCGCTAGGCCCCAGGGCCTGCACAGTGCTGTCTACATCTTTGAGGGCTGGGGTCTGAAGTGTATAATGTGACATTGTTGAAAAGAGATGAGCAAAGTCTTTTATCCAAGTTGGGTTTCTGAAGATTTGCAAATTGGTATGTGACTCACTGGACATTTGGATACACAGGGTCAGTCAATTTGATATGTTAAAGGTTCCTGTTTGGCCCTACAATTCTCTCTACTCCAGTTTGTCTGAAACAACAAATCCCAGAATCCTCCTTTTACTTCTATGGGAGTTAAAAGAACAGCAAAGTACGTATGTATGCTGGGAGTTGTAGGTTTGCAACAGCTAGAGTGCCGAAGGTTGCTGATCCCTGCTCTAGGGACTGAAATCTGGTGAAACGAAATTTCTCTATTGGTGATTCCCATGTGCGTTTAACTGATCTAGAAGGCTATTCCGGCAAAGGAGTTTACCACATCTGGCATAGCCAGACATGGCTGTGCACCGCCAGACCCCATTCCTACATGCACAACTTTTTGTCTTACCAAGAAAGTGTCCAGATCACCTTTATAGTCTGGTGGTGCATGGCCGGATCAGTTAAACACAGATGTGAATCAGCCCTAAAGATCATCACAAGGGATTCAGTGAAGGGACTGAATGCTTGTCCTCTGAGTCACTAAGGACTGCACACGTCAAGCCTTTTTATTGGCTGGGGGCAATTAGGAACGGACGTTCGAACTAATCACCTGACATACAATCAAATGCTTTCATGAGGCAAACAGGGATGTGCTGCTGACAAACATAAAACTTGATATGGAGGAACAATCGTAGTAACGATCGTTCATCCTCAAACAGCAATTTTTGCTGCATATACCGTAAATGGAGCTAACAAGCAGGCAATGATCATGAATGGACGTCTCTGCATCCCGATTAATGCCGCTCCATGTAACAGGGTCCTAACTTGTTGCTAGGACGGATTAGAAACCATCAGTAAAGTGCACAAGCATCGCTGATGTTATTTTTATTTATTTTATTTGCTGTCATCTTCTACTAAAAAAAATCATTTTTTAATTCCTGTATATCCTATGTATATCATACCTGCCAACTCTTCTGGAATGTCCAAGTGGCTCCAGCAAACATGAGACCTTCCAGACTCCTGTTGGCTGTAACTGGACATGGTGCCAGGATGTTGAGTCATTAGCGCCTGAACCTGCTCTGAGGGGGTGGAGCCTTCAAAAGGGGGGAAGTCCATGCCCTGAAAACTTTAGTGGGCTGCACTAAAAGCAACTGAAAAGAAAAAAGTGTGGGTTAGTCAGCACATCCCAATGTGCAGGTGCACATCGCCATGGCTGAAAGCACAAAAGCAAAAACAAACACAATGCAAAGGTACTCTGCAAACAAAGTAAATACAATCATGCCATATACACTATGGAAAATGTACTAATGCTGCGTCATAAATGTGAGATTCTTGGCAAATACATTTTGTACAAAATTATTTGTGCCCACAAACAGCAGCATTTATTTGAACGAGTAAGTAATCTGGAAGATACAGAGCGAAAGGTCGTGGAAGCACTACGGAGTGATTCTGTGACATTTTAGTCCGTGCCTCCGCACCATCAACAAATACTACATGCATTATTTTTTTGTGATGTGGACAGATCGCAGGCTCATTCAAGTTGAATAGGTCTGCATCCGTCAGCGCCGGCCACAAGGATGGGGTAAGTGCAATTTGCAGTCCCCAATGTATGGCACGGACGGCACCCGTGCATGAGCCCTAACCCCCTTTCTTTCTTTGCAGTCTGCATTGCAGGTGTGGCTGACTCCAGTGGTTGTGCACTCCTGACTAACCTGTCTGTCCTATACGCTGATTTTAATTAGTGCAAGTATAAGGCCCCATTCACACGACCGTGTGAATGGGGCTGTATCTATCCGCAAAATTGTGGAATAGATGCGGCCCCATTCACCTCTATGGGGCCGGGAGCCGCGGCACGGAGCTAGCTCCGTGCCGCGGCTCATTTGAAGCATGTCCTATACTTGTCCGTACGCACGGACAAGTATAGGCATTTTCAATGGGGCCGCACGGCGTGTGTTCCGAGTGCTGCAGAACATACACCGGGCGGCCCCCATATATTTGCGGGTCCGCAGTAATGCGGGCCCACAAATATACGTTCATGTGAATGGACCCTAAGGGTCCATTCACATGACCGTAAGTGTTTTGCAGTCCGCAAATTGCTGATCTGCAAAACACAGGTACCGTCTGTGTGCTTTCTGTGAGTAGTTCCAGTCAGCCCTATGATAGAAATGCCTATTCTTGTCTTGCGCTATCTTCTTTGCAGGGTGTGTACGGGAGGCATGGTGTGCTGTCTGCTTCTTTTGTGGCCTCATTAAAATGAATGGGTCCGCACTTGTTCCGCAAAATTGCCGAATGGATGCAGACCCAGAAATATGGTCATGTGAATGGACCCTAAATCTGTAGCCTGCTGTCCCTGCAGAGGTCATTTGGCACCAGGAGAGGTAAAATACAGAGTGGGCTCAGCATGCATGTGGAACCTGCATTCCCTGAATTTAATGGGTTTCTGTCACCAGTTTTTTCGGTATGAATCAGGTTGACATTAGAGATGTGCTAATGTCACCTGATTCCAAATATATATGTGTTTTATTTACTGGTGTCCCCATTTTTATATAAAATGAACTTTTATTTTATGCTAATAAGGCCTCTAGGTGCAAGGGGCGTTACCCCTGCTCCTAAAGGCTCTGTTGATTGACAGGACCAGGCAGAGAAGAAACACTCCATTCACCATAGCTTGCAAGGACCTTCAATGATGTCATGACTATGTGATCAGTCACAGGAGACAGGCTGTTTGTGTGATCCTAACCATGTGACTGATCACATGGTCATGACATCATTGAAGGTCCTTGCAAGCTATGGTAAATGGAGTGTTTCTTCTCTGCCTGGTCCTGTCAATCAACAGAGCCTTTAGGAGCAGAGGTAACGCCCCTTGCACCTAGAGGCCTTATCAGCATAAAATAAAAGTTCATTTTATATAAAAATGGGGGCACTAGTAAATAAAACAGATATATATTTGGAATCAGGTGACATTAGCACATCTCTAATGTCAGCCTGATTCATACCGAAAAAACTGGTGACAGAAACCCTTTAATGGAGGCCATTGTGGCACCAGAGGAGGTAGTATTTAGTGTAGGTTCCCATCCTAAAGAATCTCACGTTTATTACTCACATTTTCTATAGTGAGTATAGCACGATTGTATTTACTTTGCTATTTGTGTTTGCAGAGTTCTGCATTGTGTTTGTTTTAACTGAAAGCAAGTGCCACTCAGCTCAGTGCTAAGAGATTAGTATAGCTGCCATTGCAGTCAATGATAACTGTATAAATTCCTATGCATTGAGCTCCTCACCACCATGGCGGATGCAGGAAGGGAGTCTTGTAATATATAAAAGGAACCAGTGATTTAGAGCTGCATGGGGAGATTTCTCAATGTATTTATGCCCGTTGTCTACTGTAAATACACTGAAAAATAGGGTGTTCAGAATGAGCACCTGTTCCTCTTTTTCCAACATAGAAGAAGTTGGTGATGGCAACATTTTTATTAATTTTTTTTTTTCCACTTAAAATAAAAATTGTGAATTCATCAGAATTCTGGGGTGTTGTTCTTTGCATTCTGCGTTGCCTGGGAGTGATTGACGCAAGCATCCTGGGAGACTGTTTGGGGCAGGGGGCCCCTACTAAGTTTTGCTATGGGGCTGTATGAGATCTGTACACGCCCCTGGATGCACACGGCCAGCAATTTGCGGTCCCCAATGCACGGGCACCATCCTTGCGGCTGCTGCAATGGATCCAGACCCATTCAACTTGAATGGGACCATGATCCGTCCGTACCGCAAAACAGTAGAACATGTTCTATTTTTTGGCGGTGCGGAGGCATGGAGAGAAACCCCACTGAAGCACTCTGTAGTGATTCCGTGGTGTTCCATGCCTCCATTCCGCCCCGACCTTCCGGATTGCGGACCCATTCAAGTGAATCGACCCACATCGGTGATGCGGCGTGCAAACAGCTGTTTGCGGGCCGCAATACAGGCACGGCCAAGCAATGGCCGTGTGCATGAGCACTAAGGCTAGAGCTACATGGCAACGTGTGTTGCATGACAAAACAGGTACAACTACACTGCGACATGTGACGAGTGACTTTTTTTGTAATAATAGTCAATGGTGATGTCCAGTCTTCATGTGGAATCTGCGTCCAAAGTTCACACTGAAACGGGCAAAATCAAAAACCATGTAAAAATCACAATAAAAAAAAAACACGCAGAATTCTGAGAAAAATCTGAATCTGATTTTTTTTAGCACAGAAAAAACTCAGAGTGAACTGCTACTTTCACATCTGTGTTTTTAATTCAGGTTTTGACATCTGGCAGAGGATCTCAAAACCTGAAGGATCCGTTCCATTTAATACAGCCTGATGGCTCCGTTTTGGCTGGATCCAATCGTAATAGATCAAGACTGAACAAACCTGATCAGGCATGAAAATCATTGTAAGTCAATGGGCCCCTGATCCGTCTTTTTCTGTAATGATAAAAACAGATTAGGCGCCATCAACTTGCTACTTTCACACTTGCGTTGTGGTTTTCCGGTATTGAGATCCGGCAGAGGATCTCAATACCAGAAAAAAACTGATCAGTTTTGTCCCCATGCATTCTGAATGGAAAGAGATCCGTTCAGGATGCATCAGGATATCTTCAGTTCAGACAGCTTTCAGTTTTGTGAGTGGACACAAAACCGCAGCAAGCTGTAGTTTTGTGTCCGGTCATAAAAACTGAAAGAAACTGATCAGGTACTGAAACCAATGTAAGGCCTCTTTCACACTATTGGCAGTCCGGATCCGGCAAGTAAAGGGTGCTGTCGGATCCGGACTGCCGCAGGGACATGTGTGGGGCCGGAACCGCGTTCCAGCCCCACACATGTCACACAGTACCATATACAGACATACACACACATACACATAAACACATACATACTTACATACTCTAGGCAGGCAGGCCGCACGTCTTCACGCCTCTGCTGGGCGCTGTAGGAAATTGTCATAGCGGCGCGCCTCCTGGGCATGAAGACGTGCGGCCTGCCTGCCTGGAGTAAGTATGTATGTGATTGTGTGTATGTGTATGTGTGTGTATGTCTGTCTGTATGTATGTGGTGACGGATCCGTCCTGAACTCCATTGAAAGTCAATGGAGGGTGGATCCGTTTACCATTGTGGTCACACCAGACGGATCCGTCCCCATTGACTTGCATTGGGGGTCATTCCGGATCCGTCTTGGTGCGGATGCGGTTTGTTCTCCGGTCTGAAGACGGAACGGAATGCTTTCAGGAGCATTCCGTTGTCTTCAGTTCAGTTTGTCCCCATTGACAATGAATAGGGACAAAACTGAAGCATTTTCTTCCGGTATTAAGCCCCTATGACGGAACTCAATACCGGAATTTAAAAACGCAAGTGTGAAAGTAGCCTAAGTCAATGGTGATGGATCAGTTTTTTTTAGGAGACTAAAAACCGGATCCGTCACCCATTGACTTTCAATGTATTTAGTGCCTGATCCGTTTTTTTCAGTTTTGATATCACACAATTGCATCCTAACGGAACGGATGCATCCTGATGTGCAAAATCAAAACGGAGTTTAAGTTTCAGTTTAATTCAGGTATAGAGATCCTCTGCTGGACCTCAGTACCGGAATTAACAAAGCAAGTGTGAAAGTACATTGATTTTCATGCCTGATCAGCAGGGGCGGATTGGGAACTTAAAGTGGTCCTGGAAAAAATACTAAGAGTGGCCCCATTTTGTAGTCGAGTCCAAATTGATGGAAGGCAGGGCCAGCAATACCATATTGTGACACATTGTACCACTTCAACAGGCCAAATACCACAGTCCATCACAAAATACTGCCAGCAGCACAAAATACATCGACAAAAACTTACACTGGCCGGCCATGAGGAGGGCCCAGGTGGCCCCCTGGGCATCGGCCCACCGGGAAATTTCCCTGTAAGGTCTATGGCCAATCCGCCCCTGCTGATCAGGTTTGTTCAGTTCTGCAAATCGGACACAAAAATGCTGCTTGCAGCGGTTTTATGTCCAGCCCCAGAATGCAGCTGAACTGATACTGAATGGGGACAAAACTGATAAGTTTAAGGGCTCATGCAGACAGACGTTCCGGGCATTGTGGACCGCAATTTGAGGTCCCCAATGCACAGGCCTCATCCGTGCAGCTGCCGCAGACGGATCCAGCTCCATTTAACTTGAATGGGTCCGTGATCTATCCACACCGCAAAAAAATAGTGCTTCCATGGGGTTCTGTGCTTCCATTCTGCACCGCAGCTTCCGGATTGTGGATCCCTTCAAGTGCATCTGTGATGAGGTGCAGCCGGGGCCCATATATTGCGGACTGTTTGCGGGCCGCAATATGGGCCCGGCCAGGCAACGGCTGTGTGCATGAGCCCTAATTTAGATTTTGAGATCCTCTGCTGCTGAATTAAAAACGCACATGTGAAAGTAGCCTTAGGCCTCTTTCACACGAGCGTGACGGATTAGGTCCGGATGCGTTCAGGAAAAGTTGCACCATTTTGCAAGCAAGTTCAGTCAGTTTTGTTTGCGATTGCTTTCAGCTGTTTTTTCCACGCAAATGCAATGCGTTTTGATGCGTTTTTCACGCGCGTGATAAAAAACTGAAGGTTTACAAACATCTCTTAGCAACCATCAGGGAAAAACGCATTGCATCCAGACTGCATGATGCAATGTGATTTTCCCTGAAGCCCTATTCATTTCTATGGAGCCAGGGCTGCGTGAAAAACGGAGAATATAGAACATGCTGCGTTTTCCACGCAACGCAGAACTGATGCGTGAAAAAAAACGTTTATGTACCCAGACCTATTGAAATGAATGAGTCAGGATTCAGTGCAGGTGCTACGCGTTCACGTCACGCATTGCACCTGCGCGGAAAACTCACTCGTGTAAAAGGGGCCTTAGCCTCTGGCTACATGCACAGCAGCGTTGTTTAGGCCGGGTTTACATCACTATTTCACTTTCTGTTTTTCTGATCTATTAGAGGAACAGAAAAATATATGGATTTTGTGCATAGGTTATCCACAGTTCGCATCCTTTTTTTTTAGATGAAAAAAAGTACTGCATACAGGACAGATTTTAAGCGAAAATGGCTAAAACTGATGCAAAATGTGTATAACAGATGCACAGGATCCATTAGATTTTTGGGTGCAGAATACATGCTCAATCTCCCATTGAACTGAATTAGAGGCAAAAAAAAATAAATTTAAAATCAGCTCAGATTCCAGAGGTGGATTTTCAAAATCCATCATGTGAATGTAATGGTATGGTCAGATGGGGTAATTTAACCTTGAGTTTCAGAGCAGATTCACTGCCGGCTCCCATTGTTTTCAGTGTGAGACTGAGCCACAGCTCATGCAACCAAGATTTTTCCAGACTGTGATGTACAGGGACATTCTTGCTGTGGAAACCATGGAAAGCTGCGGATGAACTTTGCTCGCGGTTTAGCTGCATTGCTGGACTGCATCAAAAACCATGGCAGAAACCACAGCGATTTCTGCTGTAGGATATGTGGTTGATTTTATCGCAGAGAGGTAGGTGGACTCTGCTTCATGGAGTCATACACACATGGTGACAGCCCTTTTACTCCTTGGTAAAAGTGGGAGCACGGTTGCCTCTTTTTCCTGTACAACTTATCCCAAAATCAGGGCCAGCCAACATTTTTTATGGCCAAATTGGAAAACTATCATGAATGATAAAGCAATAAATACATGTCTATAGCTCAATATACTGAAAGGAACTCATTACCAGCATTTACTTGAGCTGTAAAATGATAATTACCACCCAGTGGCGTAGCTACCGGGGGGGCAGGGGGGGCGACGGCTCCGGGCCCAGTGACTCAGGGGGGCCCAGCAAGGAGGACTTTACCTACTATCAGGCGAATACAAGTGAGTGCTTCCATTATGGAAGCGCTCACTTGTATTTAGAGACCCCCATCAGACCTCAGATCAGCCCACCCAGCCACATAGGATTAAAATAAAAAACCTTACTTACCTGTTCTGCGCTGCGGCTGCCCTCCGGTCCGTGCTCTGCTCTCTTCCCTGGCGGCGTGCACTATGCGCGCACGCCAGGGAGAGAGCGGAGCGCGGACCGGAGGGCAGCCACAGCGCAGAAACAGGTAAGTAAGTTTTTTATTTTAATCCTGATGTGGCTGGGTGGGCTGATCTGAGGTCTGATGGGGGAACAATACGCTGATCTGAGGTCTGATAGGGGCACAGTAGGCTGATATGAGGTCTGATGGGGGCACAGTCTGCTGATCTGATGAGGTCTGATGGGGCACAATACGCTGATCTGAGGTCTGATGGGGGCACAATACGCTGATCTGAGGTCTGATGGGGACACAGTACGCTGATCTGAGGTCTGATGGGGGCACAATACGCTGATCTGAGGTCTGATGGGGGCACAAAACGCTGATCTGAGGTCTGATGGGGCACAATACGCTGATCTGAGGTCTGATGGGAGCACTGAGGCTGATGTGAGGTCTGATGGGGGCACAGTAGGCTGATGTGAGGTCTGATGGGGGCACAGTAGGCTAATGTGAGGTTCTGATGGGGGCAGCCAATACGCTGATCTGAGATTCTGATGGGCCACAATACGCTGCATCGAGGATGTCTGATGGGGACAATAAGCTGGTACGTGAGGTCTGATGGGGGCACATACGCTGATTCTGAGGTCTGATGGGGGCAACACAATACGCTGATCTGAGGTCTGCATGGGGCACAATACTGCTGATCTGAGTCGTGATGGGCACAATACGCTGATCTGAGTCTGATGGGGGCACAGTAGGCTATCTGAGGTCTGATGGGCGGCACATTCTGTTTGATCTGAGGTCTGATGGGGGCACAAGACGCTGATGTGAGGTTTGATGGGGGCACAGTAGGCTGATGGGAGGCTGATGGGGCCACAATACGCTGATCTGATGTGTGATGGGGGCACAGTACGGTGCTGATCTGAGTCTGATGGGGGCACATTCTGAATATCTGAGGTCTGATGGGGGCAGGGGACTGTTAGTTTACTGATGTAAAAACTGGGGACAGGTTTCCTTTAACATAGGAGTCCCGTTGTTTTTTAATCCTATTTCTCCTATATTTTACTGCATTATATGGTAGAGTATTTAGACTAGGGTATGTAGAAAGTCTATTGTACTGTACTTAACAGCATAGATGATCTAGCAGTTTATACAGTCATCTTTCTAATACAATATTATAACCACAACTAGTAGTATGTGCCTGTGAAGTTGGAAACGTGCATTTGGGAAGCCAAGTGGGGGGCCCACTCAAGTAACCCTAACCCTAACCCCCCCCGTGCTGAACCTCTAGCTACGCCTCTGTTACCACCAAATTAATATTGTCAAGTACTTCAACCCTAAAAAAAAAAAAATCAAGGACACAGGAAAAAAGTCGCCTATTTTTATTGACTTTCCAGAAATGGGCAAGGCAGACACTTCCTAATGTCAGGAGCAAATACTACAGTCACACACTCCTGTGAAGCACCGGCTACACAGACCTTCCATGTGTGTACGGCTCTCAGGCGGCAGACAGCGCCCGCCACAACACAAAGCGCCCGGACCGTCCCGCCTCCCGCACTGAGGAGAACCACGTGACAAAGACCCTCTCATCCACCCCCCTCCAGTGTGGAGGCAGCGGGGCGGGAGGTGTGCTCGGCGCTGTATAGCACTGCCTCCCTCCTGCGCTCACACGCATACAGCTCTGCTCCTTGTCTGGATTGGACTACGTTCACTGGATGCGGAGGGAGTAGTCATTGTGGAAGGTAGTGTGTAGTGCGGGCTAGTTATACCGGAGGGGTCGTCAATAAAAGATAATAAAAGTGTGGAGGAGATGGGACTGCATAGGGGTGAGCGTCAGGTAAAGGGGAGACATCATCTTGTATTATTAGTCCCAGACAATGAACAGGATATAGGATGTAATGACGGAGTATAAACTGTACAGACAGAATATAGTTTGTAATGATGGAGTATAGGCTGTATGGACAGTGAGTATAGGATGTATGGGCAGACTATAGGATGTAATGACAGAGTATAGGCTGTACGGACAGAATATAGATGTAATGATGGAGTATAGGCTGTACGGACAGAATATAGATGTAATGATGGAGTATAGGCTGTACGGACAGTGAGTATAGGATGTATGGGCAGACTATAGGATGTAATGATGGAGTATGGGTTGTAAGGACAGTGAGTATAGGATGTAATGATGGAGTATAGGCTGTACGGACAGAATATAGGATGTAATAACGGAGTATAGGCTGTACGGGCAGAGTATAAGATGTAATGACGCAGTACGGGCAGTACGGGCAGAATATAGGATGTAATGACGGAGTATAGGCTGTATGGACAGTGAGTATAGGATGTATGGGCAGACTATAGTATGTAATGATGGAGTATAGGCTGTACGGACAGAATATAGGATGTAATGACGGAGTATGGGCAGTAGGGGCAGAATATAGGATGTAATGACCAGTGTAGGATGTATGGGCAGAATATAGGATGTAATGACGAGTATAGGATGTATGGGCAGAATATAGGATGTAATCACGAGTATAGGATGTATGGGCAAAATATAGGATGTAATAACGGAGTATAGGCGGTATGGACAGAATATAAATGTAATGATGGAGTATGAGCTGTACGGGCAGAATATAGGATATAATGACGGAGTATAGGCTGTACGGGCAGAATATAGGATGTAATGACGGAGTATCGGCTGTACGGACAGAATATAGATGTAATGATGGAGTATAGGCTGTATGGACAGAGTATAAGATGTAATGACGCAGTACGGGCAGAATATAGGATGTAATGACGGAGTATAGGCTGTACGGACAGAATATAGATGTAATGATGGAGTATAGGCTGTACGGACAGAATATAGATGTAATGATGGAGTATAGGCTGTATGGACAGTGAGTATAGGATGTATGGGCAGACTATAGTATGTAATGATGGAGTATGGGTTGTACGGACAGTGAGTATAGGATGTAATGATGGAGTATAGGCTGTACGGACAGAATATAGGATGTAATGACGGAGTATGGGCAGTAGGGGCAGAATATAGGATGTAATGACCAGTGTAGGATGTATGGGCAAAATATAGGATGTAATAACGGAGTATAGGCGGTATGGACAGAATATAAATGTAATGATGGAGTATGAGCTGTACGGGCAGAATATAGGATGTAATGACGGAGTATAGGCTGTACAGACAGAATATAGGATGTAATGACGGAGTATCGGCTGTACGGGCAGAATATAGGATGTAATGACTGAGTATGGGCAGAATATAGGATGTAATGACGGAGTATAGGCTGTACAGACAGAATATAGGATGTAATGACGGAGTATGGGCAGTACGGACAGAATATAGGATGTAATAACGGAGTATAGCCTGTACGGGCAGAATATAGGATGTAATGACGGAGTATAGGCTGTATGGACAGAGTATAAGATGTAATGACGGAGTATGGGCAGTACGGGCAGAATATAGGATGTAATGAAGGAGTATAGGCTGTATGGACAGAGTATAAGATGTAATGACGGAGTATCGGCTGTACGGGCAGAATATAGGATGTAATGACGGAGTATAGGCTGTACGGGCAGAATATAGGATGTAATGATGGAGTATAGGCTGTATGGACAGAGTATAAGATGTAATGACGGAGTATGGGCAGTACGGGCAGAATATAGGATGTAATGATGGAGTATAGGCTGTATGGACAGAGTATAAGATGTAATGACGGAGTATGGGCAGTACGGGCAGAGTATAAGATGTAATGATGGAGTATAGGCTGTATGGACAGAATATAGGATGTAATGACGGAGTATGGGCTGTATGGACAGAGTATAAGATGTAATGACGGAGTATAGCCTGTACGGGCAGAGTATAAGATGTAATGACGGAGTATTGGCTGTACGGGCAGAATATAGGATGTAATGACGGAGTATAGGCTGTATGGACAGAGTATAAGATGTAATGACGGAGTATGGGCAGTACGGGCAGAGTATAAGATGTAATGATGGAGTATAGGCTGTATGGACAGAATATAGGATGTAATGACGGAGTATAGGCTGTATGGACAGAGTATAAGATGTAATGACGGAGTATTGGCAGTACGGGCAGAATATAGGATGTAATGACGGAGTATAGGCTGTATGGACAGAGTATAAGATGTAATGACGGAGTATAGGCTGCTGTCTGTACCCACACAGGTATTCATTGTGAAAGGCACAATTCTAATAATAACTGTATATTCATACAATCTCCATTAGGCTGTGTTCACAACTGCGTTCAACTTTTCTGCTATAGGAGCAGGAGAACGGAAAGGAAGGATTCAGTACATAACTGAGCCGAACAGAACCTGCGGACCCCATAGACTATAATAGGGTCCGTTAGGTTACTGCTCAAGGGAAGATTTTTGAAGGTGAGACAAAAGAAGTTCCTGCAGGACTTTTGTCTCCGCTTTAAAAATCTTCCTCTGAGCAGAAACCTAACGGACCCTATTATAGGCTATGGGGTCCGCAGGTTCTGTTCGGCTTAGTTATGTCCTGAATCCGTCCTTTACGTTCTCCTGCCTCTATAAAGGAGCAGATCGGAAAGGCTGAACACTGATGGGATGCTTTTTTACCTCTGCATTACCAGTTGAGGTATTTTCAACAGATAAAAAATTACCGCTGATAACACATAAGTTGGGCTGTGTTCACATCACGTTTTCCTCATCCATTTAGCATATGCAAAAAAAACGTATACGTTAAACAGCTGCCTCAGACTGATGCCGTACAGTGGCATCCATTCACCATAGAGATCCATTGTAAAAAGAAAAAAAAAAAAGTATACCGTGCAGGATAGAAGAACGCGGTGTGCTCCCTTTTTTTTTTTCCTAAAGTATACGTCAAATGGAGGCATAAAATGTGACGTGAACCCACCCTAAAGAAAGGCAAAACGCAACAAGTTAGACACCCTGTATAATTATTATTATACTCACTTATATAGCGCTGACGTATTTGGCAGCGCTGTACAGACATTCGATGGATCGATGATTGCCATATTCGGGTCCACTGTGAATTAGGGCTTGTGCACACGAACGTGGCAGTCATGTGCGTCTTGGATTTTGTGGAACGGAACGTCCTGCCATCTATAGAACAGTCCTATCTTTGTCCATAAAACAGACAAGAATAGGACATGTTCTATTTTTTTGCAGGACTGTGGAACGGACATATGGATGCGGACAGCACACTTTTGTGCTTACTGAATCTTTTGCAGCCCCTTTGAAGTGAATGGGTCTACATCCGACCCGTGAAAAATTTGTATGGGATGCGGAAAAAATAGCTTTGTGTGCATGAGTCTCTGCGCCAGCCATCTGCACAGCATCTCCAAATGCCGATTTCCTCATTTGATTGAAGCGGGTGGAGGGTTTATAAATCTGAAGCCATACACATTAGGTAAAAGTTGTCCTTAGGACTCATGCATTTTACGGTCCACAAATCGTGGATCTTGGCCGTGTGCATGCCACCATTTTTTTTTTTCAAACTACTTTAGAAACATCCTATACTTGTCCACAAAACGGACAAAAATAGGACATGTTCTATCTTTTTTTTTTTTTTTAAATGATTGGGTCTAAACATACAGTCATGTGCATGAGCCCCACATCCGTTGTTCCGTTCTGTGGCCCTTCAAATAATATAGAGCATGTCTTATTCTTTTCAGCAATCGCGGACAAGAATAGACATTTCTATACAGTGCTGGCCCTGTGCGTTCCGGCATGGTTGTTTGAATGTAGCGTTATTCTCCAAATAAAAATATGTGCCGGCTGAGACTGCCTGTATGGTGAAGTTGGTAGAGATAGCAGAGGGCCTAGCTAGGGCTGTGAAGTCAGTCAGTGTCCATTTTGGTGGAGTCGGAGTTGGTATAAAATGGACCGACTCAGACTCCAAAAATATATAATAAATTGGTACATTTAGTTCAATACAGTATGTGCTGAATATATTTTTGTAAGAATTTGGGAAAATGATGAAATGTCCTATAAATGTCTGTTCTATTCCTGAATTAAGCATCTAGGCTTTTAGTTGAGATGAATGTGTGCTGCCCTTCATGTAGATGCTCAGAAGTGAAGCTCCTCCGCCACAGATCAGAGGAAAAAGGCACTGGGAAGGAATGGCTGCACTCAGATCTGCTAGAGAAAACCGGATTAAAGGGGTTTTCTCACTAGTTACAAAGATTAGCTTTCAACATAAAGGGACAGTTAAAAGAAGACGTTTTCTAAATACAGTGGTCAGTAGATTTTACTTTAGTCATGAACTATAGACAGTTCAGCAGGTCTCTCACTGCACACAGGTTCCCATGGTAACCTGCAGACCAGAAAGACTGTTATCTGATTGGCTGAGAGCAGTGAAGAATGATGGGCCTGAGCTGTAAATGATTACCTGCAGTAAGCGGTAAGATCCAAGTGTTGTGAGGACTGAGAAGCATGTCTGTACCAGTAATTGTGCTACAGATCACAATCTCCTGCTCCATCAGAGTAAGTAAAAACCCCTTTAAGGCAAGTACTTCTTAGTATATCTAAACTTTGAGTAAACTGTGCATAAATCACTTGTCCAGTGCATGTTCTCTCTGTATGCTTTATGTTTTAGTTTGCTTTTCCTCTGATGTAAAACACCTAGGGCCTTATGTATGAAAACTGTCTAGGTGTAGAATTTTCTTTGTTGCCCATAGAAACCAATCAGAGCTCCCCTTTCATTTTATATAGTGCTCTGGAGAAATGAAAGGGGAGCTCTGATTGGTTGCTATGAGCAACAAAGAAAGTCTTAGACCTAGACCGTTTTCATACATCAGGCCCTTAGTGATCTGTACCCAGAGAAGCCTGATACTGAAAGTTCAGAGTAAAGATATCTAGTAAAACATAGATTACAAACTGTTTTTGTCATGACATATCTGTACTATTGATTTATGCAAAGTTTGTTTAAAGTTATCACTTAAACATGTTCCATGTATGAGGGAGTCAGAGTCGGGAGTCAGAGTTAGGCTTCATTCACACGACCGTATTTTGTTTCCGTGTCCGTTCCGTTTTTTTTGCGGACTGTATGCGGAACCATTAATTTCAATGGGTCCGCAAAAAAAACGGAAGGTACTCCGTATGCATTCCGTTTCCGTATGTCCGTATTTCCGTTCCGCAAAAAAGATAGAACATGTCCTATTCTTGTCCGTTTTGCTGACAAGGATAGGCATTGTTACAATGGATCCGCAAAAAAAACGGAAACACGGATGCCATACGGAACGTCATCCGTTTTTTTTGCGGATCCGCAATTTGCGGACCGCAAAACACATACGGTCGTGTGAATGAAGCCTTAGGGGAAATTGAGGAGTCGGAGTCGGGGCTTTGGCTTACTGACTCCACAGCCCTGGGCCTAGCGTGGCTGACATATGTATGATTACATTTAAAAACCTGGGATTCTTTTCTGCAAAGTGTGAACAGGAGATATTTTTGGTGCTGAAAATACACAGCCACATGTTACTGAATGCGTTGCACTGTATGTAATCAGGTAAAGACTATGAAAAATGATGATTTCTCAAAGCATTCTTTATGGTGGACAAACCAGTGCATAGACTTGAGCTGGGGCATGTTTCCCAGTACCAGTGTAGAGAGCATCATCTTCAGCAAGGAAGCGGCCATTGATCGAGGAGCACGGAGAACCTACTGAACTACACCGGGTTGGACCTAGCATAGCTCACACGGAAACTGGAGGGGAAACCTCTGTAAATCAGTTGCAGCCATGAGTTGCTAGGCTGCTTTCACGAGGCCCTGTGACGGCCATGTTTCCCAGACCGACTGACTCATGTGAGCTGAACTCACTGCCTACTGATCTACGATGGTGCGCGTTCCAGCCCCACTGTGGGTGTCATGTCTTGTACTCAAAGCATCATTTGGCTACGGGACAGTAGACCGTGAGGGCTTCTTGTACCCAGCTGTCTGCACTCCGTGCTGCCGATGCAGACCCATTATACGCAAAATACGGCAAGAGATAGGACACGTCTCATCTTTTGCAGTGCAGAAGCCCGATGTGTTGAGATCGTGGCGTGACTTATGTGGGCATCACTCATCCTGGAATCTGCTCTGCGCATTAAGTTTTATTGCATCCTGGAGCTCCGGATTCAGCTGGTTCTTATAATAGCTCTGCGAGGGTAACCATAGACCGCTATACACTGCATGGCAGCAGCTGGAGATCATTTGTCTGGAGGAAAATCCTGGAAATGTACAGGAATTTGGAACATCTTTATCTAGGATTTCCGATCAAGTGTTGTCTTGTAGATACGTATGTGCCCACCTGTGTAATACGCCGTAGCTCTGTATAATTGCAGGGTTTAAATCCTGTTTTGAGACCTGATTACACAACTGAGGGTGGGGAGGTGGGTGTGGGAGTAGTTTCCTTACACACGTCAGTCCGGGTAGCTGTATGGTCATGCTATGTACCGTACGTCTACATTGTGTACATTCACTGGACTGTGTGTGCAAATAGTCTCACAGATCTTCTCCTTCAGAGGAGACCCTTCTCTGAAGACGACTTGTAAGAAGAATAACAGTGAGTTCTGCCTGGAATATCTCGCACTTAATGTTAGTATTTTTTCACGTTAGTATTATCTTAATTATTTAATTATTTTTGTAATTTTGGTATATGGGACTGTTCAGTGGGTAATACATCGCCTGTAAGCAGTGCTTAATGAAAGATCTTCCTGCCAGCTCTGACTGCATATGGCATTAATATAGCATATTTAAAGAGCCCAGCCCCCCTCCTCACAGGGGGCAGTGATTTTTGGAGACAAGATGTTGTTGGTAATAGTGCTGATTATCTGAACATCTTGCAGTCGTAGTGAATTCTTATGAGCTGCGCCTGTACGAAACCGTGTCCAGCACTATTCCCCAGATTTGGTTTATCTGTGCCGTCCCCTCCCACGTTGGGGGTCAGTTACAATGGCTCTTTGCCAGATTTCTGGTGTAAGAATTTTTTTTTGAATGTCAATGTCTAAATTTAGGCGCAAGCGGCAATTTTATACTGCCATTGCCACTTTCCAAAAACGGTGGGGTGGGGTGGCAGTGCGGGTGGGGCCTTTGGTCTTGACCCATTTACTATCATTTATGAAATAGTGGAAGAAAACGCTTCAGTTTTGGTCCCATTTATTGTCAATGGGGAGAAAACTGAACGAAACAGAGTACACCAGAATGCATTCCATTCCGTTTGGTTGCATTCCCATTCCGGAGACTAAACCGCAGCAAGCAGCGTTTTTGAGTGCGTCCTGGGATCTGTCATGACTCACAATGTAAGTCAATGGGGACGGATCTGTTTTCTCGGACACAATAAAAAATGGATCCATCCCCCATTGACTTAGGCCCCTTTCACACAACCGTATGCCCTCCGAGACATACGGTCTGTGAGCGGGCCATATGTCCCAGAGCGGCATTGATCGTGCGCACAGGAGCGCACAGCATCATAGGTTACAATGATGCTGTGCACGTCGGGCCGCCCACGGGGCTATTGCCCCGCACTCACAAGATCATATAAAAGATAGTCCCGCTGGTGCCCCGACGTGCACAGCATCATTGTCCCGTGCGCACGATCAGTGCCGCTCCAGGACATATGGCCCGCTCACGGACCGTATGTCTCGGAAGGCATGCGGTGTTATGCAAGGGCCCTTACAGTGCTTGGAGAAATGGATCCGTCTTGGCTATTTTAAAGATAATACAACCGGATCCGTTCATAACTGATGCAGACGGTTGTATTTTTATGACAGAAGCGTTTTTGCTGATCCATGACGGATCCAGCAAAACGCTGGTGTGAAAGTAGCCTAATTTATGACAAGACGTGTGCATGGGGTGTAGAAATTCCGATCCTGATAAATGACTCCTCAATATGCCTATTCTTTTGGGTATACAAAATTGGGGGGAATGTATCACACTGCATTCCAGAATTCTGTCGTCAAAAAGTTGCAAAATACGACTTTGCAATTTTTATTTATTTTTTATCATTGCACAAAAATTTGGCAACTTTTTGCTTTTTTACACCAATCAGTTTTGAACAGTGAGTAGGAATGTGGAGGTGGTTAGCTATGTTATTGTTCACTGCAGAATTCCCCCTAGTCTTTATTTATTTATTTATTTATTTATTTATTTATTTACATTGGTCAGTAAAGAAAGAATTGGATAATCATTTACAAAAACCCTTTAGGGCAAATTTCCAAATGACGGCCATGACTCATCTGAAAACTGGGCCAATATGCAGATCTGCACGGTTTTCATACTGCTGTTTACCATGTGGTCATTAACCCCTTCAACCCCGGGCCTGTTTTCACCTTCCTGCCCAGGCCATTTTTTGCAAATCTGACATGTGTCACTTTATGTGGTAATAACTTTGGAACGCTTTTACTTATCCAGGCCATTCTGAGATTGTTTTCTCGTCACATATTGTGCTTCACGACAGTAGTAAATTTTTGGCAAAATATTTCTTTTTTATTTCTAAAAAAAAAATACCAAATTTACCAAAAATTTGGAAAAATTTCCAAATTTCAATTTCTCTACTTTCATAATACATAGTAATACCTCCAAAAATAGTTATTATTTTACATTCCCCATATGTCTACTTTATGTTGGCATCATTTTATAAATGTCATTTTACTTTTTTAGGACATTAGAAGGCTTAGAAGTTTAGAAGCCATTTTTCAAATTTTCACAAACCATTTTTTTAAGCACCAATTCAGATATAAAGTGATTTTGAGGGGCCTACATAATGAAACCCACCCATAAATGACCCCATTTTAGAAACTACACCCCTCAAATTATAAAACACTGCTGTTACAAACTTTGTTAACCCTTGAGGTGTTCCACAAGAATTAAAGGAAAATGGAGGTGAAATTTCAAAATTTCACTTTTTTGGTAGATTATTCATGTTAATAATTTTTTTCTTGCAACACAGTAAGGGTTAACAGCAAACTAAACCTCAATATACATTGCTCTGATTCTGCAGTTTACAGAAATACCCCATATGTGGTGGTAAACGTCTCTATGGGTTTGTGGCAGTGGTCAGAAGGAAAGGAGCGCCATATGGATTTTGGAGGCAGATTTTGCTAGAATGGTTTTTAGGCACCATTTTGTAATTGAGAGACCCTGACATACCCCTACAGTGGAAACCCTCAAAAAGTGACCCCATTTTGGAAACTACACCCTTCAACGAATATATTACGGGGGGTACTGACCACTTTGACCCACTAAGCATTTTGCGGAATTTGGAAACACTTGGCTGTGAAAATGAAAAATTTCATTTCTTCCAATAAAATGTTGCTTTAGCCCTAAATTTTTTGTATTTTCATAAGGGGTAACAGGAGAAAAGCACCCCATAATTTGTTACCCATTTTCTCCTGAATACGGCAACACCCCATATGTGGTGGTAAACTGCTGTGGGGGCACATGGCAGGACTCAAAACAGAAGGAGTGCCATATGGATTTTACAACACAGATTTTGATGGAATGGTTTGCGGGAGCCACTGATTTTTATTTTTTTTGAGTTATTGTCTTATGTGGGGGCTCATTTTTTGCGGGATGAGCTGATGTTTTAATTGGTACCATTTTGGGGTACGTAAGACTTTTTGATCGCTTGGTATTACACTTTGTGAGTCAAGGTGGAAAAAAAGCTGTTTTGGCATGGTTTTTTTTACAGCATTCACCAGAGAGGGCAAATCATGTGATATTTTTATAGAGCAGGTTGTTACGGACGCGGCGATACCCAATATGTCTAACATTTTTATTTTTGGAAAGTTTTACACATTAGATTTATTTTTGAACAGAATAAAATCTTTATTTTGTGTTGCCATTTTCAGAGAGCCATATTTTTTTTTTTTTCGGGCGATTGTCTCAGGTAGGGTATCATTTTTGCAGGACAAGATGACGGTTTGATTGGTACCATTGTGGGTTAAATACGCCTTTTTGATCGCCTGCTATTACACTTTTTGTGAGGGAAGAGGGAAAAAATGGCTATTTTGGCATAGTTTTTTTAACAATTTTTTTACAGCATTCGCCTGTGTTGCCATTTTCTAAGAGCCATATTTTTTCTTATTTTTTGGGCGATTGTCTTAGGTAGGGTATCATTTTTTGAGGGACGAGATGATGATTTTATTAGTACCATTTTGGGGTAAATACGCCTTTTTGATTGTGTAGTATTACACTTTTTGTGGGGGAAGGTGACCAAAAAATGGCTGTTTTGGCACTGTTTTTTTTATTTTTTACTGTGTTCACATGGCGGGATGGATTATGTGATATTTTTATAGAGCCGGTCGATATGGACGCGGCGATACCTAATATGCCTACTTTTTCTTTTTTTAACAATTTTTTTTACTTTATTGGGGGGAAATGGCATTTGTTTTTGTTTTTTTACTTGAAACTTTTATTATTTTTTTAACTTTATTTTTTAACTTTTTTTTCACCTTTTTTTTCAACTTTTGGGGGTCTGATCCCCTGCACAATGCATTACAATACTGTTGTATTGTAATGCATTGGCTGTACGTGTATTACTCACAGTAATACACTTACATCCTGCTTCCTGTGCGATCCAGGGGGCTGGATTGCACAGGCTCGCAGGGATGGCAGCCACGATGCCTAAGGAAGGCATCGGGCTGCCATCCAAGCCATCGGGTCCCTGTCACAGCAGCGGCGGGGACCCGATGGCCCCCCGCTCGGCATCCTGAATATGCGCACACCTCATGTGCCGCGGTCAGCGCTGACTGCAGTCATGTCCCGCTGCGCCTTACATGTACGGCGCTGGGCGGGAAGGGGTTAAAGGGAGTCTTTCACCTGTTTTTCACCTATATAATTAAGAGCAGTGCCCCACAGAAGATTGCAGACACAATCCCAGACATACCTGTGTGCACTGTGTGTGTGTATTACATGTCACATCCCAGACATACCTGTGTGCACTGTGTGTCTGTATTACATGTCACATCCCAGACATACCTGTGTGCACTGTGTGTATGTATTACATGTCACATCCCAGACATACCTGTGTGCACTGTGTGCTGTGTATTACATGTCACATCCAGACATACCTGTGTGCACTGTGTCTGAATACCTGTGTGCACTTTGTGCCTGTATTACATGTCCAGGAAAAACACTTTTAGGCTACTTTCACACTTGCGTTTGCAGGATCCGTTTGTGAGATCCGTCCAGGCTCTCAGAAATGGATCAGTCATGATAATACAACCGTCTGCATCCGTTCTGAACGGATCAGTTTGTATTATCTTTTACATAGCAAAGACCGATCTGTCTTGAACTCCATTGAAAGTCAATGGAGGACGGATCCATTTTCTATTGTGTCAGACAAAACGGATCCGTTCCCATTGACTTACATTGTGAGTCATGACGGATCCGTTTGCATCAGTTTCTTCATGCGGACACCAAAACGCAGCAAGCAGCATTTTAGTGTCCGCCTCCAAAACGGAATGGAGACTGAACTGAAGCAAACTGATTCATTCTGAACGGATCCTTCTCCATTCAGAATACATTAGGACAAAACTGATCAGTTCAGAACCGTTTGTGAGAGCCTGTGCACTAACGCAAGTGTGAAAGTAGCCTTATTCTGCAGGAAAACAGCTCCCAAGTGCCCGGCTCTGCTGCAGCAAGTGCTCAAAGCAAACCAAACTGAAGAGGGGAGGGCTGCTTTACCTGCTCATATGTTAGGATTGGTACCAGCTAGAAGTATGGGCCTGACCTTGTTTGAAAGCTGGCATTCCAACCTTTTTCAACAATACCACAATCATAGCATTACATGCACTATATCAGAAGATATAGCTGTTAGAAATCGAGTCAGGAGTGAGAGCTGTTTTTACTTTCACTTTCACTTGGGATCTGTTTTCCAGCAGAATAAAAGTGCTTTTCCTGGACATGTAATACACACACACAGTGCACACAGGTATGTCTGGGATGTGACATGTAATACACACACACAGTGCACACAGGTATGTCTGGGATGTGACATGTAATACACACAGTGCACACAGGTATGTCTGGGATGTTTCATGTAATACAGACACACAGTGCACACAGGTATGTCTGGGATGTTTCATGTAATACAGACCACAGTGCACACAGGTATGTCTGGGGATGTGACATGTAATACACACACAGTGCACACAGGTATATGCTGGGATGTGACATGTAATACAGACACACAGTGCACACAGGTATGTCTGGGATGTGACATATAATACAGACACACAGTGCACACAGGTATGTCTGGGATGTGACATGTAATACAGACACACAGTGCACACAGGTATGTCTGGGATGTGACATGTAATACACACACAGTGCACACAGGTATGTCTGGGATGTGACATGTAATACAGACACACAGTGCACACAGGTATGTCTGGGATGTGACATGTAATACACACACACAGTGCACACAGGTATGTCTGGGATGTGACATGTAATACAGACACACAGTGCACACAGGTATGTCTGGGATGTGACATGTAATACACACACAGTGCACACAGGTATGTCTGGGAGTGTGACATGTAATACAACACAGTGCACACAGGTATGTCTGGGATGTGACATGTAATACAGACACACAGTGCACACAGGTATGTCTGGGATGTGACATGTAATACAGACACACAGTGCACACAGGTATGTCTGGGATGTGACATGTAATACACACAGTGCACACAGGTATGTCTGGGATGTGACATGTAATACAGACAGTGCACACAGGTATGTCTGGGATGTGAACATGTAATAAGACACACAGTGCACACAGGTATGTCTGGGATGTGACATGTAATACAGACACACAGTGCACACAGGTATGTCTGGGATGTGACATGTAATCACACAACACAGTGCACACAGGTATGTCTGGGATGTGACATGTAATACAGACACACAGTGCACACAGGTATGTCTGGATGTGACATGTAATACAGACACACAGTGCACACAGGTATGTCTGGGATGTGACATGTAATACAGACCACACAGTGCACACAGGTATGTCTGGGATGTGACATGTAATACACACACAGTGCACACAGGTATGTCTGGGGATGTGACATGTAATACAGACACAACAGTGCACACAGGTATGTCTGGGATGTGACATGTAATACAGACACACAGTGCACACAGGTATGTCTGGGATGTGACATGTAATACAGACACACAGTGCACACAGGTATGTCTGGGATGTGACATGTAATACACACACAGTGCACACAGGTATGTCTGGGATGTGTCTGCAATCTTCTGTGGGGCACTGCTGTTCGTTATATTGGTACAAACAGGTGACAGACTCCCACCTGCATACGGTGTAGAAAATCTGTAAGATTGGACTGCGTTTTTTTTTTGCATGTTTAAACTGTGCGTAATCCGCACTATGAGGAGGCATACTTACAGTCAGTTGTCATCAAACTGTAACATATTTGTTATGGTAATAATTTGTTTCTGCAGATACAAATCTATTCCATCGGTTGAATCAGACCTGCCTAAGAATTTAATCCCGCAGATTGTCATTGTCAGTAACCCTGTACATGGTTATTAGTAGAAATGAGTGAAGCGACTTCCGATGCTACATCCAAAAAAATTTGTTAGAATACTGTAGGGCAGGGGTGCACAACCTTTTCTGGTTGGGGGCCGCATTGGTCAGCCTGAACCAATTCGAAGGGCCGCAAATAAAACTTAAAGGGGTAAAACCAACTGAAATATTGTATTTATGGCATATTGAACATACAGTATATATCATAGATGTCTAGTTACACTTCAGGACTCCCATCTAATGGGAGAATACATAAAAGATACATGTGAGCAGCCACAAGATATAGACATACATGTCTATCACCAGATGGTTGGGGCCGCAAGAATGGTATCGAGGGCCGCATGTGGCCCCGCGGGCCGCAGGTTGTGCACCCCTGCTGTAGGGAGATTTTCTCAGTACAGTATTAGAATGTATGGGCTCCGATGAGCCAAAGTAAGTTATTCACAAAATCATGCAAGACTTCGTTGAATAGCTTCGGTAATTGATTATTACAGTGAAAACCTTGGATCCGAACTCTGCTGAGTTCGGCCCCAAGTTTTGAAGTGTTTTTTTCACTGTAATAATCAATTACCGAAGTTATTCAACCAAAGTCACTGCAACTTTAAGAATAACTTACTTCAGCTTATCGGAGGCCCATGCATTCTAATACAGTACGGAGATAAATCTCCGTACAGTATTATGATTTTTTTTTAGCGAGCCAGCTTTGGATGTAGCATCTGAAGCTTGCTTTGCTCATCTCTATTTATTAGCAAAGACTTTCTAAAGTAGGTGACTGTTTTTCGGCTGTGTGTGAAAACATATATTTAGTCTTAGGGCAGGAACGAATCCTGTCATCAGCAGGCAGGAAAATATATTTCCAGGAAATCTTTCAAGGATTTCCCACAGTTTTTGTAACTTTGGTATATGGGTCTGTTCAGTGGGTAATACAGTGCCTTGTGAAAGTATTCGGCCCCCTGGAACTTTTCAACCTTTTGCCACATTTCAGGCTTCAAACAAAAAGATATAACATGTTAAAATTTGGTGAAGAATCAACAACAAGTGGGTCACAATTGTGAAGTGGAACGAAATTTATTGAATCATTTAAACTTTTTTTGTAATAATAAAACTGAAAAGTGGGGCGTGCAAAATTATTGGTTGGCAGCATCATGGTTTGGGCCTGCTTTTCATCAGCAGGGACAGGGAAGATGGTTAAAATTGATGGGAAGATGGATGGAGCCAAATACAGGACCATTCTGGATGAAAACCTGTTGGAGTCTGCAAAAGACCTAAGACTAGGACGGAGATTTATCTTCCAACAAGACAATGATCCCAAACATAAAGCAAAATCTACAATGGAATGGTTCAAAAATAAACGTATCCAGGTCTTAGAATGGCCAAGTCAAAGTCCAGACCTGAATCCAATTGAGAATATGTGGAAAGAGCTGAAAACTGCTGTTCACAAACGCTCTCCATCCAACCTCAAAGAGCTCCAGCTGTAAGGAAGAATGGGCAAGAATTTCAGTCTCTAGATGTGCAAAACTGATAGAGACCTACCCCGAGCGACTTGTAGCTGTAATCGCAGCAAAAGGTGGCGCAACAAAGTATTAATGCAAGGGGGCCGAATAATTTAGCACGCCCCACTTTTCAGTTTTATTATTACAAAAAAGTTTAAATGATCCAATAAACTTCGTTCCACTTCACAATTGTGACCCACTTGTTGATTCTTCACCAAAAATTTAAAATGCTATATCTTTTTGTTTGAAGTCTGAAATGTGGCAAAAGGTTGAAAAGTTCCAGGGGGCCGAATACTTTCGCAAGGCACTGTACATAGCATATAAGCAATGGTTAATAAAAGAATTTCCTGCCAGCTCTGACTACATATAGCATTGATATAGCATATTTAAAGAGCCACACACACACACACATACACACACATACACACATATACATATACATTCTCCTCTCCTCACAGGGGGGCAGTGATTTTCGGAGACTTGATTTTATGGGTAATAGCGCTGAATATCTTGCAGTCGTAGTGAATTCTTGTGGGCTATGCCTGCAAATCTGTACGAAGCCGTGTACAGCATTATTCTCCCGATTTGTTCTGTGTTGTTGCTGGAAATTATATTTCCAGGAAATCGTTAGGGATTTCCCACATTCCCTTAGTGCAGGGGTGCACAACCTGCGGCCCTCGATATCATTCTGTGCGGGCCCCCAACCATTTCGTGACAGACATGTATGTCTATGTCTTTTGGCTGCTCACATGCATTTTTCATGTATTCTCCCATTAGATGGAAATAGGAGGCATAACCAGACATTTATAGTATATACTGAATGTACAATACACCATAAAGACAGTATATCAATTGGTAATAGCGCTTTAACTTTTATTTTCGGCCCTTGGGATTCCTTCAGTCAGGCAATGTGGCCCCCAACCAGAAAAGGTTGTGCACCCCTGCCTTAGTGTATACTATTTTTATTGCTAAATATTTGGCATTCAGATGGAGCAGTGATATGACCATGTGAATGCAGCCTTAAAGGGTATGTCTGTCTTTAAATAGTATTTTATAGATTATATATAAACATAAAAAGTTAGAGGTATTCTGGTTTTAATGATTACGTTTATTTGCTTATAGAATAAGCAGTTATACAATTTACAAAATAAATATACAAAATAAACATATATTTACAATATTTGCATAATAGCCTCTCTCTAAAGAAAAAAAATGTTCTTGTAAAATGCATCTTCAGAAGATCTGAATAAAACTAAAGATGGCGTCAGTCATGTGACCCTCAGGTCTGTCATGTGACCTCCGGCATTCAGTTAACTGTCCAGATATCTAGCTAGTAACAGTTAATTGAGATGCAGCTCGTATGTCCACATTATATACAGTATTACTGCCTGCAGCAGTATCTCATCACATCTGACAGTTTCAGTGTAGAAGCAGCCTCTACCATTGTTCTTCCTGTCTCCCCTGTATGTGCTGTGTTTTGTAATTTCTTTTTTTTACAGTTAAGTTTATTAACAACATGACAACATCACCTAGAGACAGGCAGCCATTTTACAAATCCCCTGTAAACAGGCAGCCATGTAATCACACATACAGTAAGGTAGTTGTATAATAGCCACAATGGTTTCCACCATTAACCCATGGAAGTGTCTGGTGTGCTGACCTAGAATAAATGTCATGTAACACTGTTGCATACTGAATGTCAGTGGGTTTTCACATAACTGATGCCATGTTTCAGTTAGGAGTCATGGACTATTCCGTACTATTGTCATCAACCTGATATAAGAAAAGTATTCAAGCATAATTTTAAATGCATATATACTTGAAAATTGTATAATTTCCTAATATGTAAACAAATTAAAAACAAAAACAGAAAAATGCACTGTATTTTTTGTCTTGTATTATTCGATCATAGAGCTTTACCGTTCTTCTGGCGGTCATTGGAATCAGTCAAGAAGCCTGCAGGCAGACACATCCTCACGGGTCTGATCGATGTAACTCAGTGGCACAGTAAAATGTAAAAAAATAAATAAATAGAGCCCTGCAGAGACCTTAAAGGGGTATTCCAGATCTTTGATATTGATGACCAGTCCTTAAAGGGGTTGTCCGAGTTATTTTTTTGTCCTTTGTATATTTCTAACTAGTCAAATACAACAGCTTTTCCATACACTTTCTGCTTCCAAAGCTGCTGGTTTCTCAGGTTTCAATGAGGGTCACATGACCTGTGATGTCAGCTTGCCTCTCTGCTAATCTTGCATTCGTGCACCAGCAGATTAGAGCCTGTACACGAGACGTCACTGTGCTGGCCACGCCCCCTGCTTTGCCGGGGCTGCTCTCTGCTCTCTCCCTGGATTCCTTCAGATAAAACATTAACCCCTTCAGCCAGAACACACTGAAGGCTTTACAACAGCAGCTGCAGATGTAAAGAGACACAGGATCTGCCCTTCTCACCCTACAGACACAGAGCTGACTGGAGCTGATCTGGAGGAGATGCAAAGTATTGTATTGTACAAGAACAGGTAGGGGGAAGACCCTGTGTGTATCAGCAGTGTCATTGTACAGCTGGGACTTGTAGTCCTACACATACAACATGCTGCTGAGTATCTCATCAGACAGACATGTCACTCAGCACTTGTATTCACTTCCTTTGCATAGCAGGAAGGGGGAGGGGCAGAGATTGTTATTACTGCACGTAAACAAAGATCAGAAGAGAACCAGGGAAATGAGGAAATATAGATTTTTTTTTTTTTTGCCTAAAACTTGCTTAACTTAGTTATATATTGCTGCCCATTATATATTGCTGCCCATCAGATTTACAATACTATACATTTTTTTTCATAACTCGGACAACCCCTTTAAGATAGGTCATCAGTACCAGATCCGGTTGCCCAGAACCCCTGCCGATCAGCTGTTTTTACAGCCACCAGAAACTAAACAGTGGACAGGTGCAGAATCAGAAGGCTCTGTCCACTGTGTGGTGGACATGTCAATGTACTGCAGCTCAGCTCTTGTTCAAGCTGGTATACCCCTTTAAGCCACCAAGGAATTCTGGGAAATTCAGCTCTAAAGCTTACAAAATTGCAAATGCAGTTCTGGACTTTAGTAAAGGTTTTAATTAAATATACATTTTTACTGACAAACCTGCTGAGGATGAAATGTGCCGTACTAAAAACTTGTTTTTGTCTACAGGTGCCATTAAGTGAAGATAAGACAAGCCCCGTCCCGTTTTATGTTGCAGGGCACTAGTCCTCTGAGGCTTTTGTGAATTTTCAGAATTTTTTTTCTCCTACAACAAGCTGGGTCATGAATCTTAACTGCAGTGATGCATCACGGCTCAAGAAGCTCCTGGTCCAAATGTTGCAGGAGCTAGACCGGATCAATACCACCAGCACCCCATCTAATGAGGATGACGACAGCGATGACGCTTACTTGTATATCCTCCTCATAATGATATTTTATGGCTGCTTGGCAGGAGGACTTATTTTGGCTTACACCAGATCAAGAAAGCAAGAATCTAAAAATGACCCATACCATCTATATATAGAGCGAGAATGGGGACGCAACACCAAGAACATTCCTGCCATGGACGAGAGCCTTCACAGGGGGAGTATAGAGAGTGAACATTTATTGTGAAAGACATGGATAGGGAGGACCAGGCGGGGGATGCACAAACATCTGCACATAAAGGACCTTTGGAAAAACCAATATCTTTGCTTCTCATGTAAATAGTGTTACGTCTTTCAGAAGCAAGATCTGAATGCCCTCCTAGGGTAGGTTCATGTGGAGTTTTTTGGAAGCCGTTTTGAGGCAGGTTTTTCAGCCAAGGCCAGAAGTGGATTCAAAAGGAATCGGAAATGTTAAAAGAGTACTTAAACGTCTCCTTCCTGCTGGATCCACTTCTGGCTTTAACTGAAAAACCTGCCTCAAAACGGCTTCCAAAAAACTCCATGTAACCCAACCATTATGTAACACCTGGAAGACAAGACCATTTGATCCCATGACTAATACGTTGTCACTTTACACTCATTTCCTGTTGTCTAGTGCCAAAGTCATATGAGATTCCTGAGGAATTCCTCACTAGGCAAATGGGTTCATTCAGATGTGTTACTGCCGTCTACAGTAATTTATGTCACTGTGATGCCTTCATCAACACTACATGAAATACCTGTAGGAAACAAGCCAGATCTGTTATATTCACATGCAAAGTCGTCATTGGTCAGCTTCACTTGGAAATGAATAGGCTTTCTTATTCCCAGAGGACTTTCTGGACCCCTCTGGTATTTTACTTGATGACTAAATGCTGCGTGTTCAGCGTTACAGTAAAGCAAACACTGTTCTCTTGTGCTACAGAACTTACCTTCTTCAGACGAGAATGGACCTCACATTTCATGTTACAGTGCAGTCGTACACATGAAAACCAAATTCTAGCTGATTTCATAAAGAATGCTGTACCTTGGTTTCGGAGGCCTTAAAACTAGTATACCTCAATAGTGATTGCCTAAATGGTAGGATAAGTGTCTTAAAACGTAACATGTACTCCAACAACTAAAATAAACGAGGACATGCTTAATAATAATACAATTGTTCCCCTATAGATAACGAAAGAACATCAAAACAAGGGTACACAAGACGGTACCCACACACCCAACAAAATGATCAACCAGAAGAACTGGCTAGTCTTACCACATGCTGGGTGTTGCAGGTGTCGCTCTGGTATCTGCTGGATCTGGTATGGGTTCCTTACGGTGTAAAAAGGAAGAGTCCTAAACAAGGATAAGAATTGTCCCAGTTATTGCCCTATAAGGGGGTGCCGTGCTGGCCCTGAGGACCTAACCACGGAGCAAATGCCCTGAAAAGGGCAAACCCGTCTGGAACCTGACCCTATAGTAAATAGCCCTATCGCCGGTGCTCATCAGCGTCATTATGCCAATAAACGGGCATACATTCAATACCTCGAGGTAAAGGTATTCTCCAGGTATTGATTGAGATGATAGTCACCGTTCCTAGGGCTCAGCTGGATATCGCTATATAGGTTAAAAATATCAGCAAAACAAGCTATAAAGAGTTGTAGGTGGGAGCTGATAAACGCTCCCTCTCTCCTTACAGGCGAGATAACACCTATGTGGACCATTTCTGCCAAATGTGGTGGTTTTGGCAGGATCAGCCGATAATCTAATGTACCTGGCGTCAGCCCAAGGTAGGACTTGTGCCCATGGGTAGGTCAAAGGATTGGGCATCTTGTATTTTAACATTCAGTAAAATGGATGTTAGGGGGTTAGCCATGAGATGAACAACCTTCCTGACCGGTGTCTAAAGCTAGGTTCACATCTGCATATTTTTTTCCATCAAACCAGCTGGAATCTGCGACTGTAAGGCAAATGTTTAGTAAGTTGGCTATATTACTATTTCCAGTACATCTGTTAATATTCCCCACTAGGCCTGTAAGGTCCGGGTAACTGCAGTTAACCCTGATTTCTCCCCCCATGTTCACACACTGGTCCAGGATGGTGATACAGGTTGCTGTAACTTATTTGCTGGGGATCTTAAAGGGGTTCTCCAGGCTTTCAATATTGATGACCTATCCTCATACAGTTGATCGGTGGGGACCCCTGCCAATCTGATATTGATGACCTATCCTGAGTATAGGTCATTAATATTAAAAGTCCGGAGAACCTCTTTAAACTGTAGTGCTGCTTGTATCTTTGACTATGAAGATAAGAGATCTGACCAGTCATTAAATAAATATTTTTTTACTCCTTGATCCTAGAGGGCCTTTATTCTATTATCAGTTGGCACAGGCAGGCCTCACCATACAATATCTCCGCTTCTTGGACACTGGTGAGTGTGACGTAAGCGGAGTAGAAAGCAAATTTCTGTATGTGGTTAGTTTTAGTTTTTTTAGTTATGTTTCTAGTTGCTATGACTTCTGTCATTATGTTATTTAAACAGGGAAAGCGGATACAGATAAGAAACTTGCTCAGGCAGGATGCTGCACGCACAAGCAATATTATATGCTCTAGATCTAGATAAAATTCTCATACTGGACCAACCTTTTCAGTGTTTTTTGTGCAATGTTTGAACCAAAGAAAAGAGATTGAAGACAGCATTCATAATGCGGTAGAGAAAATGTGGTTCCTTTAATCCATAATTCCACCCTGGTACATGCTACGTTTCGGCTGCACTTTGCTCCCAGAGACTCCAAGCAGTCCTGTTCCCAGGCAGAGTGAGCCTGGGAACAGGACTCTGCCTGGGAACAGGACTCTGCCTGGGAACAGGACTCTGCCTGGGAACAGGACTGCTTGGAGTCTCTGGGAGCAAAGTGCAGCCGAAACGTAGCATGTACCAGGGTGGAATTATGGATTAAAGGAACCACATTTTTTCCACCGCATTATGGATGCTGTCTTCAATCTCTTTTCTCATTTTGAATGTTGGAGCCTTTGGACTAGACTCCTGGGAGGACCGTGCATTATGAACCTGACAACTACTATGCAGGTGCTGTACCCAATCTTTGTTCTGATAAATGTTTTGAACCAAACACAGCCTAAAAAGAGAGCGAATTTTTATTAGGTCTCATGCACACGACCATATTTTCAGTTCACATCTGAACAGATTGAATGTGGACCCATTCATTCCAAGCATTTGTGTGTCCGTTCCGCTGGCCTGCAAAAAAAAAAAAAAAGACGTCATGTACTTGTCTTTTTTGCTGACAAGGATAGGACGTTACTACAGGAGTTTAAAAAAAATGGCGCACACACAACTGGGGATCTCTGATTTGCAGCCTAAACAATGGATACGGTCCTGTACACAAGGCCTTAACCTCACTTGAAAGGTTCCATCCAGCAGTACCACAAAGTACTAGGCCATATATCTTAGCTGCTATAGTGTGGGCCAGCTTCCTGCATAAGGTAAAAGGACAGGATATCGTATGTAATGTTCATATTTTCCATTGCTAGAATAAACCTTATTCTGAATTTTAGCCTTTTACCATGTGAAAATAAACCTTAGAAAAAATATGTTTTTATGTTTTGTTTTACAAGTTTGGTTCCGGAAATGCACAGAATGTGAAGATTCCTCAAGAATAATGTGCTCTGCTATTTTTTTACATAGACTGAAACTTCTCAGTTTATAGTAATTTCTATTTCAAATGAACCAGATCTATGAGATTTGGGGTGAATGTGGCTGATCTTAGGGAGCTCTCCGATCTGGAACCCCCTGTGGAGGGTAATGAAAACTGTAGTGTTCATGCCGAATTTAGGCTACTTTCACACTAGCCGTTTCAATTTTCCCGGTATTGAGATCGGTCATAGGAATTCTCCAAAATGCGTTCCGTTCTGTTTGGTTGCGTTCTCATACCGGAGAGCAAACGCAGCATTGCTGCGGGTTGCTTTCATCATGGGATGCGGAGCAAGACAGATCCGTCATGACCCACAATGCAAGTCAATGGGGAGGATCCGTTTAACTCAATAGAAAACTGATTCGTCCCCCATTGACTTTCACTGCTAACCAGAATAAAGCACAAAATGCCATAGAGATATGAGGTTTTCTGGAGCTAATGCTATGCTTGTTTAGTAAATTAGAGATTCTTGGCAAATATATTTTGTACAGAATTATCTGGGCCCGTTCACCAAATCGTCAAGCTGATCTCTGTAGAACGGGAACCTAACACTATTTCCTACCTGTTATGAGCCAACCTTGGCTTCCGTATAATCAGGGGGTGTTGGTTCCACATGCATGCTGGATCCCCTCTGCCTTGAGCCAAGATAAAGCAGACCTTCCCCTCTTCTCAAAGGGTTGTAGAGAAGGGACTAAAAATACATGCCAGCAAGCCGTTCTTAGGGCTCATTCAGACGGCCGTAGGAATGAGTCAGCTCCGTTCTGCAATTTTGCGGAATGGGTGTGGACCCATTCATTTCAATGGAACTGCAAAAGAGGTGGACAGGAACACCGTGTAGAACATGTCCCTCATTCCTTGTTCACAATCAAGAATAGCATTTTCTTTAATGGTTGCAGCCATGTGCGACCGCAAATTGCCGAATGCACACAGCCGGTATCCATGGCAGTACGGCCATCTGAATGGGCCCTTAGAATGTGAGGACAGGGTTCAACCATTGCAGAGCTGTCAGGGTGGGTGAGGGATCGGCCTCACTCCACTGGTCTACAATAGATGATAATGCCTATGATCATGACTGGGCAGTCTGGCATTAATGCTCACCAATGTGTAGTATATGCAAGTGCCTAAACGTAGTGTGTAGTGAGGTCCGCCATCTCATCCCCCTAGGCAGCTCTGCAAGTGGATGCAACTTGTCCTGCTCATATTCTTGGACAGGTTGCAGATGGCCATTTTAAATAATTCCCGGAAAACTCCTTTAAGCACTTTTTCTGGACTTGGAATAAAGACACAGTACACACAGGTATGTTTGGAATGTGTTTAGTCCCATGTTCATATATGGCCGAATTGCTGAGAAAAATTAAGTTTTAATATATGCAGATGAGCCTCTAGATACAAAAGGGGCGTTGCGGTTAAGGCTCTGCTCTCTCTGCAGCTGCTGCACCCTCTGCACTTTGATTGACAGGATCAGGCCGGTGTGATGATGTTTTTACTGCCTGGTCCTGCTTTCAGCTACCAAGCCCGCATTCAGCAGGTCAGCCAGTTTTATAGCTACCAATCTGCTGACAGATGCCCTTTAAAGGGTTTGGCTTCTTTATAGCAAATCACTCACCCCTTGTGTACGTACCTTTAAGGGGGAACCCTCTCTAATAACCCACAATGCCCATACAAGCTTTGAAAATGAGCCTGCTAAGCTAAACAACTCATTTATGAACTCAGTGATTACAGTGTTCTAGCTTTAAGCAGGTTTATCGATTTTTGTTTTTAACCAGATCTACACTTTCTGTCTGTGTATTATAAAATGTATTCATGTTTTTGTGTAACCATAAGGCCCCATTCACATGACCGTGTGAATGGGGACGTATCTATTCCGCAATATTGAGGAATAGATGCGGCCCCATTCACCTCTATGGAGCGGGGAGCTCTGATGAAGCATGTCCTGTACTTGTCCACATGCACGGACAAGTGTAGGCATTTTGAATGGGGCCGCCCGGCGTGTGTTCCGAGCGTGCGGAACACACGCCGGGCAGCCCCCGTATTATTGCACCGCAATAATACGGCTGTCTGAATGGGGCCTAAAGCACATGATTACAGAACAATGGATTTTAGAGCTCATTGACATGGTCGTATTTTATCCACATTTTTTTGCGGATTGCACACTGACCCATCCATTTCTATGGAGCCATGCACACACAGCTATATTTTTTGCAGGTCTGTGTGGCTGTTCCACAAGCAGGTTCGAGCCTTGTTTGTATTTGCAGGTGAGAATAGTCATTAATATTGATGGCAGTGAAGAAAAATATATAATGCACATAGAAGAAGTCCGTATTTTGTGGATAGATGTATGGATACTACTAGGTGCATGAGGCTTTAAAGGGGTTATCCAGGAAAAGATATTTATAACTTATCCTCAGGATAGGTCATCGGTTAGGCTAGGGCTACACGGCGACACTGTCGCCACTAGGATCGCTAAGTAGCAGTGAATAGAAAATGAAGAAATGAATGGAATTGCCGTGGCAGTCACAAGAAGTCCAGCCGTGTTAGATTTGCGATCCCATTGATTTCTATGGGATCCCCGCTCCTCAGCGCGACCAGTGTCGTCGTGTAGCCCTAGCCTTACAGATCTGCAGGGGTGCTTCACCCAGGACCCCCACCCATCAGCTATTAGAAGAGGCTTTGAGTGCTACAGCCTCTTCCTAGGCCAGTAACATCACTGTACAACGGTCACAAGTCAGTGTGGCTGAGCTGCAATAGCAAGCACTGCCAATATACGATGTAAGGCACTGTCCTTGGAAAGCTGCCAGGAGCCTGCATGCCTCACCAGAGCTCCAGTGAGCACAGCAGCTCCCTGCTACAGCTTATTGGCAGGGATGCCAGGACTTGGACCCCTGCTGATGTGATAATGATGACCTCATCATCTTGAAGAAGTCATCTTTCTCTTTTCCAGGATAACCCTTCCTGCAAATGACATCATGTAGCGAAAGTTAATTCAATGCACTTACTAATGTATTGTGATTCTCCATATTGTCTCCTATGCTGGCCTGATTCATTTCTCCATCTTATTATACACTGCTCGTGTCTATGTGTGCCTGCGCACTATAGGAAAAAAAGCTCATGGCTCTCTGGTTGCCCGGGCCTAGATGCGCTAAATTGCACCACACTGAGACACTTTTTGGAACAATTTACTCCAAAATCTAGATGCACTCACATTAGTAAATGTGGGTCAGTCTATTTACATTGCATATATTTGCACATTTTACTTTGTGATTTGTATGCGTGGATAGGGAGCAGTGATCTTGTGTGAGTGCACAGTGTCATGTCAAACATTTGCTATTAATGGCGTTCCTGTTTGGCTCATATGCTTCCAGGCGCCAGGAGTGACTCTGTACTTGTATCGTCTCATGTTCCAGATAGAGGTATGCAGTAAAGGGTGCTATTATTAAAGCAAACACAATTTTATGTCCCTGGAGATTCTTTACTACAGCAGGACTGCTGTCTCTTTGTAGACATTTTGGGGTGACCATGCCAGTTGTCAGGGGCGGGACTGGTCATTGACCATACAGGGATATTTCCCAGTGGGCTGACGCCCAGGTGGACGGATGAACCTTCTTCACATCCCCACCAACCCCCCCCCCCCCCCCCCCCACACACACACACACACAGGCCGCCGTCCAGGTTCATAACGAATTGATGTTCTCAGCATTAATCAATGCTAGGAGCATCAAGTACTTACGTACCCAGCGGCTGCAGGTGCCCCCCTAAATTCAACTATGGCCATCCTCACGATGGTGATACAGTTGAATGAGGCAGCAGTATTTTGTGCTGCACTGTGGTATTTGGTGCTACTGTTCTATTGCTGGCCCCGCCTGCTTTGTTGTCCCTACCTACTTGTGTTGCCCCACCTTCTGTCAGTTTGGACCTGCCTACAAAAATGGGGCCAGTTTTAGGTTTTTTGTTTTTATGGGGTTTTTTTTAATCCTATGGTCACGTTAAGTGCCCAGTCCATCCCTACCAGTTGTATA